>CM053763.1:66730853-66784505 GCA_028658305.1 Pachyuromys duprasi | reverse complement strand
CAGGGGAGGACTTTGCAGCCAGCCCTGAGGAGACAGGATAAGCTGGGGTTGGATGGAAGGGAAGGAGGTCCTCCCCTGTTGGTGGACTTGGAGGGGGCGGGGAAGAAGGAGATGAGGGAGGGAGTGGGAGGGTAGGAGGGAATGGGGGAGGGGGCTACGCCTGGGATTCAAAGTACCTAACCTGTGATTGAGATAAAAAAAAAAAAATCAGAAGCCGGCCTGTATACCAAAGACGAAAGGGCTGAGAAAGAAATTAGGGAAACAACACCCTTCACAATAGCCACTAATAACATAAAGTACCTTGGGATGACTCTAACCAAGCAAGTGAAAGACCTGTTTGAAAAAAACTTCAAATCTCTTAAGAAATAAATTGAAGAAGATATCAGAAGATAGAAAGATCTCCCATGCTCATGGATTGATAGCATTGCCATAGTGAAAATGGCCATTCTGCCAAAAGCAATCTACAGCTTCAATGCAATTCCCATCAAAATACCTTCACAATTCTTCACAGACCTTGAAAAAAAATTTCAACTTTGTATGGAGAAACAAAAACCCAAAAATTCCAAAACGATCATCTGAAGGTATGTCCATCACTGATCTCAAGCCATACTACAGAGCAATAGTAATAAAAACTGCAGAGTATTGGCACAGAAACAGAATACTGGATCAATGGAACCAAATAGAAGATCCAGAAATAAAACCACACACCTATGGAAACTTGATTTTTGATAAAGAAGCCAAATCCATCCAATGGCAAAAAGACAGCATCTTCAACAAATGGTGTTGGTCCAACTGGATTTCTATATGCAGAAAAATGAAAATAGATCCATATTTATCACCCTGCACAAAGCTAAAGTCCAAGTGGATCAAAGACCTCCACATAAAACGAGACACACTAAATCAGTTAGAATAAAAAGTGGGGAAGTCCCTAAAACTCATTGGCACAGAAGACTACTTCCTGAAAAGAACACCAACAGCACAGGCTCTAAAATCAACAATCAATAAATGGGACCTCATGAGACTGAAAAGCTTCTATAAAGCAAAAGACACTGTCATCAAAACAAAACGACAGCCTACAGACTAGGAAAAGATCTTTACCAACCCTACATCTGACAGAGGGCTAATATCCAGTATATATAAAGAACTCAAGAAGCTAAAAAGCAACAAATCAAGTAATTCAATTAAAAAATGGGGTACAGAGCTGAACAGAGAACTCTCTGTAGAGGATTGTAGAATGGCAGAAAAACACTTAAAGAAATGTTCAATGTCCTTAGCCATCAGGTAGATACAAATCAAAAGACAACTAAAGGAGATCACTGAGACACTGAGATTTCACCTTACACCCATCAGAATGGCTAAGATCAAAAGCTCAATTGACAACACATGCTGCAGAGGTTGTGGAGAAAGTGGAACTCTCCTCCATTGCTGCTGGGAATGCAAACTTGCGCAACCACTCTGGAAATCTATTTGGTGCTTTGTTAGGCAATTAAGAATAGTGATTCCTCAAGATTCAGCTATACCACTCCTAGGCATATAGCCAAAAGATGTTCAAGTACACAAGAAGTACATTTGCTCAACCATGTTTGTAGCAGCTTTCTTTGTAATAGCCAGAACTTGGAGACAATCCAGATGTTCCGCAGTTGAGGAATGGATACAGAAACTATGGTACTCTACACAATGGAATACTGCTCAACAATTAAAAACGAGGACATCATGAAATTCGCAGGCAATTGGTGGGACCTAGAAGCAATTATCCTCAGTGAGGTATCCTAAAAGCAGAAAGAAATACATGGTATATATTCACTTATATAGACCTATAAGATAGGATAAACATACTGAAATATATACACCTAAAGAAGATAAACAAGAAAGAGGAGCCAGGGTAGGAGTAAGATGATCAATCCTCACTTAGATAGACAAACGGGATGGACATTGAATATAGGAGAAAACAAGCAACAGGACAGGAAACTACCACAGAGGGCCTCTGAAAAACTCTTCCTAGCAGTTTATCAAAGCAGATATTAATACACATAACCAAACCTTCAGCAGAGTACAGGGAATCATATGAAATAAGGGGGAATTAGTAAGAACTGGACAGAACAGGAACTTCACAAGGACCAAATATATCAATGCACAGGGGTCTTTTATGAGATTGTTTCTCCAACCAAGGACCATGTATGGATAGTACCTAGAACACCTGCTTGGATATAGCCCATGGTAGCTCAGGATCCAACTGTGTACCCTAGTAAGGAGAACAGGGACTGTTCCTGACATGAACTCAATGGCTTCCTCTTCAACCCTCCCACCCCCCAGATGAAGGAGCAGCCTTGCTAGACCACAGAAGAGGACACTGCAGCCAGTCCTGAAGAGACCTGATAAGCTAGGATCAGATGGAAGGGGATGAGGTCCTCCCATATCAGTGGACTTGGAAAGGGGCAGGGAGGAGATGAGGGAGGGATGGGAGTATTGGGAGGGAATGAGAGAGGGGGCTACGGCTGGGATACAAAGTACATAACCTGTGATTAATATAAAAATAAAATTTTAAACAAGACATTATATCTGATTGGTTGATTAAAGTCCTATACCTGGGCAGGGCAGAATGGGATAGGCATGGTTAAGGTTCCCCGGCTTTAGAGGACAGGAGAATAATGGGAAACAGACAGTTGGGAAGAGACAAGGCAGGAGGACACCATCATGGGGTAGCATGGAGAAGGAACCACGTGGGCTGGGAGGAAGGACTCTGAGGATGACATGGATGGAGAAAACACTCAGATTAAGAATACAAACAATATTTTTAAGATTATGGATGGAAGGCAGTCCAGGTAAAAATGGTTAAGGCAGATGGCATTGGATGGGGGCAGGAAGATGGATGGTGAGGTTATTGAGACAGTGTAAGGAAAATATCTGCCCAGCCCAAGGTAAACAAGGCAATTACAAAATCAAACAGATGTCTGTGTCTTATTTATGACAGTTGGTTAGATAGTACCACTGCAATAATTATATGGTTAATGATAAATAACATTATAGAGTCAAACACTCTTTATATTACTACAACAATAGACCAGAAAGTTTATGATTAACAGTCTTGCTGTTATTTTGTTCATATTCCTTTGCAAAAGTAGGCTTGTTTGTTTAAAATACATTCTTCTCTCATGATTTTTATGCATGTTTGTTACCATATACATTCTGTTTTATATCTTAACTCTGTCAGAATTTTAGAATATATGTGTATATATACAACTTAGCTTTTTAAAATATATTTATGAAAGTTCATACATTTAATCATTAATTTTTGTTTCTTGTTGGAGTATCTAACGAATAGTATATTTTCTGGATATGAAAAAGTCTGTCCTTAATTGTTATTTCAGCCAGTAATGTCTGCTTCTATATCTGCCTTGAAAATTTAGGGGAGCTGCCAGTGGAGGGGGTGTTGGGGTGACCTTTCCCAGCCTACTAGCTGAGAAAGAAATGTGGCTTTTTACATAATAAATAGCTGGAAGCTGAAGCTGGTCTTGCACTGGGGTAAAAAGTAAGGGTAAAACTTCCAGTCAGACATAGATGTAGGCAGGAAGATGCAGGACATGGACATATGCAGAAGAAGATGAAAGGAAAATGGATTAACTTAGTAGCTAGATGAGAAACTGCCCACGCAAAACACCAACTGCTTTAAAATATATAGATACATCCATTTCTTAACCTCAAGCAGGATCCTGAAAAGCCCCACAATAGTTTCTTTGTAAAAGCATTTCAAATAGTTACATGTAATCCAGCATTATAGGAAATAGTACATATCCTTCTATTTTTAACCAAATCACAACGACAGCTTTTCTTAAGGAAAAAGACAGAAAATAAATCACTACGCTGAACTGTGTTTCAGTTACAGTGAAAAGCTGAAATGCATTACCACTAGCTGAGTAATGTAAAGTAAATGTATCTATTGGCTTGATATTGTAGAATACAAATATAGAACAGCTGCATTTGGGATGAAAAAAAAAAAAAAGCACAGAACATGGTTTAGAATCAGAAAATCTTTCCAGAACTCAGCTGTGAAGCATTAACAAGCCTGACAGTCACAGGATGAGAGCATAGCAGGTAGAGGTTAGTAACCATCCTTAGCACACAATGTGAGCCAAAGGAAGAGGGACATTCCCTGCCTGCTGCCTGGTGTGTAACTAAACTGGAGAAAGGCAAAACAAGCTTGAGACAAAAGGTTGGTTTCCGCTTATCTAGCTCTGTAATCCTTACATAAAGGACATTGTGCACTCTACAAAATCATGAAAAACTACTGAAGGGTTTTCAGGTTGTTTCTTTTAATTGTCTCTTGAAACAACATAAAGACTATATTGAAGATGAGAGCAATCAGAAATATTAGGAAGCCATTCAATGAAGTATTTCAGGTAGAAGTGCTGGCTTATAAACATCATTAAGGAAATACCTGTCAAACACCTGAGAACTATGGAAATCACAGCAATATATGATGAAGATGAAGGGAGTGAGTTGACCTAAGAAATAGTTGCAATTCAGTAATTAACATATTCATTTTGACCATCAAGATCTTTGAAGATAAGATTCTTTTTCTTCTTACTCTACTCCTAGAAATTTTATCTACTTAATACATTTTATTTTATTTCTGCTTCCTCAAAGAACCTAAAATTTTACTTATTTTTTTATACTTTTACATTCATATTCTCTAGAAAACTGTGTGTATCAAATGCTTTACTTTATACTATTTAAAAATTATTCACATAGTGTTTTCATCTGAACACAAGTGTGTATAGGTTTGTTTCTTTTCATTAGCTATCAGTCATCATCTTTGTTAATTTAACACATATAATGTAAATCATTTCATGGCTTAGATACCAATTCCAGCCTCCTTCACAGTCTTCCATGTTCCTCAGGTGTATATATTCAACCCCCTCAACCATCCTTTCTGTATCCTTCCACTACAATTTCTAGATTCATTTTCTTCTTTATGGTGTATCTTTCCTTTTTTTACTTCCTAACATGCACAAAGCTCCCTATCTTGTCTACATGATGATTGTACCTTCTTGCTTCTCACCAGTTTTTGTTTCCACCAGATAAGCACAGCTACCGTGAGTGACATGAAAACTATATTTCTTCGGTGTTTGACCTTACTATTACAAGGACAGAATAAACAGCTGTTGATTATGCTTTTGAAGTCATCAGGGCAGATGTCACTAGGCATGAGTTAGACAAGAAATGAGGGGAGAAATGACAAGCTGAAGGACAAGCTGAAGATATTTGGGATCCCTTGGGACAAATTAAAATTTTTGTCAAGCTTTTAACTCCATAAAAATTAATATTGCAAAGGTATTGTAAGCCTAGCTATTTACACAGCCATTAGGCCTAGGATTTGGAAAACCTAAGATGAGAAGAATTGTAAAAAAAAAAAATGGAAGAGCGCCAGGCCTGCCTACAGGTATACAAGCTGACTCAGTAGACTAGAAACTGTCTGCAAGTATAGAACCACTGTATCTCACCTTAACCAGTCAAGACTGCCATGGCTTCTGCTTCACTTTTTTCTCTCCAATCCTGAAAGTCACTGCCTTAGTTTCCTTTCTATTGCTGTGGCAGAAATACTGTGACAAAAGCAACTTAAGAAAAAAAGGCTTTATCTCATCTCACAGTCAAGGTTAAAGGCCACCGTGATGGGAGTCAGAACAGCTGAAGTTTGAGGAAGTATTTTTAAGTGTTCACATTTTAACCACAGTCAGAAGCAGAGGGTGATTAATAAAGCCAAACTCAGCCCCCTCGTCCTGAAACCTAGGGGGATTGAGTCCATTTTTTTTCATATTTTCAGAATTCCACATTTGCAGTCATAGAACACAGCCGAGGCTTATTAAATAGGAACACAACACTTCACATAGCTCAGAGAAGCAGATTCTGTCTTTAGAGAGGGGGTCTAGAGCTGCCGTCCAGCCAGCCTTGGCTCTTAATAGTTTATTGGGTAGAGTGTGGGACAGGGATAAAACTGTCTGCTCACTTTTGGTTTTCATAGTGCATGTTACATATAGCCAAATGAGCCATTCAATGAAACGGGACATGAATGGATGTTGTAAAGTTTAAGCGTCTCAAGTTTAAATATTTTATCTGGTAAAGGCAGCCTTAGGCCTTGGGAAGGAAAAAGTAAATAAAAAATATCAAAAGGGTATCTTTGAATCAAAGTGAGAGACCTAGGGTAGAAACTAAACATGACCGACAAACAAAAACACTTGATGAAAAGATTCCTAATGATATCTACTATTCTCATAGATTGGTACCTAAGGCAGTCAACACTACGGAAGCTTCCTCTAGCAGATGATGGGAGCACATGTAGAGACCCACAGCCAAACATTAGGTGGGGCTCCGGGAATCCAGGAGAGGAGGAGAGGAGTGACTGTAGGAGTCAGAGTGGTGGGTTTCAAATTAATATGAGAATTATTAAATATTTGGAGAAAGTCAAATACCTATGGAATGGCTGTAATAATGCTAATTATCTTCCCTTTCAGCCATAACATACACACTCTTCAAGTTTAAAATTTATCTATTTGTGTTTGATTAACTGTTAGACATTTAATGTACTCATATACCTAAGGTTTTCTGCATTTACTATTAAGACAATATTTAAAAAAAATTTAAGAGTAGGAGCTTATGACAGTGAAGATAACAGCACACAGATTACCAAAATTAACTATTTTAAGTATTTTCTTGGACGAAAGCATGCTTGGAGCCATGATGACTAGAGCGGAGAAGTGGAGTTCTGAGAAGAGAGGTTTTCTTTTTTACGGTCTGGGCATTCCTGTAGAACAGCCAAGAATGCAGGTCCTAAATTTAAAAGTAGTGATTGGAATTCAGTGTTTTCCCATGCTTTCAGTTGACAGACATCTTCTGTTCAGCTACTGTCCCCTAAACATTTGGGGAAATTTGGATCACAAGAGACTTTCCTTTTGTCCAGGCACACATGTCAATTATCAGGACAATGCCGCTTCTTATAAAATAAAAGTTATTGAACTAAAAAAAGAGTAGTGATTGGAGAGTCAACTGTCCCTTCTGTGAGAGTCTATTCCCCCTATGCTATTCAGAGGCATAAACTAGGGGGTCAAGATATACCTTAGCTAGAATGGCCAGTCTTAACCCTGGAACTTAAGCAAACAGTCAAAATGGCAAAATTTTTCATTTTCACAATATATGTTAGTACTTCAAATGAAAAACAAAAAAAGAGAAGAAGATTTTATATGAGTGTGATTCAATGAAAACCTTTCTAATTATATTCTTTGAGGGAACACCAAAAAAATTATTCAGGATGTTCATTTGCCCTAGTGAAACGATGGTGTACAGCTTGTCCATTACAAGTACAAGAAACATTAAAAGTTTCCCTTGATTCATTTTTAGAAACAATAGAAAGTACGACTTTTATTTAATCAACAGAATCAATAGAAAGGAGATGAGAATGGATAAATAATTAAAAGCCTTGAATGTTATGATCAAGAAAGAGAATCCATATCATCCCAGAAGCTCCTAATAGCTTTCCTTCCAATTTGCACATTTTTTTCAGCAGCAAACATAAATATAAGCTATTTTGTCCTTCTTTACAAACTTTTGTCCAGAATTTATACAACATTAGCTCGTTCATGGGTGGTTTTCATTGATCAACACCTTGTAATAATCAGTGAGAGATACTGATGGAATACTAGCCCAAGATGTACTACAACCATGTTTATTAGGACTGTATTAGTGAAGATTCATCTCACTGTGTCAAAATCCTGATTAGACATATTCTAATGCAGAGAGGATTTCTTTTGGCTCATGCTCTCAGTTTTATCAGTCCATTAAGGCACAAAGGTTGTGGTTGAGCAGAAGAGTTTGTTTATAGCCATCTAGGAAGCAGAGAAAGGGGGTATGGGTGGTCCTCTGACATTCTCTATTACACTGTCTTAGGATAGATCCCCAAACTTTCATTTGAATTCAGTTCATACTTTCCGGAAATGTGCTCACAGTTACACACTTAGGTGATGATGTAGGTTAGTTAACCTTCATAGGAACTATTACAATAGTGATGCTATGGACATCACTGGTATGTATTTCACTGTGCACATGTACATAATTTTGATGTGTTCATACCTGCGGGATTTGCTGCTTCAGAAAGTTTGCAGGTCTTCAACATTAATGGATACTGACAAGTTGTTTTACAAATGTTTCTAATAATGCAAGCTCCCAGGAGCAGCTGCTTCATACCCTTGTCAACACATGGTGTCAGTCTTTTTCATTTTTCACTTGTAATACTCATAATAGTAGCATTGAACAAGGATTTGAATATGTAATTCCATGGTGACTAATTAAATTTAACACTACTTGACGTATTTATTCATCATTTCAATGACCATGTAAATTGTTACATGAATATTTTGTCACTTTTAAAACTTTGTCTCTTTTAAAAATAATGCAAAAGATTTCAATAAATAAATATTTTATATTCTTTCAAGTAAATGCATATCTTTGACCAGTGTTTCATTTGAATCTTCACAATTTTGTGACCTCTTTGGAGGGGAAAATTATTTGATATCCATTATTGAAAGATTCAGAAACAACCCCCTGATTGTATTTTTATTGATTGAATTTTTCCATTAGCAAATTCATACAATTCATATAATTCCTTCTGTTTCTTCTCTTCCCTCATACTCTTTTATTTCCCTGCTACCGTATTAGGCTTTCCTCTTTCTTACAGGTCCCTTTCTCATATTCATGCATTTTGTTCTTAATTTGGTGACAATTTAGTGCTAACCAGGACCATATGCGTTGCCATGGGTCCTGACTATCCATTTGGAGCCTGATGACAATGCAACTAACAGCAGATGCTGAGGGATCATACTTGCAATGGTTGTTATGCCCCAAATGTAAGTTTGCATCTATTTCCCTTATTTTCTAGTTCATATTTCTTCTGCTCTTTCTGCTATAATTCCCCCTGAGCATTAGAAAGAGTGCTATGAATGTCCAGTTTAAGGTGAAATACATAACAACCATTATTTATTCTAAGCATCTTGAGCAGCCATGAATTTCTGAATTCCTCACCATTCACTGCAGAGAGAAGCTTCTCTGATTAAGGATGAGCATAGTATTTGCTTATGATTATAAAAGAAAGCATTTAGACTACGATTTGGTACGGTGCCAATTTAACTACACTGCAGAAATGAGGAAACAAGGTCTTCCCTAGAATACCTAAACTTCCCAGCCATGGAATTTTGACCAGTTTTATAATACCAGACATGCCTTCCTTTTTTTTAGAGTAGGCTTCAAGTCTAATCTCATATTGGTTAGTTTTCCCATGACAGCTTGTTTTACTATTGCACAAGTACACACATCTTGCATGAAAGGTTAACATTGTATGTCATAGAGTTTATAAGTAGGTAAGCTATTTGGCCATCAGGTCTGATCATCTAGTTCCAGTAGGAAACGAAAAGGAATGGTAAGAGCCCATGTTATTGTTGTTGTTTTTCGGGGGGGGGGTCCTCTGAAACCCTCCTCACCAAATAGCTCCAAGGTAGGTTGTGCATACCCAGCATTTGAATTTTTGCTTGATTATCAATGACATTCAGGCTGAGTAATCGGTTTCAGCAAAGACCCCTGGGCTCAGATTTTTTGGTTCTGTTGGTCTCCTTGTGGCACTCCTGTCCCCTCCAGGTCTTTCTATCTCCCCATTCTTCCATAAGATTCCCTGCACTCTGCTCAAAGTTTGCCTATGAGTCTCAGCATCTGCTTCAATACTCTGCTGGGTAGAGTCTTTCAGAGGCCCTCTGTGTTAGGCTCCTGGGCTCCCTAGTAAGGGGAGTAGAGGCTGTTTCTGACATGAATTCAGTGGAGAGCTCTTTGATCACCTCTACCTGAGGGATGCAACATTACCAGGCCACAGAAGATGATGTAGCCAGTCTTGATGAGATCTGATAGGCTAGGGTCAGATAGAAGGGTTGGAAGACTTCTCCTATCAGGGGACTAGGCGAGGGGCATAAGGAAGAAAAGGGAGGAAGGGTGAGACTGGGAGGAGATGAGGTAGGGGACTACAGCTGGGATACAAAGTGAATAAATTGTAATAAATAATTTTTAAAATTAAAACAATGGCATCCAGGAGCAACACAACTTGTCCATTCAGGATAGTCCATTTCTGCCTATTTTTAACTTGTATTTTTCTAGACTTACAGAATTATGGGTTTATGTATAACTTTTTCATGTAGCCTGCACTTTGGTTACCTTTCCCTCAAAGTTTTCTTGTCTGCCCATCCCTCATCACTATCCCTGTTTGAATCTTTCTTCACTCATTATTACCAATCTCTCACTTAAGTTCTACTAGCCTCTAAGACATCTCTTCAGTGATCCCTTTCAGATTCTCTGGCTTCTGTAAGTGCTCCTACTTAGACACATAAAACTAAAGCTTGAACTTAGGATCTACACGTGAACAGAAAGATGCAGTATTTGTCTCCCTAGGCCTGAATTATCTTTGTCTTTACATATTTTTTTTCCTATTCTATACAGATACACTACTCTTAGGCAAGTTTCAATAGAAATTTATGTCTTATTACAGAGTAACTTGCTTATTTATTTTCACTGCTGCTTGATTCACAAGATCCAGGAACAGCCTAGTTATCCATCAACTGATAAAAAATAAATAAATATTGTTTCAGATATGCAATGAAATTAGATCCAACCTAAATAACAATAAAATTTGAATACAAGTGTATAGAACTATTTGTGTTTTATGTTCTTATGGACAAATATTCATGTTCTAAAGCCATTGAGAAAATTCTTTGATTTTCTTGAGAATCATTTGTTTGTCACATTCAGACTTGATACATATCTATAGTTGATTTTTGCTCATACTATAAGGTAGGGCAAATAAATGTTTATATTAATATTTAGCATTTTCAGCAATAGTAATTGTAAATAAACAGGAAAATAACACCTCACCATCTGAGCACAATCAGGATCCTTTAACTTTTATAGTACCACCCCTGAGCAAGTGTTCATGGGTGGTATAAAAGAGTAAGCTGAGCAAGCCATTGGGGACAGTTCATCTTCCATCAGACTCCAGTAAAACTTTCATCAGTTGCCAAGTGAGCAAATATGAGCAGATTATGTCTTTGGATTTTGAGTTTGATTTATTGATCTATAATTGGCCATTCCAAAGGAAAATTTTTAACATTTTAAAGGAACTTCTAAGAACATCTGCCATCAATTCAAACTCACTTCTGCCTTCAGTATTGTCTGTAAATAACTGTACTCCCAGAACTCAAAATTACTGTTCAAAATAGCTAGATTTCATGTTTTTTTTTTTGAAGTAGGGATGATAATTCATTCTTCAGAGGATTAAGTCAAGAGGTACATTAGACAAAAAATATTTACTTTGGGGAATATTTACTTTGTGTTATTGTTTAAGTACTTAACAAATTTCACTTTTAAAAACTGCAAATCCTTTGCCTATATATTGTAGCTTCCAGTTTAATATTTTTATGATTCCTGAATCTGCATCTATAGCTGTTTCATGGGCCTGTTTTTTTAATCTTTTCCTTCTGTTTTTTTGTTTTACTTTGTCTTATTCTGATATATTACTTTGTTTTATAATATTATATTTTATTAATTATATATTATTAGCTAGGAGCCTGATTGTCTTCTAATGACAAACAGAAAGGGGGTAGATTCAGATGGAAGAGGATAGAGGAGGCTGGGAAAATAGAAGAAGGGAAAACCATAATCAGGATATATTATGTTAGGGGGAAAAAAGCTATTTTCAATAAAAAGAAAAAATAGAACTTCTAAGGTTTAAACTAATTTTGGAAGAGTTCACTGCTTTTAATAGCAGCTTTTTAAAATATACAGATAATTTGAAGAAACAACAAAAATGTTTGCATGTTAATATTCATAAAATAGAAAGATTAGATGCCTACTGATCAGGTCAGTTTAACTACAGGAAGCAGTTTTATATTTGTGTTTAAAGTATGCTTAAAATCTTTGAAAACTTCTGAAGCACTCTCAGTTGCTACCCCAGAGGCTGACACATTTGAATCATGTCCTTGCTAAGACTCTGGACTGTTTGATTTGGCTTCTGATTATAACATAGCTTTTCAATTAATGTGTACTAGTTTCGAGGTATAAGTCTCTCTGTCAGTGTTAACACTTCAACCTCATTAAGATATAATGTTATATAAGTAACTATTGTTAGCCCTAATATTAATTTTCTGTCCTCAAGTAATTGAGCCTACTAGAAATGACACAGAAAAAAGTTACTGGTTAAATTTAGGTTATTTCTCAGAGAACATTTTTAGCTATGTATAGTGTAAAGCACCATAAACTGACCCAGGATAATTGCAAATAATAAATTAAAATAACAAAAAATCATTTTGAAAAAATTTGCATTACAATTACTAAATATGCTTTTCACAATAACAGCTACTAATTTAAGTTTTAAAACACCAAAATATTTGAGATCAGTTTCATATTTTATCCTCCTTGAGAACAATGTTCTCAAGGAATAATGTTCTCAAGGAATAATGAGACTTTAACAGATGTTAGCAGATATCTTAGATAGAATACAATAACTCTGTTGAACATTTGACATTGATAACAGGCAGTTTGTAGTTTCATAGATGAAAAGAGAAAGCTATTATTTGTGGAGAATATAGAATATATTATTCATTATGCTAAGAAATTATATTGGCTATATATCACAAGCAATACCATGAAGGAAAGGAAGGAGTGGACATTGGTAAGATTATCCTCAATGTCAATGGAAACTCAGGACTGAAATGGTCATGGAGATAAGCCAAGGGTTGGCACCAGATGACAAGGTCAGACTAACTGAAGAACAACCAGAAAGGCTTTAATGAAGGTTTGGTTTCACTTGCAGTGAAGACTTAACCATCAGTGATCCTAGTAGTTTGGCATTATTGTGCATGACAGCAGCAATTGTGGAAAGATGGTTTGACCTCATGGGTGTGCTGTGCATGGTAGAGATAAAGAACTGGACTTTCCCCAGCCGTCTGGACCGAAGAAGATCATGACTGAGTTTCAGACTTTAGACACTGGCCTATTTATACTGTTAGATTTTGGTTTTCTTTGATCTAATTGTAACTTTGAACTAGTACTTCCCTCTTGAAATAAGAAGTATAGTCCCTATTTTTTATTTTTCTAGTATCCCACAGATGCTACACTTAAGACTTTGAAAAAGATATTGGATATTGCAAAAAGGATAATTTTTTATACTTTTATTTTTTTTATATTAATCACAGGTTATTTACTTTGTATCCCAGCATAGCCCCTCCCTCATTCCCTCCCAATCCCACCCTCCCTTCCTCATTTCCTCCCTGCCCCTCTCTAAATCCGCTGATGGGGGAGGTCCTCCTTCCATCTGACCCTAGTTTATCAGGTCTCATCAGAACTGGCTGAAATGTTCTCCTCCATGGCCTAGCAAGGCTACTCCTCCCTCAGGGAGCAGGGGAGGTCAAAGAGCCTGCCACTGAGTCCCGGTCAGAGGCAGGGGAATACCCTTAATAGTGAAACACCCTTGGATACTGAGCTGCCGTGGGCTACATCTGAGCTGAGGTTCTAGGTTATATCCATACATGGTCCTTGTTTGGAGAGTCAGTTTCGGAAATGACCCCTGTGCCCAGATATATTTGGTCCTTGTGGTGCTTCTGTCCTCTCTAGGTCTTACTAACTTCCCCTTCTTTCATACAATTCCCTGCACTCTGCCCAAGGTTTAGTTATGAGTCTTAGCATCTGCTTTGATACACTGCTAGGTAGAGTCTTTCAGAGGCCCTCTATGGTAGGCTCCTGTCCTGTTTGTTGTTTTTCCTACTTCCAATTTGCACCCCATTTGTCTTTCTAAGTGAGAATTGATCATCTTACCTTGGAACCTCTTCTTGTTTTGCTTCTTTAGGTATACAGATTTTAGCATATACCTTACAGATTTTAGTGAGTATATACTGTGTGTGTCTTTCTGCTTCTGGGATACCTCACTCAGGATAATCTTTTTTAGATCATTTGCCTGCAAATTTCATGATTTCCTTGTTTTTAATTGTTGAGTATATTCCATTGTGTATATGTACCAGTTTCTGCATCCATTCCTCTGTTGAGAGACATCTGGGTTGTTTCCAGGATCTGGCTATTATGAATAAAGCTCCTTCAAACATGGTTGAACAAATGTCCTTGTTGTGTAGTTGAGCATATTTTGGGTATATGCCTAGGCGTGGAATAGCTGGATCTTGAGGAAGCACCATTCCTAATTGTCTGAGAAAGCACCAGATTGACTTCCAAAGTGGTTGTACAAGTTTACATGCCCACCAGCAATTGAGGAGGGTTCCCCTTTCTCCACAACCTCTCCAGCAAGAGTTGTCAATTGCTTTTTTTGATCGTAGCCATTCTGATGGTTGTAAGGTGAAATCTCAGTGTCGTTTTGATTTGTATCTCCCTGATGGCTAAGGACATTGAGCATTTCTTTAAGTGTTTCTCTGCCATTCTATATTCCTCTACAGAGAATTCTGTTTAGCTCTGTACCCCAGTTTTTAATTGGATTGCTTGATTTGTGGCTTTTTAACTTCTTTAGTTCTTTATATATTCTGTATATTTGCCCTCTGTCAGATAAAGGGTTGATGAAGATCCTTTTCCAGTCTGCAGGCTGTCGTTTTAGTCTGACAACAGTATCCTTTGTTTTACAGAATCTTTTTAGTTTCATGAGGTCCCATTTATGGATAGTTGAACTATGTTTTATATTATGAAACAAACATGACAATAATAATTTAGAATAGACCAAAAAGGAAATGCTGAGATTGAATAGTGGTCATTTATGTGTCAAGTTGACAAGGAGTCATTAGTTTTGTTGGTATTTTTTGTCAACTTGATAAAATACAGTAATTTGGGAAGAAGGAATAGCAGTTAAGAAATCAGATATGCCTGTGAGCAAGTCTGTGAGATATTTTCATGATTTCTTATTGAGGTGAGAGGTCCATGCCTACAGTGGGCAGTGTTACTCTTAGATATTTGGTCCTCAGTTATATAAGAAAGAAAACTGAGCAATTCACAGAAAACAAATGAAGAAGCAATGTACCTCTACATTTTCTGTTTCAATTCCTGCTTTGAGGTTCCTGCTTTGACTCCTGGCCCTGATTTCTCTGATGATGGACTGTGATGTGAAAATATAAGCCAAATTGACACTCTCCTTTCCACGTTGATTTTGGTCAGAGTTTTATCTTAACAACATGAGAGCAAACTAGAACAGAGGGAAAAGTAGTTAGAATGAAAAGATCACCCTGAGTGAGGTATCCCAGAAGCAGAAAGACATACATGGTACGTACTCACTTATAAGTGGATACTAGACCTATAATATAAGATAAACATACTAAAATCTGTACATCTAAAGAAACTAAGCAAGAAGAAGGAGGTCTCTGGGTAAAATGATCAATCCTCACTCAAAAGACAAACAGGACGGACATTGGAAGAAGGAGAAAACAGGAAATAGGACATGAGCTTACTATGGAGGGCCTCTGAAAGACTCTACCCAGTATATCAAAGCAGATACTGAGACTCATAGCCAAATTTTGGGCAGAGTGCAGGGAATCCTATGAAAGAAGGGGGAGAAGTGGGACCTTGTTGGTATAATGTTCTTTTGAAATGTATACACCTTACCCTTGTTCATTCAAATGCTGATTCTGCCCCTTCCCCCACACACACTTTCTGGTTTCAATCGGGATATTGCATTGTGATGCTTATTCTAAGCATCCTGTCTCAACTTTGTGTAAACAGGCCAAAATAAAACAACTAGCCACAATATTGAGCAAGGGAAGGAGCCAGAGAGCAGGAAATGAGTGGGAGGAGAAAGGGTGAGGAGAGAGAGAGAAGAGAGCCTAGTGGGAGAGAGATCTTGGAACTATGTGGAGAGATTGACTGGACCTAATATATCATTAAAAGCAAGTATAATATGGGAAATCTAAATGATTGGAAACTATGAGGGTTGGAGGTTTAAGAGGGTGTAACTATGCCCAGCATTGTGTTCTAGGTTAACCAAATAAACCCAGTTTCTCTGTGGTGATTTTGTTATTCAGATGTTTAGGACTAATACCATTACCAGAAGGTAGATCAATAGTAAATATTAATCATCACCTACAACAGGACCTGGAGAGGACAGAAGCTCCGCAAGGAAAGCAACAGAACCAAAATATCTGAGCACAGGGGTCTTTTCTGAGACTGATACTGCATGCAAGGACCATTCATGGATATGCTCTGATGTAGCCCATGGTAGCTTAGTCTCCATGTGGGTGACTTAGTAAGGAAAACAGGGTTGTCTCTGACATGAACTCAGTGGCAGGCTCTTCGACCACCCCACCCCCCAAGGGGGGAGGAGCCTTACCAGGCACAGAGGAGAACAATGCAGCCAGTTCTCATGAGATTTGATAAGCTAGGGTCAGATGAAAGGGGAGGAGGATTTCCCCTATCAGTGGACTTGGAGAGGAGAATGGGAGGAGTTGAGAGAGGGAGGGTTGGATTGGGAGGGAATGAGGAAGGGGGCTACAGCTGGGACACAAAATGAATAAACTATAATTGATATTGGGACAGCAAATATTTATATTCTCTTTTTATGTTATTCTTCCTGAACACTTATTAATATGGTTATATTATTATATAATATTAAATTTTATGAAAATCTTAACTACAGAGTAAGGAATATTGTAAATATGTCACACAATTCCTATGACCCAATCAAAGGAAAACTTAATAACAAGAAATAAAGATGAGCATTTTTGCTTTTCTTATTGTTTAAAAAATAATTGGTGGCTATTATTTTAAAGTTTATGACCTGAACTAAGGCTAATGCCTGGAGGGAAAGAACCAGCCTTACTGCATTCTTTCCCCACCCACTAGAGATACAGTTACTAGGAAACTGGCCCATCCCCCTAGGGAGGGACAACAGATCATTAATGGTTTGGGGACCTTCCTATAGCCAATCAATTCAAAATGCAGAATTTTGACCAATAGATGATTGCCAGGCAGGAATAGCCCCTGCCTTGGGCATGCTGGGAGGGACCAGAATCTTTAAATCACCCAACTAACCGAAGCTTGGGTCACTGTTTTTTTTTTGTTGTTGTTGTTGTTGTTGTTTTTTTTTGGGGGGGGGGGTTGAGCCCAAGCTGCAGCTTGTAATTTGTAATAAAAAGATCCTCGTGTGTTTTGCAACAGACTCAACTCCTGGTGGTGATCTTTTGGGGTATCGCGATTTGGCACAACAATATAAAAAATAAAAATTTTATTAAAATATAAAAAAGTAAAAAAGAAAAGAAAATGTATAGGTTGAGATCTACTTTCATTGGCATGTTTATGGAAGTTGAGGACATGAAACAAGAACTGAAAGGAGAAGAATGACCCTAGCACATATGGGTATGAAAATGGAGAATTCAGCTAAAAATGAGAAGGGTGAAGGCCAAGGTTCTAAGGAAGAATGATGTCAACATTTTCAAGAATGCTCTGCTGTTTAAATTCAGTGAGAGACCATCCCAAAGAATGGGACAGTAAGGTGCCTAGAACAAGAGCCATAGATGAGCATCCACAGCTTATATGATACTGCTTTTCCTTGTTGCTCTTTGTTTCTTTCTGTCCTGGGAAAAGACATGAGATTTGCATCCACTCATCAAGCACTCTCTTGATAAAGAAGTTTCCTAAAGTCTAAGACTTGTTTCTTTATTCTTTTGTTATTTCAAAGCAGAAATCCAGGCTGATCTAGAACTCTTCATACAGTGCCTCATTTCCATAATGTAGTATAGCAAATAGCTAAAATTAAGCCAAACCCTAAGGGTTTTAAAGGAAAGGTTGGGATTGCCATAAATGTCTAAATGAAAACGAAGAACTCATACCCTCTCCAGTATCTAACAAAACTGATTTTTTTCAGTATTTAATCCTAGTCTTTAATGTAACAATTACTATAAAGCAATGAGATTACATCATGGTTAAGTTTAATTTTGGCAATTGGAATCTGGCATCCTGAATTCAAGGCTAAGCCATAATCATACATATATATATATATATATATATATATATATATATATATATATATATATATATATATATATGTTGATTTGTAATTATCTACCCTTGGCAAGTCAAATAAGTATTTAGTTGTTATAAAAATAAATATAAAGCCTTATACCAAGTCTAAAATAATTATAAGTTACCCACGGATTTTTCTAATAAATATTTTGTTTTATATAATAATTATTGAGGTTTAATTTCCTGAATGGCAATCCTAAAATCACAAGAAATACAGCCATGTGCATTAGCCCTGGTTGGAATGGGACTCTCAACAACTGGTACAAGGTGAAACTATAACTTGTTAGATAATGGTTTGAATATCTAAGGGTGAACACAGATTTTATGGTGTGCTTTGAATGAGAAATATCCCCACGGGCTTCTGTATTTAATCATGTGGTCCCTAGTAGGTGGCTCTTTCTGGGGAGTTTACAGAACCTTTAGAAGTTGGCTTCCTCTATTGGAAGGTAAACTTTGTTGTTGGGCTTTAAGGGTTTTCAGCCTCACCCTACTTGCTGATTACTCTATTTCTTAAGCATGAATGAAAACAGTCAGCCAACTTCCTGCACATTCCGCCTATCTTTCCTGCAATGACACTCTTTCCCTCTGGAACTGTAAGCCTAAGCAAACACTTCATTCCCTTATTTGCTGTGTATAGGGTATTTTACCACAGCAACAGGAAAGTAATACTCTATGTCATTTGGAATACTAAAGAATTTATTATCAGACCGAATATTATTATATTGGAGTGAAGAAGAAAGTGAAAGAGACTTGAAATCTAAAGGATCCAAACAAGTACTTATTGCTAAGATCTCAGGCTACAAAAGTCCCTGAACATCTCAAAACAGGCTCATTTTTGATTGTGATAATTAAAAGACCGGCCTTAGGCACACAGAAAAGGCAGTGCAAGCTTGGTTGCTGGAATTGGCATACAAAATCATCAGAGATTTGATGATTGTAAAGTACAGTTGCAGTTCAATGGTAAAAGTAACTCCACTGTTGAAAGTGGTGGTTTATAGATGTAACATCAAGAAAAACAACCTGGCAAAAGCCTTGCCATGAATCTACATTAGTCTTAGTACTACACAAAATGAGGCTGACATTATTCCCTGCTTGCATATTGACAAAGCTAACTTGCCCAAGTCTTCTGGAAATTTACAAGTTCCCCCATCAAATACAAGGGGATTTCTTATTTCTGAGAAGAGGCAGTCAGAGCCACATGTTTGCTTTGTTTCTTTGTGCCCTGGAATTCCACCAATGCAAAGAGAGTGGCTCAAAAAGGTGCAAGAGATTTACCTCCAAATGAGGAACCTGAAGCTAAGAAACAAAGCTCCAATGAGAGCTGAGGATCCAACTGTTCAATGTTTGCTCCACAAGGAGGCATTAGCATCTTCATCCTAGACAGCAGACAGATCTACTTCTGTTCCCAGAGCAGATACAATCTTTATTTTTTTATGATGTTTTACTGTGTTATCCTTGAAAAGTTAAGTATGGACAAAGCTGTAAATTCTCCTGCTAAAAAAACATTGAAACCTAAAAGATCTATGCAAAGCTATCTCTAGCAGGATGCTGAAAATTTCACACAGGCCTTTCAATGCATGCCTAATTAAAACCTAGAACAAGTTTTCAAGCTGAGAGTTGGCAAAAAAAAAAAAAAAGGGAAAATGTTTTTTTAGCATTATGTTAATACAATATAAAATATAGATAATGACATACTGAGGGTCTGAACCCAAATGAAATCAGTGAGAATGAAATTAATGACAAAATCCAGAGGAAATTGAATTTTCAGTATTTCAACTCAAATTCTGAGTATTACTAACAGACATAATTACTTGAGTGTGCAAAAATGAAAGGAAAGGATTTTGTTTAAATTACATCATCCCTACATATAAAATGTATATATGAAGTGGAATCTTAAATACATTAAGAAAAAAGGGATATTTTCAAAGGTATTAGGGAAATTAGTCAAGGATTAGAAAACACACCTCTAAAAATTGTAAATAATTTAAAAATTAAACTTTTAAATGAAAACAAATATATAGAATAAATGTGTTAAGAAAGTTATTAGTATATGTTTCTATTTATGTGTTTTTATATAAAAATATATTTCCATTCATATACATATAGACATATCTCAGAAAAACTGTCTTCAAGCCCAGATCATCACAATAAAGTAAGCACTGCAATAAATAAAATAATTGAATGTAGAAGAATTTTAATTCAAGACATGGCTGCTCTGGCAAGAGATCACATCCAAAGACCTTCTAAGTCTGTGTGGTCCAGCTGGAATACAAATATGCCTTTAATACAAGAAACAAAGGCAAGCAGATTTGGGTTCAAGGACAGCCTCCTATAAAGGATGTTATCAGGTAAATAAAAGCTTAGAATCAAGCCTGGTGGTAAACCTTTAATCCCAACCAATGAAGGTAAAGTTAGTTTGTAAAAGGAAGCAACCATGTTTGAAAGTGATGTCTAAATGAGTGGCAGGAAACATGACAAATGAGGGAACGATTTGACAGAATAGGATGTGCTGAACTCTCACAAGAAGAGAGGGGAAAGGGAAGCTACTTAAGTGGCAATGCAAAGAGAGAGGGCATAGTTTTTACTGGAACAGTAATAGAGAGAGAGGTTGCAGAGAGAGAGAGAGAGAACTCAGATGAAGATAAAATGAACCAGAGAATAAGAAGAAGCCAAGGATTAGAAAAGATTTCTGGAGTTACTTTGAAGCCAAGCCAAGCAATTCATAGGCCAAGAGACAAGCCAAATTGAATAAACTAGCTGGAAGAGGAGTTTGAGCCAGAACAGCTGAACTGAACCAACCATCAGAGTACAGTAAAAACAAGAAAGAGTGAACTTATTAAGCAGTAATTCTGAGAGGCTGAAAACATTCTAGGCCTAGATTGATTGTACAGAGGTTAGAAGTTTCCAGTTGTAGGCCTAAATTAGGAAACAGAGCCAGTAATCCTCTGAGACAATAACTGAATAGGTGATTAAAAGTCCTTTTACTTCTGTAAAAGTTCTTTTACACTAAGGATGATCCTTTCCAGTTCCTACCATTTACCTGCAAATTTCATGATATCCTTGTTTTTAATTGCTGAGTAATATTCCAATATGTAGATATACCACAATTTCTGTATCCATTCCTCAGTTGAGGGGCATCTGGGTTGTTTCCAGCTTCTGGCTATTACAAATAAAGCTGCTACAAACGTGGTTGATCAAATGTCCTTATTGTGTACTTGAGCCTCTTTTGGATATATGCCTAGGAGTGGTATAGCTGGATCTTGAGGAAGCGCTATTCCTAGTTGCCTGAGAAAGCACCAGATTGACTTCCAGAGTAGTTGTACAAGTTTACATTCATGGTATATATTCACTCATATAGACATAAAATATAGGATGAACCTTCTAAAATCTGTACACCTAAAGAAACTAATCAAGAGGTAGGACTTTGGCTAAAATGCTCAGTCCCCAACCAGAAAGGCAAAGCAGATGGACATGAGAAGAAGAAGAAAACAGGAAACAAGTTAGGAGCCTGTCACACAGGGCCTCTGAAAGGCTCTGCTCTGCAGAATATCAAAGCAGATGCTGAGACTTATGGCCAACTGTTGGGCAGAGTGCATGGAATCTCACAAAAGATGTGGGAAATAGTAAGATAGAGAGAGGACAGGAGCTCCACAAGGAGAGCAACAGAACCAAAAAATCTGAGCACAGGGGTCTTTACTGAGACTGATACTCCAACCAAGTACCATGCATGGAGAAAATTTAGAACCCCTGCACAGATGTAGCCCATAGCAGTTCAGTGTCCAAGTGGGTTCCATAGTAATGGGAAGAGGGACTGCCTCTGACATGAACCGATTGGTCTGCTCTTTGATCATCTCACCCTGATGGGGGAGCAACCTTACCAGGCCACAGAGGGAGACAATGCAGCCACTCCAGATGAGGGCTGATAAACTAGGATCAGAAGGAAGGAGAGGAAGACCTCCCCTATCAGTGGACTTGGGGAGGGGCATGCATGGAGAATGGGGAGGGAAGGTGGGATTGGGAGGGGAGGAAGGAGGAGTTTATGGGGGGATACAAAGTGAATAAAGTGTAATTAATATAAATAAATAAATAAAAAGGAAAAAAGTTCTTTCACAATTTAATATTCCATTTCTTTCATAGATTATAACATAATTCTCCCTTTCTCCCTCCAAAACTCTCCATACATCTGCCCTTTCTTCCAATTCATGGTGTCTTCTTTCGTTAATCATTGTTCCATTCATATATGGGCACACACATTTATGTACACACGCACACATATTCCTATATATAATATATTCCTAAGTATAACCTGTTCATTTTATAATGTTACATTTTATATGTTTTTATGGCAAACCATTTGGCATTGGATAATCAATTGATATGCTTTTTTTCTGGGGAAAATTATTTCTGCTCTCAGCATTCCTTACCTTCCTACAGTTCTTTTTATAGGGTTGAGGCCGCCTGGATTTCTCCCATCACACCCCCTTTCTAGTCATTTTATTATTGTTGTACTTGTCAAACTCCTATTTACCTGGGTGATGAGAATTTACAGATATAGCTACTGGCATTATTGAAAGACATAGTATTACAACAAACTCCCCAGTCCTTTGGATTCTACATTTTTTCTTCTGTACCTTCACCCATGTTTCCTGACCCTTAGGTAGAGGGGCTGTTAGTATATGTATCTACTAGGACTGTGTAGGCTTTGATTTTTTACCATACCTACTTTATTTAGACTTCTTAAGCACATTTACCTCCCTTCCACCACCACCCCACCCACCTCCCACCCCTGCAATCTTAGGTAGGAGATTAGTAGGGAAAAGGGTATACTGGGCTCTACAACTATGTATTGTGATTGACTGTGTTTCTCTGTAATGATCTCCATCTTTCCCAAAGAGAAATTTCCTTGATGAGAGGTAAGGACTACACTCACTTGTGGTATATAGGAAAAAGGACTTAGAGTAAGTTATGAATTGTACTTGTTTGCTAAAGTAATTGTTGGTTCTTCTCTAAGACGTCTCTAGTCCGAGGTAGTTGGTTAGATTTCCAATATCACATATTACTTCCCTGTTGTTGTGTGGGTCTTAGGGCCAATTAGGGAGCTGATGGTTACCAATAAGGTATATATGCTACTAATATATTATAGGCTTTGATTTTTTTTTAACCAACTTTAGTTGCAGTTCCTTTTGTCTTTTTTTTTTCCCCCCTTCTCCACCTCAATCCTTTCAACACGGCAACACCAGGTAGGAAAGAAAGGTCAGTGTGGAGAGGGGCATTGTTCTTTTTAGCTACTTCCTGCTGGTTAGGGTCCTTTTATTCCTAAACCCCTCTACAACCTTTCAAACCCCCTACCCTAGGAAGGAGAGAAAAGAGGTTAATAGGGACAGAAGATGTGGAGTTCTTTAGCAGTTCCTTGGGCTTGTTCCCACCCTTTGTCATCAGGATACAAGCAGTCCAGTGAAACAGCAAACAGCAGAACAGAAAACAGCAAATAGCAACATGATTCAGCAGAAGCAGCACCAAGAGTTCTCAAGAGCTTTTCTCTCAAGAAGGGAACAAATCAAAGTGTCTTCTTCTTCCCTCCCTTCCTTCTTCCCCTCTCCCCCTTTTTCTATGGTCTCTTACTTATACCTTCTCAGAGTCCATACCAGGATGTTTTTCAGCTGGCAAAAACCCTGCCCCTTGAGGGAGGCAGTTTCCTGTTGATGTGCTCTCTAGAGTGGCTGCTATCAGCAGGCCTACAGAAAGCATCTTGTAGTTAATGCATACTAATTCAGGTTGGTAAATTTCATTCTTAAAATTTTTCGATAATTTTACACATTTTTAAATTTTTGATGTCTTAATACTGAAATTTTTATACTGCACTTTTTTCAAGATATATTATAGTAATGTTTATCAATAAATATAAATTAATAAGCAAGATACCAAAGTATACTTGATTTCCATGTGGTGATTTCATTTTTATGGTTTCTGCACTTGGTTCTCTAATTTATCAGAAAGATGTATAGTCTTGAGAAGACTTTCAGTGGTATGATTTCCTTCCACCTTGAAGAATTCCACTTAGCATTTCTTGTAAGTGATGCCAGGTGGTAATAAATTTCTTCAATTTTCATTTGTATGAGAAAGGCTTTCATCCTTTACTTGCATCTGAAGGCAAGATTACAATTCTGTGGTTGTCACTTTTGTCAGTTAACATTCTGAATGTATTATCCCACTCTCGCTGGATTTGCCATGCTTTTACTAAGAAATGCTGGTTAAACCATATTACAATTTCATTGGTGATATATCTTCTTGTCCTTCTGAGACTGGTTTATTGTTATTGTTCATTGTGTTTGTCCTTTGACAATGTGATACAGACATACAATGCAGTTTGTTTACTCTCATTCTCCTCCCTCATCTCTATTCCCCAAGTTCTGCACCCCACCAAGTCCCTTTACCCACATTCATATTTGTTATGGTGTTTTGTAACCTGAGTTTAACAATGACCATCTGAGTCACCATGTGTTTGGAACTGTCTATTACAGCTTGCTGGACTCACTGGTGTGTGTACAGCTGGACAATGACTGATCCTCTAAAAGTTTATAAGGGTAGCATATAAACCCACGAGGCTCTTCTGATTCAGTGACTGATTGATAATAGGCTTAGGTTTGTGTGGCCCCAGTGCAGGTAACCATAGCCGTTGTGAGATCATGTTTTCAATGACTTTGTTGTGCCCAGAAAGAAGACAGCATTTCATAGCCCTCCTCTATGTTCTGGCTCTTACATTCTTTCTCGTACCTATTCTACAGTATCTCTTAAGACACAGAGAGTCAGTATGAATGTCTTGCTAAGAGCTGAGCACTCAAGATCATTTATTCTAATCAGTGGCCATGAGTTTCTATAATCATTGCAGTTCCTTGCAAAGACATGATGTTCTAATGAATGGTGAGTGTAACATTTATCTATTGGTATTAACAAATATTTTGAAATCATTTTGGCACTGTGTCAATTTAACTAAACAACAGTAGTAAGTTCCCTCCTAGAGCCTAAGCCCTTTTTTTGTTTTTTTATTTGTTTGTTTGCTTGTTTGTTGTTTTTCCTTTCTTGCAGTTGAGGACAGAACGCAGGGCCTGGAGCTCTACCACTGAGTAAAGTATTCAACCCTAGCCTAAGCTCTGCTTAGTTATGGGGGTCTGAACCATGAAGTACCTCTCTGACAGATCAGTGTTACAACAGTCCCAGAAAATGGAAAAAACTTTGGGGTCTTTCTTGATAAGCTGGTGTTGTAGATCATAAAGCTCATTGCTATTTTTCTTTCCCAGCAACCTATATAGCATTTGATTCCATGAAGGAATCTTCCAGATCTGTTTCGGCTTGACTTATCCATATAATTCAGTGCAGGTATGTGCATTCTTCAGCAGTGTGATCTTATCAAACAGTAACATTGGGTAACCAAGGGTTGTAAGAGAAGCTTGTCATTTTGGGAGAGGAGTAAAGGGGTTTCTATATTCAAAAAATTCATAAGATGCATCCCATTATATGGTACCGGATTTTTGCCTAATAACTCATGACTTATAGCAGTATTATTATTTAACGATCATGGATGATTCTCCAGAGTATAGCTTTTCATATAGTTTTTGCTTTGTTTAGCCCTCCTCATGCACCTCCATTTTTACTATTTCCCCATCTTCTTCCCTGATTAAATATTTTCACTTCCTATATTGCTCCTTCTGCCCTTTCTTATAACTTAGATTCTACTTTCTTCCTTTTTTAGGCTGTCCCTTATCCCAGTGTCCTCATTCTATAAGTTCTCCAAATTAAACACAAAAAACTACAGATTTAAATCTAGGAACAAATTTAAATCTATGACATAGAATATGTGATGTTTGTCTTTCCAGACATGGTTTTACCTCACTCTTATTATTTATAAATTCCATAATTTAAATTTTATTAAGCAGAATCATTCTATTGTGTATATATACCACATTTCCATTTTCGGCTCATTAGTATGTGAGCATCTAGTCTGATTCCATTTTCAGAGCTATTGTAAATGGAGCAGCAATGAACATGGATATGCAACTCTCTACATATAAGATATAAAGTCCTTGGGTGTAGGCCCAAGAGTGAAACAAATTTATCATAACATTGTCCTGTTTATATCTTTTTTGAGGAACATCCATACTAATTTCCATAGTGTCTACACAAATTTACTATTCCACCAACAGTAAAAGTATCCCAGATGATATGATGCTATATATAAGAGATCTTAAATACTCCACCAGGAAACTCATAGAACTAATTAACTTTTAGAAAAGCAGTAAGATACAAAATTAACACATAAAATCTTTACTATTTCCACATATAAATGACAAACATACTAGGAAAGAAATTAGGGAAACATTCTAACAATACCTTAAAGCATAAAATGAAATACCTTGAAGTAAACCTACAAAGGAGTTTTAAAACTTCTACAATGAAAACATTGGAAATTACAGAAGACAATAGAAGGTGTAAAGACATTCCATAATCATGGATTGCTATTCATTCTTCACAAATTAAGTAAAAAATAGAAAAAAAAATACCTTAAAATTTGCATAGACAAGAAAGATTTCAGATAGCCACAGCAATGCTGACAAGAAGAGAGAATGCTATAGGCATTATCATATTCAATCTCAACTTACACTCTAGATCAACAGTAAAATAGCATGCTACTGGCACAAGAATTGAAAATAAATCAATGGAATTGGATAGAAAACTCACATTTAATTAAGTTCAAGAACTCACACGTACTTGATTTTTGACAAAGACACAACTTAAAAAAAACATTGAAAATGGGATCTCTAATAAATTATTTTGGACCAAATTATATAATTCAGCTTTTAATATTCATTGTTGTTTCTTGTAGTTGTTTTGTTTTGTTTTGTTGAGACAGGGTTTCCCTGTGTAGCCTGGACTGTCCTGGATTCACTTTGGAGACCCTGATGGACTCTAACTCACAGAGAACCATGTGTGTTTACCTTCCTGAATGCTGGGATTATTGGTGCATGTCTCTTTGTTGTTTCAATTTTCTATAATTCTTGTTTTATTCTTCAGTATTTTCTGAATTTTATTTCTTTTTTATTAAATGTATTTTAGTGTAATTCCCTGAGTTTAGATAAAAGGATTATTCTAAGTCCAGGCATAGTAGCATACACCTTTAATCCTGGCATTCAGGAGAGAGGGGCAGGATAGTTTGATATGTATCACGTGTTTCCAGCCTGCTAGATTTATGTGATAAAGCAAACAAACACAATTATTCTAAATGCTCTTGTCAATCTTTTTTTTTCCTGTCCATTACTGAAGCATGATAATTATTAGGGGAGGAAGACACATTGTCATTTAAAAAATTTTTATTAACTTTTTATACAACATACCTTGACTATGCTTTGTCCTTTTCCAAACTGCTCCCAGATCCTTGTTGCCTCCTTACCCACTGGCCCTCATGTTCCCTCTCTTTATTTCTCTTAAAATTAAAAAAAAAAAAACCTCAAGAAATACATTCAAAAACACAGACTAGCAATAAAAGCAACAACAAAATCATCCCAAAATTTAAAAAATGAATTTAAACAAAAATTCCACAAAAATACCATTGAGATAGATTTTTGTTGGTCAAGTACTCCTGAGTCTGGGGCCTGCCATGAAGAACAGTTATAAACCCAGTGACACTATTAAAAAAAAATCTCTTTCTCAGCAGGCATCAACTATAGAGAGCTTCTCGCTTAGGAATGAGATTGGGTAGCCAATTCCCACTCTCAGTGCTAAGACTCTATTTGGCCTGAACTTGTGATATATGCTGCAACAGTAACCAATACCTTGATGATTGTCTATTCAATAAAGGTGTCATATATCTCAGGGTTTCTATATCCACTGTAGAGACCATGTGTCCAATGTGATCTTTCAGTGTATAGCACCATACCTCTTACTGTTCCAATGAGTTTTCTCGGTCTGTCTTAGTTTCCTGGGTATTCAGGGTGACACTCTTGCCAATAGATAGTTACTAGTTGGACTCCTATGACACCTTCTTGCTTAAACCACAGACTTTTCTCCAGATAATTATTACAGTTATCTTGTAAGTGAGACCCTACCTAAATGCTAATATTGCTCTCTCTTCTGCCAGAGTTCAAGCATGGTTAGGTACTAGTAAGGGTCCTTTCTGGCTTCCGGGTGGCCACTGACTCACTATGTACTAAATTTCATTGGTGCATTTTAAGATAGAGATCTAATTTACTTTATGATCCCCAAGGTCAGAAGTCTTTTCGAGTATGAAACGATTCTTAGTGCTTCATTTAATACTAATTATCTCCCTAATCTGCTTTTTAAAAAAATAGTCTCATTTAGATTTGAGACAGAAAAAAATGCAAAGAAATATGATTTATTTATCTTAATTTTTCTTGTCTTTTTATGAGTTCCATGAGGGATAACAACATATATGCTTATTTTAATCATTCCTGTAAGTATGTTTCTAAAAGTGGACATAGCATGTAGAATGTAATATACATCTAAACATAAAATTCCTCAAAGTTTCAATGCTAGAAGCAGATATAAAGATATAAATATTGCTTATTTTACATTATTTATAATAATCAAAATTTAAAATAGTATGTTTAAGTATATTAAATGAATAGACTCAATTGTGTATTAAAATAATAAAAAATACAACTTTGTTTTATGTCTCTCATAGTTTCTATGTATTACTTAGGTTTTCTAAACATTTTAGAAGATGGATTTTGTTTATGTACAAAATGTTTACAAAGTATAATGAATCTATAATTATAAAGTAATATAATTCCAAATAAAATTAAAATGTAATGTATTAGGAATAAATTAACTTATTCAATTTTATACAGAAAATAATTATTTTCTAAAATCTTAAATTATGAGTAAAAATATTAAAATAATTTGATTAATGAGAAAAATCTAGGAATATTGTTGCAGAAAATAAAATAAATTTAAGTGCACTTTGGTCACTTTATGTTTATTATTAAAAGTAAATGCCTTAATATGGCTTTGTATATAAATTGAGCAAAAGAAATGAAGAACTGTGCTTTGTGGTGATAAACATTTGTGTGCACACTCTGTGTGCAGATGTTATTGTTTGGGCACTTACACAGACACCAATGACATGATCTGGGTTATCGTGACACGGTCTTAGAATCACTGTACACAGACACCAAAAACTGTTTCTTATCTGTGCTTGAGCTGAATGCAAAATCAGCTGAATATCCCAACTGATCACAACACTCAGGAAAAACCAAGTATATAAAATGGAAGCCACGTCTGTGGGAGAAAAGCCTCCGTGCTGTAAAGATGCCAGTTCTTTCCAAATTAATGCATAAATTCAATAAAAAAAATCCTTGTAAAAATCTCTTTTTGATTTGTTTGCTTTTGTGTGATTCTGGTTGCTTTATGTCTTGACATTCTGATTGGAAATTTCATCTTAGAGATTAAATGTGTGAAATAGCCAGAAAAATAATGAGGAGAAAAGAATAATGGCAAGAGACTTTCACCATAAATCATTATTAATGAAAAATACGGTGTTGATGGAGGAATAGGGAAATAGATCAATAGGAAGCATGGGGAATGTGTGCATATGAGAATTTACTATGCAATGAAGGTGGCATATCAAATCAGTGAGGGAAGTTGTGAGTATTCATGAAAAAGCTATATGTTTGGAAAAAACAGTATAAGTATTTTTACTATATAATACTAAAATAAAATTCATTTCTGAGATGAAAATGAATAGTTACAGCACTTGTGGAAAGATGTAGGTTCAATGCCAGCATGGGTACATTGGGAGATCCTGTCCCCTCCAAAATTATAATAATAAATCTTTCGCATAATAATTTGACATACAATAAAATTTCAAAGATAAGTATATTTGATATTTTTCTAGTTTTGGGTAAGGGCATATTGAAGCATTCCATAAATTTCAAATACAATTGTATGTCTTTTTTTACAATATATCCATATTTTGTTGTAAGAAACTCCTTGAACAAATTAATAAAAGGCATTTACATTGTATTTAGTTGCAGATGTTAACAGAACATCAGCAATCATAATTACCCAACAATTTTGGAAATAGGTTTACCTAATGTACAAAGAAATTCGAAAATTCCCGCACACTATCTCTTGTGGGCTGCGGACTCCGCCTCATCGGGAGGTAACTTATTCCTGAAGTGCTTGTAATTTAGCTTTAAGTTCTCCCTTCATTCGATAACTAGTCAAATCATAAATGATGATCTTCTCACCCCAACACAGGATATCCCCAAAGGGTCATCTCAGTCTAAGGGCTTATTACAACCTGAGGATACTTCAGTAACTTAGCACAGCTCCACATTCCTTCCCAGGCTTCCTCTGCTTCCTCCGTAAGTATCTTCCTCAGCATTAATCCACTCAAAAGACAGCTCGGTGGGAAAGTCAGTCACAATAGATTTAATTAATTTTTTGAAGCTAGAAATTAAAGAACTAAGCTCTTGGAATGCTTACAGCTGGAGTCACAGAGATCCTTGTAGGTACATAGAAGCACTAAAGGAAACCAGGAATGTTAAGTATGCAGGGCTTCTCAGTGGCGGTGATAACCCTGGTTTTCCTGCCCAGGAGGCTGGGAGTGGGTTTTGTTAACAATCTCATGATCTTTTTGCTCTCTGTGGAGACAGATTTCACCCATCTTCTGCTATAAAGGCAGACTTCACCCAAACTCCCCAAATGATGATTCCAGACTCTTCCCTCCCTAGACCATTACCCATCGTTTGGTGGAGATGTCACATATACTTTATGAGCTGCTGTCCTCTATGCGATCAGTTAGAGATCCCAATAGTTTCTAGACCTTTTAACTATGCAACCCAACCCCATTGTCACATGTACTTAGTAAATGAATTTCTAAGTTTCACACCTTAAGCTGTCTTGTGCACCTGGACTTGGACTGATTGCACTGATTGTTTTCTGGAAACTATTTCCAAAATTGTACTGTATTTTGAATGTGCTGATCATGAACCACCTAGCATTAGACAACTTTAAGCCTGATCCAGGCTGACAAAGTCAAACAGCACAGGGTTTTCATCACTATCTCTTCACACAGTTTGCTTCCCTATCTGACACCTGCAGGGATCTCCTTAGCTTATAACAGTAAAATCTATGAATATGTAAACATTCAAAAGTATTTTATTTACATACATTTGTACTATATTGTATATACTAAGTAATATTACATATAACATCTAAATAATATTACATATAACATAATCTGATAGTTTAAAAGCTTGAAAGTTTGGTTCATACCTTATAGTGTTATGGAGAATTGATGAGAACACAAAATTGTTACTCTAATCAATTAATTAATCTAGTTTACTACATGTTAGGCAAATGGTGTAAACAGAGGAAACTTTATAGTGAGAAACAGGTCAGTAGGTGAGTTCGTTTCCTGCCATAGCTTCCTGTGCTTCCTGTTTGCATGAGGTAAGCAGTTTCATGGCCTATCCTCATCCACTGTAAAGCTTTTGTCCTGAAATGAAGCCATCAGACCATAGAGTAAGTCTCAGCTTCTGAAGCAATGATCCAAGTTTTTCTTCTCTAATAATTGTGTGTGTTAATTATTTTTCCACAAGAAAGAAATGCTAACTAATACATGTGATATAATGCTAATCTTCTACACACAGGTAGAGAAAATGGAATAAATCTGTGGTGATTTTCTTTTACTTCACTTCTAAATTCTATATGTCTCCAGAAATGTCAAAAAATTAAAAGAATTTTGTTTTATAAATATGTAAAATATGCACTAAAGAAGATAATTATTGTCACCTCTCCAGTTCAAAAAAACATTTGAAATTTAGTGTGTATTTGAAAATCATTAAAGTTACAATCATCTCCAAATGGGTTCTCTAGTAAAGGGAATAGGGACTGTCTCTGACATGAAGTCAGTGCCTGGCTCTTTTATCACCTCCTCCTGAGTTGGGGGGGGGGGGGCAGGCAGCCTTACCAAGGCCACAGAGGAAGAAAATGCAGCCATTCCTAATGAGACTTGATAAGCTAGGGTCAGTTGGAAGGGGAGGAGGACCGCCCCTATAAGTGGACTTGGAGAGGGCCATGGGAGGAGATGAGAAAGGAAGGGTGTGTTTTGGAGGGAGGGAAGGGGCTACAGCTGGGATACAAAGTGAACAAACTGTAATTAATATAAAAATAAAAATTTAATTAAAAAACATCACCTCAGTTCACACAGTACAACCTTTAGAAGACTTGGGTATTAAACTATTTTTGTAATCTTCTACTTCAATTGAAATTGACCAATATATATTGCATAATTATTCTAATCTATTATTACAAAGTCATTATATATGTGTGTTTATAAAATCTAAATTGCATAATCAACATACATGTGGCCCAAGTTAGAGAGATGGCTCAGTTGGTAAAGTTACTACAGCACATGTATTACAATCTTAGTACAAGCCAGCTGTTTAGCCAAATCATTGACAGCAAGATGCAGTCAAAGACTGTGTCCAAAATAACAGTAAAAGATGGAGTAGCATAAAGAAGACATTGGAGGTTGATTTATTACCTCCATATGCATATGTGCAGAATTCTGCACACAGAAGAACAGATATAAACTACACATACATACATACACACCAAAACCCCCTGGAAATTTAATAAATCATTATACTAGATTAACGCTATTCCTTTAATTTATAATCCTTGGTTAACAGAACATTTTTGTTTTATGTTTGACCTGGAGATTTCTGTGTAGAGAAAGCCCATGTAGGGGATTACCTGACAGTAAAGTCTGTCAGCTGAGAACTTTGCTTTTTAACTTTTAATGTTGAGAATAGTTTAGACTGCAATAACTATTCTTATTTGTCAACTTGACTACATCTGGAATTAACTAAAAACGTAAACTGCTAGGAGCAACTGTGAGAAATTTTTAGCCAATTGGGTCATTTGAGATGGAAAGACAAATCTTAAATCTGGGCCACAGCTTCTCTCTTGCAGTCTACAGAAAGGACAAGAAAGAAGCAAACTTTTGCTCTTAGCCTACCTGCCCTCACTCTGAGTGGCAAGTTCTTTCTTTTGCTGGCATCTGAGCCTACCTTGCGGGGTTCGGAGAAATACTAAAGATCAGTTTAGACATCTGGCTTCATTGGTTGAACAACTACTGGATTCTTGGGCTTTCTGTAGGGAGGTAGCATTGGGGGACCAGTTGGACCACAGCCTGTAACAGACTCTAACAAATCTCCCCTTTAAAGATTCATTCTGTCAATTCTGTATCTCTAGAGAACCCTAAGTAATACATAGATTTAGGAGGTAATAGATTTTTCTCATTTACTTCTGTTGTTTTTCTCAAGAAAATTTGTGATATGATGTACAAATGCTAATCAAATTTAAGAAATTAATCTGAACATAATACTACTAGTAAACTCCAAACTTACTTCACACTCCCATTAACTGCTTTACTTTTATCATCTCCCTGTGTTCAGGACATAAACAAGGATCCTGAGTGGCATGTGCTTGGCTTTTTACTACTGTAATGTTATAGTACTAAAAACATTTCCCTTCTTGGTGTAACCTTTGTACCCTTGAATGGGTCTAAAAGGAACTTAAAAGTTATTCCTTAATCCAAGAACTCTGGTATCCTTGAGATTAGATTGGGGTAAAGACTCTCGTGGTTCCGCACTGCTTATGAGATGTGTACAACGAACATTGTAACTCTCAGCATTCTCACGTCAACTTTAATCACTTGACTGAGGCACCCTCTAACAAGTGTCTTAAAAGTAATATTGTAGGTTTATTATTTATGAAAATAGTAATTATTTGGGGAGTAAGTTTAAGACTAAGTTTAAGACTCTTCTCATATGTGTTATTCTTGTGTATAAACTATATATTCCTGATTTTTCACAATTGTCAGTTTTGTGCCTGTTTTAAATTATTGTGCTGTTCTAATGATAATATTCTGTTTTCTCTCTGCTTTTAAGTTAATCATTCAACTGGAGTTCTTCTGTAAAGAGTATTTGTCCCCTACAACACTCAATAGCATCTTTATATCAATTTAGATATGTAACTATTGTTTTCTCTTCATGATATAATTCAACAATATCATTTTTATTATTTTGCCAACCATATCATGTTGATTCATGATCTTTCAACAGACTAGTTTTTTTTCACTAAAACTCCTTTAATTTATAGGAATACAAAACCACCCAAGATAAAATACATATATACTATATATATAATGTATTTATATATTATTATATAATATGTATATTATAAATATATGTATAATATATATTAGCCTAAATTTTGCATTTTATATTCATATGTATATGTATGTATGTGTGTATATATATATATATACATATATATATATTAGCCTGGTTTTGTGTTCCTATAAATTATATATATATTACCTTACAAATATACATATATAATTTATAGAAATGTAAAGCATATATTATGTATATTATACATAGTCATACATATATGTATATATTTTATATCACACATATATGTGTGTAATATATATTATATATTACCTATGTACAATATATATACATACACATATAAATTTTATATATGTATATGCTATCTATGTATACATATATGTGCATTTATATATATATAATACTACATCATTCCTGGTGTGCCAACCTTCCCTCTGATTAGAATTTCATTTAGAATCTAGATTTTAGCATTGACTTTGCTTATTGTTCTCAAAACATCACTGTTTACACACCAGGAGGGGTACTGAGCTAAAACTCTGTATGTGTATGTTTACCTGTTAACACACACATCTCTATGCAACTCTGGAACTTTTCAGACAAATATTACTTAATCCATGGTGAAATGGACAGCATTCTGTCAGTCTCCATTGGTAAGTTACAATTTACATCTTTAACAGTGTTCCTTGTCTAACAAATTTCTCATCTATTTAATACAAATATAGATATCAAATAGTAGTGAGAACTATTGATACCAGATTTAAGACTCAGGCAATGATAATTTTAGGTTTAGACTTGCAACAAGTATGAGATTTTTGTTTCCTAATGAAATCAGCAGCTCATTATCTCTATTCCTAATGTTCATTCTCATTCATTTGTAATAAATTTAAATGTCTTTGCTGCACTTCTTATTTTACTTGGGGTTCAATATCTAAGTAAAATTTTACTTTTTATAAAATATTCTTTGTTTGGGGATTTCACACTTTCACAAAATTTGTGTCTACTTCCATAATTTTATAAGAATAATCCCATCTTTCTCCTGATTACATGATAGTCATATAATCAACTTCCAATTAGTAATCAATATCTCTTTTCTAGAATTCCCTATGATGGAACCATTCTTCTTCTACTTACACAGTTTATTTAAGATTCATATTTTAAGTGATATTATTTTTGTTCATGAGTGGTGTTTCATGAGTGTGTGACTATTTGTTATTTAGGCTATTTAAGAAAATTTTGGAATGCAGTCTGCTTTCCCAGAGGACTGCCAGCACCAAGAAAACTAGGTAAGATCCTGCTCCAACCCTTGCCCACCAATCCCCTGAAAGCACACCCAACAGCCATAAGGTACTTTCCATACCCTGTGCTCCATTTCTTATCCCACAACTCTGCCTGCTCACCTGACCTCACCCCCAAACCTGTGCCTGCAAATTCTCTAGGAAGCATACCCTATAGCCATAAACTGCATCATATACCCTGTGCTCCATTTCCTGCCCAACAAAGCCTGCCTGCTTTTCTGGAGGTCAGTGAACCCTGGCCATGCTGATAATTGGGACGCTAGTGGCAAGTTAAGAATTAAAAATCCCAGAGATCACAAAGGACGAAATAACCTGAGCAGAGACATCCTACTGAACCTGAAGTCTTGCTGGTCATCAGAACCCAAAAACACTTAGGTAAAAGACTGAGAGAAAACAGAAACCAAATGGAAAAATCCAAAAAAAAAAAAAAAATCCGAACAAACCATCCAACAAAGATAAACTCAGAAATCAGCTTTGAAACCTATAATAACCACAAAACCAACATGTCCAGAGGCCAACATAAGAGCACAATCAACAACAGACAGAACCGTATGGCACCACCAGAGCCCAGCTATCCCATTAAAACAATCCCTGGATATCTCAATACAGCTAAAACACAAGAAAGTGACCTTAAATCCAATCTTATGAAGATGAAAGAGGCCTTTAAAGAGGAAATGAATAAATCCATGAAAGAACTAGGGGAAAATACAATCAAGCGTGTGAAGGAAATGAATAAAACTATTTATGCCCTAAAAAATGGAAATAGAATCATTTTTTTCACAAACTGAAAAAATACTGAAGATGGAAAACCTGGGTAAGAAAAGAGAAACTTCGGGGGGTTCCAAGATGGCGGCGCCCTGAGGACATTCTTTCTGACCAGCAGCAGAGCAGGATCTACATAGTGACCAGCAGGCAGAACTCTCAGTCCTAAAACACCAGCTACCTGTGTTTCCCAGGTGAGAGGACACCCCACACTGCAGGATTCAATCAGCTTCAGCTCTCCCAGCTAAATCACAAAAGAGGTCCTGGTTCCACCAGGCTCTTGGCCACCAGCCCAGAGCCACACACCTGCATACTCTGATCACTGTCCCTGACTGAACTGCAGGCTCCACAACATGAGATCCTAGGATTTCCAGTCGAGAGAAAACCCCACAGTGCAAGAAATGAATAGGACCAACCTTAGGTCACCCAGACAATCCCTGAAAAAAGACCCTGGTCCAGCAGACGCCCAGGCGCCAGCCCAAAGCCGGGAATCTGAGTCCTGCCTGTAAGCCTGACTAACTATCACGAATAGAACTATGGGCCACAGGGCTCCAGAGACTGAGGCTCTCTGTCGGGTGACACACAGAGAGGGGAACAGTAGGTTTTACCCCAGAGCACTCAGCCAACACTCTCCACCCTAAAAGTTCTTGGGAAAAGTTACAGTTTCAGCAGATGTCCAGGTGCCAGCAAGGCAGAGGCACACAGGTACCTGAGCCAGTGGGTTCTACTCACCATCCCAGAAAAAAATGACAGTCCCCAAAACACAGTCTGTGTGTCACCCCTGGAGGAATGCCCAAAGTGGAGGGTTCATCGGGTCCATCACTCAGGACATCCAGATCTAGAAGACTTCCTGGGTTCACACAGGCTCTAGGCTCTAGCCTTCTACTGCAGGCATGAGTACACTGCTCACCTGCTATTGATTACTGCTAGGGCACTGGGGCACACAGCTGCAACCTCAGACTACAACAGCCTGAGAGCTATCAGAGCAGCCCTCAGATAGTGGTCCAAGTTGCAATTGGTCATCTTAGCCTAACTCACAAAACCATGGGACTCCCTGGGTCTTCAAGAGGGCTGCACCCCAAAAAATACACCTTAAGAACAGCAGCTGCAGCTCAATAAACTCAGAGGAAAAAATCCAGCAGCAGGGCAGCCATCTCCAGGACTTTTCCTGATGAGAGGAGAGCCTTCCTGAACACCACAGTTACCACATAGGTCCATATGCCTGAGGTGAACTGTGACAGTTCCTGAGAAGCACCACCATTCAGGCCACCAAACCCAAAAAGCTGAGGAGATCTACTTCAGAACCCTACCAAGGGGAATCTCCCCACCCCAAGATGCAGCAGGCACCAGGAATTAACAGACAATACCTGAAATAGCCAGATGGGTAGAGGCCAGCGTAAAAACACAAGCAACAAAAGGCAAAGCAATATGGCATCCCCAGAACACAGGAGCAAGTAGCCCTGGACACCCTAACATAAGTGAAATACAAAAAGATGACCTTACATCTATGCTCATGAAGAGGTTAATGGAGGAAGCAATTAAAATGCATAAAGAGTTAGAGGGAGAGATAGTAAAACAGATTATGGCCATCCCTAAAGAAATACAGGAAGATGCAGCCAAACAGTCTGTGGCTTTCAGAGAGGAAATGATTAAATCACTGAAAGATATAAAGATACAGCAGAATGTTCAAACAAAGAGGGGAAGGAAATGAAGGAAAAACAGGAAAATACAATCACACAGGTGAAGGAAATCAACAAAACAGTTCAAGATCTGAAGATAGAATTGGAAAAATTAAAGAAAACACAAAGGAAATCATGAAGAGGGAGTACCTAGGAAAGAAAACAGGAACTATAGAGGTAAGCATAACCAACAGACTACAAGAGATGGAAGAGAGAATATCAGGTGTGGAAGATACAATGGAAGAAATCAATGTATCCGACAAAGAAAACAATAAATCTAAGAAATTCCTGACACAAAATCATCAAGAACTCCAAGACAACATAAAAAGACAAAACCTAAGAATAATAGGAATAGAGGAAAAAGAAGATTCCCTCCTCCAAAGCCCAGAAAATATTTTCAACAAAATCATAGAAGAAAATTTCCTCAACTTAAAGGAGAGACCTATAAGAATACAAGAGGCCAACTAAACACTTAATAAATTAGACCAGAAAAGAAAATCCTCCCTGCCACATAATAATGAAAACAGTAAGTATACAGAACAAAGAAAAAATACTAAAAGCTGCAAGAGAAAAAGGCCAAGTAACATATACTCGCAAACCCATCAGAATCACACCTGACTTCTCAACACAGACTATGAAAGCCAGAAGGCCTGGACGGATATCGTACAGACCCTGAGAGAACACAGATGTCAGCCTAGGATACTATACCCAGCAAAACTCTAGTCCTCATAGACAGAAAAAACAAGATATTCAACGACAAAAACAAATTTCAACAATACCTACAACAAATCTAGTTACAGAAGAAACTAGAAGGAAAAATACAACCCAAGAAAACTAACTACTTTCAAGAAAACACAGGAAATAAATAACCTTACTACAGCAAAACAAAAAGTAGCTAAGCACACAAACACAATACCATAGCCAAGATCAAAATCAAAGGATCTAACAGCCACTGGTCATTAATATCTCTCAAAATCAATGGACTCAGTTCTCCAATAAAAAGACACAGACTAACAAAATGGATGGGTAAAGAAAACCCAACAATATGATGCACACAAGAAAGACACCTAAGAAACAAAGATAAACATTGCCTGAGAGTAAAGGGCTGAAAGATGGTTCTCCAAGCAAAAGGACCCAAGACGCAAGCAGGAGCAGCCATTCTAATAACTAATAAAATAGAATTTCAAACAAAATTAATCAAAAGGGATGGAGAAGGATGCTTCATACTCATCAAGGGAAAATTCCACCAGGAATATATCACAATCCTGAACACCTATCCCCCAATTCAAGGGCACCCACATTTGTAAAGGAGATATTAATAAAACTTGAATCACACATAGATCCCCACACATGAAGAGTGGGAGACTTCAACACACTACTCTCAACAAAGGACAGATCAACAAAACAAAAATTAAAACAAGATACAGTAACTCTAACAAAGGTCATGAATCAAATGGACCTAACACATATCTACAGAACCTTTAACCCAAACACAAAAGAATTTACCTTCTTCTCAGAACCTCATGGAACCTTCTCCAAAATAGACCATATACTTGGTCACAAAGCAAGCCTCAACAGATATAAAAAGATTGAAATAATCCCTTGTATCCTATCTGATCACCATGGACTAAAACTGGACATCAACAACAGAAATAACAAAAAAGCCTACACACACATTGAAACTGAACAACTTGCTAGTAAATGACAGCTGGGTCAAGAAAGAAATAAAGAAAGAAATTAAACACTTCTTAGAATTCAATGAAAATGAAGACACAAAATACTCAAAATTATGGGACACAATGAAAGCAGTGTTAAAAGGAAAGTTCATAGCTCTAAGTGCCTTCAAGAAGAAATTAAAAATATCGCATTCAAGAAACTTAATGGCTCACCTAAAAGCCCTAGAAAAGAAAAAGATGCAGACACACCAAAGAGGAATAGACAGATGGAAATAATCAAACTCAGGGCTAAAATCAATAAATTAGAAACAAATAAAATAATTCAAAGAATCAATGAAACCAAGAGCTCATTTTTTGAGAAAATCCACAAGATAGACAAGCCCTTAGTCAAACTACCTAAAAGGCAGAGAGACAATATCCAAATCAACAAGACCAGAAATGAAAAGGGTACATAACAACAAACACTGAAGAAATCCAAACAAACATTAGGTCTTACTTCAAAAGCCTATATGCTACAAAATTGGAAAATCTAAATGAAATGGACAATTTTCTAGATAGATTCCACTTGCCAAACCTGAATCAAGACCAGGTAAATTAATTAAATTGTCCTATATCCCCTAAGGAGATAGAGGCCCTCAAAAGTTTCCCATGCAAAAAAAAAAAAAAAAAAGCCCAGGGCCAGATGGTGTCAGTGCAGAATTCTACCAGACGTTCAAAAAAGAGCTAACACCAATGCTCTTCAAACTGTTCCAAAAAATAGAAACAGAAGGAACATTACCAAACTCATTCTATGAACCCACAATCACCTTGGTACCTAAACCTCACAAAGACCCAACAAAGAAAGAGACTTTCAGCCCTATCTCCCTCATGAACATCGATGCAAAAATACTCAAAAAAATACTTGCAAACCGAATATAACAACACATCAAAGATATCCACTCTGACCAAGTAGGCCTCATCCCAGGCATGCAGGGGTGGTTCAACATACGGAAATCCATCAATGTGATCCACCACATAAACAAACTGAAGGAGAAAAAACACATGATCATCTCCTTAGATGCTAAAAAAGCATTTGACAAAATCCAACACCCATTCATGTTTAAAGTCTTGGAGAGATCAGGGATACAAGGCCACATACTTGAACATAGTAAAGGCAATATACAGCAAGCCTATAGCCAACATCAAACTTAAAGCCAGAAGGGACTGTGCAGATACATTACAGACATTAAAAGGCCACAGATGCCAGCCCAGACTATTATACCCAGCAAAACTTTCACCATACAGGGAGAAAACAAGACACTCCATGAAAAAAAAAAAAAGAAGAAAACCTAAATTTATGCAATATATATCTAAAACTGAATCCTACAGAAGGAAAACTGAAATCCAAGAAGTTTAAGTACATTAAAAAAAAAAAGGTAGGAAATAAATAATTCCACTCCAACAAAACCAAAAGAAAGAAAACTCATATGCAATCTCTCTCTCTGTCTTTCTCTCTCTCTCTCTCTCTCTCTGTCTGTCTCTGTCTCTCTCTCTCATACACACACTCTACCGCCATCAACTCAAAATAACAGTAATTAACAATTATTAGTCAACATCAGTGGACTCAACTGCCCAATAAAAAGACACAGGCTAACTGAATGTGGAAACAGGACCCATCACTGCATCATCCAAAATCATCCCCAGCTAAAGGAAGCTACACACAATAATGGCAAATGAGTCATCACCAGGTTCTCTAACAATCTAAGGACAAGACTGCCATGAGCCCAATAACTATGGTGTGCTCTTATTTACCTATTTATGTGAACATAAGTTTTGAACATATATGGGCAAAATGAATCTGATACCCTGTTCATGTGACACTCATGTCAAGTGTTTTTTCAGATTGGCTGTTGGTGATAACATCACTGTATGTGATAACTGTTCTGTACATTACTGGCAACTGGTATTGTCATGTTTCTTGTATATATGACTTGTTTCCTTATTATAATGCGTATATAGCTATATCTTGTAAATTACCAGAATTTGACATTGTCATGTTTTGTATCCATTGTAATATATAGATACATGTTTTGTTTCCTATTGTAATATTTGTCAAAGGGTTTCTATAGCTGTGAAGAAACAACCAAGATGATGACTATGTCAGCTCTTGGAAAAAGAAACCATTTAATTGGGGGGACTTACAGATTTAGTTCATTGTTGTCATGGTGGAAGCAAGGCAGCATGCAGGAAGACATAGAGCTGGAGAAGGAGCAGGCAGCAGAGAGAGAAGAGTAAACCACCGAGCTCAGCTTGAGTATCTAAAACCTCAAAGTCCACACTCATGACACACTTCCTCCAGCACGGTGACACCAAGGCCACGTAACCTATAGGGGCATCTCTGCAGTTATATCTCATTGTGGCTTATACATTCTTTCTTGCATAAAATGGTTTATCTTTTCAAATACAACGTTATATTTATACTTTCTTTAGTAAATTGTCAGATCACTGAGCAAAAAATGTATTGCTGCTTCTTGAGTACTCTGAGATACATTTCATATGTGGGAATGTAAATATACATGTTTCTACTTATTCATATATATATTATAAATCATACATAAATACATACACTTAAATATATAGTACAAAATATATATCCCATATTATACATAGTATATACATATATACATATAGATATGTTCTGTAAAGAGCTCATTTTTCAAATATGTGATTTAAAAATATTTTCTCTTATTGTTAATACTTTCACTTTCTTACTTGCTTCCTTGACAGAGAAAATGGCTTTAATTTGCACAAGGTCCACTGCTCATTTTCTGTTATTTTTGTACTTGTATGTTGAATCTGCTTGTCAGATCAAAGATCATACAGATAGTTCTTGATTTCCTCTCTGAGACTCATAGCCAAACTTCAGGCAGAGTAGACAGGTGCTTCACAAGGAGACTAACAGAGTAAAAAATCCTGGGGCCAAGTACTCCTGCAGAGACTACAACCAAGGACCATGAATGGAGAGAACCCCTGCTCAGATGAAGCCATAGGCTACTCAGTCTCCAAGTGGGTTCACTAGTAAGAGGTTCAGGGACTGTTTTTGACATGAACTCAGTGCCTGGCTCTTTGATCACCATTCCCTGGGGGGTGCAGCCTTGCCAGGCCACAGGGGAAGGTGATGCAGCCAGCCCTGATGAGAACTGATAGGCTAGGTTTAGAAGGAAGGGGAGGAGGACCTCCCCTATCAGTGGACTTAGGGAGGGGCATAGGAGCAGAAGAGGGAGGGTGGGTGGGACTGGGAGGAGACAATGGGGGGGTGCTACAGCTGGGATACAAAGTAAATAAATTGTAAGAAAGACAGAAAGACAGACAGACAGACAGACAGACAGACAGACAGACAGACAGACAGAAAGAAAGAAAGAAAGAAAGAAAGAAAGAAAGAAAGAGAAAGAAAGAAAGAAAGAAAGAAAGAAAGAAAGAAAGAAAGAAAGAAAGAAAGAAAGAAAGAAAGAAAGAAAGAAAGTTATTTTTACCACCTGTCAAGCCTGAAGAGGTACTGTATGGGAATGGTTTTCTCAAGGTGGAATCAGGTATCCCAGACCAAAAGTTATCACCTTGGACAGGACAGTGTGGGCCAAGTCCCCCAGCCCAGGGACTTCAACAGAAAGGGCTGAGCTTCTGGAGTTAACCCAGATACTCTACAGAGAAAAAAGTGAAGCCATCATCATGTAATAGTTGGTGAGAATTTACCATGGCTCATGACCATGAGGCACTTTATAGAGAAAGGAAGCTCATCAATGGAAATTAAAAAAAAAAAAAATCTGGTTCTTTGAAAAGCCCTGTGGCTGCCAGAGAAATAGACATTTTCTACTACAAAAGGCATCAAAATGGGGAATCACCGGAGACTGAAAGGAATAGGACAGCAGGCTTGGCTGCCCAGAAGAAAGCCCAAAAACTATTACAGCTTCTCCAGGTCTTGGTTACCTGGACCGGAATTGCTCCAGTGCCCAACCTACTCAAAAAGAAATCAAATGAACAAAGTGTGAAGATCTCAAGCAAGAGGCAAACGTGTTGCAGGATATTTGATCCTCTTGTGAACCACAAAATTGTGAACTGTAAAACAGTTTCTTGTTTGTAGTTGAGCCTTATCAAACACTTTTTTTCTTTTTTGTATTAATTACAGGTTTTTTTTCACGTTGTATCCCAGCTGTAGCCACCTCCCTCCTCCCCTCCCACCTTACCTCCCTCATCTTCTCCTATGCCCCTCTCCAAGTCCACAGATAGGGAAAGTTCTCCCCTTCCATCTGACCCTAGCTTATCCAATCTCATCCAAACTGGCTCCATTGTCCTCCTCTGTGGCCTGGCAAGGTTGCTCCCCATCCAGGGGAGGCGGTCAAAGAGCTAGCCACTGAGTTCATGTCATGTTCCACTTACTAGAGAAACCATTTGGATACTGAGATGCCCTGGGCTTCATCTGTGCAGGGGTTCTAGCTTATCTCCATGAATGGTCCTTGGTTGGATAATCAGTCTCAGAAAAGATCCTGTGCTCAAATATATTTGGTTCTTGTGGAGCTCCTGTCCCCTCCAGGTGTTACTATCTCCCCCTTCTTTTCTAAGATTTCCTGCACTCTGCTCAAAGTTTGTTTATGAGTCTCAGCATCTGCTTTTATACAGTGCTGGATAGAGTCTTTCAGAGACCCTCTTTGATAGGCTCCTGTCCTGTTTCCTGTTTTCTCCTTTTTCCAATGTCTGTCCCATTTGCCTTTCTGAGATATTCCACACCTTTAATCCAAGAACTTTCTGTATACAAGATTTAATAAAGTTAACCCTTTGTCAAGAGATAGAGCAAGAAACCAGCTGACTAAGATTATAGAGTAGGGGGGACATTGAGTTGACGGTATCTAAGACAGTGTGAAGAAGACAGGGCTTTTAGCTCAAGCTCTGGCTTTGTATTAGGCTTCAGCTCTTCAGCTCCCTTGCTTTGGGGGCTTTGAGCTAGCAAACCTTCAGCCTTGGAGGTTTTTATTTTATTTTATTTTATTTTATTTTATTTTATTTTATTTTATTTTATTTTGGCCTTTTCATCCTGGGTGTCATTTGAGCTAGTAAGCCTTTTGAATTTTTTCCATCTGTACCTGAGCTGAGAAGGAAGGTCACCTGCCTTTCTGAGCTGGCTGGTTTTCACCCTAGCATCTAGCTCCTGAGCCTTTATTGGTAAAGTAGAAAGGTTAGGAATTTCATCTTTGCATATAACAACACAAATGAATGAAGATTCCTGTCGTATGAGAGATCAGTTCTTCCTGTGATTATTTTAAGACAGATGGTTGCCAACGTCTACTTAGCCCACCCATTTTGGGCAACTAAAACTTCTGAGTTACTCAGGATAAGATATTATTCCTAGACTTGTGTTACTTTGTTGCTGAGATCTGACAACTGCCAGGACTTCACAGCCAAAGTTTTTCTAAATCTGACAAATGTTTATTAAGATCTACATTGCTTCTCAGAGGCCATAAAGTTCAGAACAGGTAAACTAAGCATGTCCTTGAGACCATCTAAAATTGGACCTCCAAAGGACCAGGTTCATCCCATATAAAAAAGTTCATAAGACAGATATTACTAACCATTGCCTCCTCCAGTCCTTACAGGCTCTGCAACAGAAGACCATTAATCGGAAAGAGACCATTCTCTTGACTGTGTCTGAGCCTGCTACAAGTTCCAGCCTGGTGATTTTGCATAGGTGAAGACTATCCAGACCTAGAGCCTTGAGCCAATGCAGAAGGCTCACACCCTGTGGCCCTTAATAAGCCTGCAGCAGCGAAGATCACTGATGTCAACCAATGGACCCACCATATTCAGCTAAAGAAAGCTACATAAGACAATGACAAATGAGTTATCACCAGGTCCTCTAACCATCTAAAGATAAGACTGCCATGGGCACAATAAGTGTGGTTGTTTGACTGGGTTCTTTGTGTGTGTGTGTCCTGGTGGGAGAGGACCAAAACCCACATCTCCCAGATGAGTTATCAATTTGACTCATGCAAATAGAATTAGTGGGGAATGTTACAGACCCCAGACCATAGCATAACTGACATCATGACTGGCATACTGTTCACACCATGGAAGCTACTCATCCATCAAATTCCGTAGTTCTGGGGAGCTCACTAAAAATGCTAAGCTTACATTTGGAGTTCTGTAGTTCTACTTCTGGAGAATGGTTCTTGCTAACTGGTGTGTTAGAACAGGATGTTTTCTGCTTAAAAGCTCAACCTGAGAAAAGTCTGGGACTGCTCTGGAGTTCTGAATATCTAGTGTACTCAGTGGGCAGCTAACAAAGACTTTCTAACCTGTGTCCAAGAAGTATTCTCTGGTGGGTACCTCACAACAACATACAATCCAGTGTTTTCGAATACAAGTCTGAAATGCATTTGAATTTTTTAGACTGCAGTTATTCTAAAAGTCTCATGTAGAGGTGATGCTATTGATGTTCTGTTCAGGAAGTTGTCTCCAATGGCATAAGCTCTAAGATCAACAATCAATAAATAGGACCTCATGAAACTGAAAAGCTTCTGTAAAGCAAAGGACACTGTCATCAGAACAAAACAACAGCCTACAGACTGGGAAAGGATCTTCACCAAAACTGTATCTCACAGAGAACTACTATCCAGAATATATAAAGAACTCAAGAAGTTAAAAAGCAACATATCAAGTAATCCAATTAAAAGATGGGGTGTAGAGATAAACAGAGAATTCTCAATAGAAGAATATTGAATGGCAGAAAAACAGTTAAAGAAATGCTGAAAGTCCTTAGTCACCAGGGAAATGCAAACCAAAACAACCCTGAAATTTCACCTTATACCATCATAATTGCTAACATTAAAAACTCAAATGTCAACAATTGCTGGAGAGAATGTGGAAAAAGGGGAACGCTCCTCCATTGCTGGTGAGAATGTAAACTTGTACAACTTTGGAAATCAATCTGTTGCTTTCTCAGACAATTAGGAAGAGTGCTCCCTCAAGATCCAGCTATACCACTCCTAGGCATATATCCAAAAACTGCGCAAGTGTACAACATGGATATTTGCTCAAACATGTTTGTAGCAGCCTTATTCAAAATAGCCGGAATCTGAAAACAACCCAGATGCCCCTCAATTGAAGAATGGATACAGAAATTGAGGTACATTTACACAATGGAATACTACTCAGCTATTAAAAACAAGGAAATCATGAAATTTGCCGGCAAATGGATGGAACCAGAAAAGATCATACTGAGTGAAGTATCCCAGAAGCAGAGAGACACACATGGTATATACTCACTTATAAGTAGATATTAGATATATAATATAGGATAAACATACTAAAATCTGTACACCTAAAGAAGCTAATCAAGAAGGAGGACCCCAAGTAAGATCTCAATCCTCATTCACAAAGACCAAGGGGATAAACATCGGAAGAGGGAGAAAACAGGCACCAGGACAGGAGCCCACCACAGAGGGCCTATGAAAGACTCTACCCTGCAGTATATTGACACAGATGCTAAGATTCATAGTCAAATTTGGGGCAGAGTGCAGGGAATCTTATGAAAGAATTGAGAGATCGAAAGACCTGGAAGGGACCAGAGCTCCACAAGGAAAGCAACAGAAACAAAAAAAAATCTGGGCCCAGAGGTCTTTTCTGAGACTGATGCTTCAAACCAAGGATGATGTATGGAGAGGACATAGACCCCCTGCACAGATGTAGCCCATGGCAGCTCAGTCTCCAAGTGAGTTCACTAATAAGGGAAACAGGGGCTGTCTCTGATTTGAACTCAGTGACTGGCTCTAGGACCACTTCCCCCTGGGAGGGGAGCAGCCTTAACAGGCCAGAAAGATAATGCACCAGTCTTGATGAGACCTGATAGACTAGGGTAATACTAAGGGGAAGAAAACTGCCCCTATCAGCGGATTTGTGGAAAGGAATGGGAGGAAAGAAGGAGGAAGAGTGGGATTGGGAGGTGACAAAGGAGAGGACTACAACTGGGATAAAAAATGAAAAAAAATTGTAATAAATAAATAAGTAAATAAATAGATAAATAAGAAAATAAATAAATAGAAAAACATCTCATGTAGTTTTCATAAGTAAGTTAAACTATTTTCTCAACACATTGAAAAAGACTTTTATTTTCAGCCTCTCACTTCCTACTGGATACATAAATGACAAAGAACTTATTGGCCTGTCAAATATACATTCTCTCCTGACTTCAGAGGTTTTGTGCCTTGGGGCGGCTGTATCTTTTCCTGTGTGGTGCCTATAGTATATTGGGCTGAGCTGAGCTCATCAGAAGATGGGTTTGGCTTCAGTGTTGCTGCTATGCTTAGTTGCAAAAGTTCAGGGGTGTTGTATACCTTTAGGAATTGTGATTAAGGTTAAAATTTCAATTATCACAAACCAAATTGTGACTATTTAACATGAGGATTGAATTGCCAGGCTTTTTCCATCTCTCCTCTCAGCTTCAGGCCTCCTTCTCCATCATGCTATAGAGATGCCCATTTCTTTTAAGCAATGTTTTCTTTTTGGACACCCACTGATCTGTAGGTAAAGTTGAGTGAGATAAATTTTATATATTAAGTAGACACAGACAGTGTTTTCTTTTAAGAGCTAGATAAAAATTGATAATTAATAAAACTAATGTTTAGTAGTTTCTTTAACCCTCTCTACCTAAGCAGGCTTTGTTGAGGCAAATAGACAATCCAGCAGCCTACATCCTTCAGGGGCCTTACCGTCTTCAGTGTTTTTTCAATATTTCGGCGACCTATGATTTCTCTATTAATCACTACTGAAATAGTCATAAACTCTAAATCTGGCTCCTGTAATATAATGATGTGGAAACTGAAGGCACCTCTGTAGCTTCAGATGCATGTCTGACGCCGTTGGGATTTTTCTCTCTGTGGGATTGGGGTGAGACCCACAGTCTCATACTTGTTCTCCCAGCATTCTATTACTAAGATAAACACAAAGTCCTATAATTTTTACAAAAATATCTTACTTACTGTCTGTTAGCATTGCTATGGAACTTTGTCCTATCATGAAAAGTTTCTTAATTATATAAACTAGAAGAGAAAATTTTAGGACAAAATTGATCCTATGTAACAAATTGGATGAAATAACAGAATTTTTAAAATTAAATTTACATGCTTGACAGTTTAGTTATTTTTAATCCTTCATGTTTATTTGATTTAAAAAATGGAAAAGTGACTCTAAAGTAAAAATAAAGGCCTTCTAGATATGGAATATAAACACTATGTAACAAATATTGCCCTATATACCACTGTCTATGGAATTTCAATGAACAATATAATGTTTTTCTTTCCTTTAACACCTTGCATGCTTATTTGGCAGATCTCATCTTTATCAGAGCAAAAATCACACATTCATGACAGTTACAAGATGAAGGAAGACCTCCATAGTTTCACTTGAAAATTGCTTGACAACAAATGATAAGAGGGTTTACGAAAAGAGGGTTACAAAAGCAGCGAGTTTATGGACAAGGAGGGCAATGATAATCACAGCTGTCTTCTGGATGCCATTGCAAAGGTTAGAGGTCAGACAGCGTTCCTTGCAGTATGTTTCATTACTGCGACAGACAGGCTCTGACATAAAGACTGATGTGAGACTTGTTACCCCACAATCACTTCTGTCTAAGTGGATTAATTGCCTGGCTGCAGCTTCCATGCTCTGACCTGTAATGCTGGGAAACGGTCCTTAGCGAGATGTGTTTCATTCAACTTATTAGTGTGACCTAGAAAAGCTTTGATCAGACTTTATTTTCGAGTGTTAGAGGTCAGGTAGGGTAAGAAACTATTATGCAGACTAAATTTCCTAAGTCTGGAATATTGAAACATGACACAGATTTAAAGAGTACTCTATTCATACATCATGTAGAGTATTTTCCTCTCAACTAGAGTAAGAAATTATTTTTATGACTTGAGATTATTTTTCTTAAATTATTTTCTGACCAGAAAGAATGTATTTAGAAGACCCATAGCAGAAATTATTTTATCACTATTTTCACCTATCAAAAGATATCTCAATTTGAAATTTAAAAAAAAAAAAACCAAAAAAACAAAATGAGGTTCAGTGTTTTGTATTTAAGTCTACTGTTGATAAATATAAATTCCATCAGTTTCATCAAGTCTTTCTTGGGCTTTAAAAAATATTATGATGTATTTATATAATTATATGTGAATAAATTAATAACCTCAAAGAATTTTCTTGCACTTAAACAGAGGTCTCACTTACTATATTGCTACCTCTCAAACATTTTGTTAATTTGTAACAAAAAATTAACATTCTGTATTTAGATTTCTTTATCCTAATTAGTGTCCACCAATTTCATGCTCATAAAAAAATTTCCTAAGGTTCAGAATCAAGTGAATAATTTAATTCTCTTTCAGATCTTATTTAAAGCTTTCGCAACACTCATCATCCCGATACAGCTAGATAAAGTTGAAGATTATGTAACACTCAATAATTATGCATTTCATTACCATGAAAATGTGGCTTGCTTCTGCATGCTGTAGCACAGCATGGTGATTTTTCATTGTTACCGTTTTCTGTTCTATGAACTATATTAAATTAGCTTGCTGTATTTATTATTGTATATTGCTGCTCCTGTGCTTGCCTCCAAACCTTCTGCACATTGATAAAAAGTTATCAGTGACAGAGAACAGTGGCTCATGCCTTTAATCCCTGCACTCAGGAGGCAAACTGTGAATGCAAGATTAACTTGGTCTACATAGTGAGTTTTAGAACAGCCAGGGCTACATATAGAGACACTGGCTCAAAAAAAGAAAAGAAAATGAAAGGAAAAAAGGAAGGAAGGGAGGGAGGGAGTTAGGGAGGGAGGAAATGAAAAAGAAAGAAAGAAAAAAAGAAAGAAAGAAAAAGAAACCCTATTTTAGAAAACCTGTTTTAGAATAATCTCTACATTTTGAAAGCCAGAAAGGCATAAAAGATTATGTAGCTACAACGTTGATTTACACTTTAGTTTGTTGTTGTTGTTGTTAGTTTTGGTTTTTTTCAAGACAGGATTTCACTGTGCAACCCTAGCTGTCATGAAACTCACTCAGTAGAAGAGGCTGAGAGATTCACCTGACTCTGCCTCTCAAGTGTTAGGACTAAGGCATGTGCCACCACTGCCTGGCAAATTAGTTTTAAATATTTCAACAATTTGTTCTCTTAGTTTGTTCTTTATATACTATTGAACTAATAATTTATGTACTTTGTAATTTCTTATGCAGTAAAATTATCACACAAACTGGCATGAAAAGCATAAAAAGGTATTAAGCATTCATTGTCAGTTGTTTATTTAAAATAAATTTAAATATGGAAAGAAAAACTTTCACATGCTTTCAAGTGTCTGAAATGACTTTTATATTTGAGAAAGTGTGAGTTTATTCAAACATTTACTTAAAGAGATGGTACTGTGGAAACTGAAAGAAAGCTTACTGTCTACGAACCCACACCAGGCAGCACAAAATCACCTGTATCTTCAGCTCTAGGATATCTGACACCCATTTCTGACCACTGTAGGCACTGCACACACATGCACACAAGCAAAAGCATGCACGCACACCTACAAATAATTCTGAAAACATAAAATATAAATCGTTAAAATACATGGTGATGAAATTCAGTTGGAGGTATTCTTTATATTATATGTTTCTTTTCATGGCATACATCTCCCTCTACTAGCATTTTCTCTACCTATTGTGTTCTACGATCATTCAAATAGATATGTTGAGTCTGAAAAAGGTTTAGTTTCTTTTTATAAGGGGATAAGAGCTAATAAAATATATTCTCTCTTCAGTCTACTCATAAGCACAACATGAGAAGTTCGATATTGTGTGTCAGCCCCATAAAGGCTTCAGCTGGATGCGGCCGTATTTTAATAGGTGATAAAACTTACAAATTCAGTATTGTGAAGTTCTGTTGAATGTAATATATGGACCCTACATCTAAATACCAAAATCAGTATGTAATAACCCAGATATTGATAATCTGAATATATCTACATTTAATTCATTAATAGTAAAATAATAAAATGGTAGGAAAAGATATTTACATATATGTGTATATGAACTTTTCAATCATAAAAAAATGAAGCCCTTACAACACACTAGATCTAGGAATGCAAAGATCCCTATAAACATTATTCTAGAGGAACACAGGGAAGAATATATATGAATAGTCACCTCTAATAGGGTATAGTTTTCCATTATAATTTTTAGCAGCATGCTGTCTTCCATTTATATAGGTAACCCAGAGGCACTTACCAATGTCATATTAATCATACTAGGTGAATTTATGATTTAGTACTACATTAACAGAGACTTTTATACTAATAAAAAAATAAAATAAAAGTTTCAGAAAAGAAAGCACATAAACTTTGGTAAACGGTACATCTTATTTTACCTTTGAAAGGCATAAATCTAAACAGATGCACAAGCAGAGAGTTAACAGATATTCCTCCTTGTGACACAGCAGGTCAGGCAGAGAGTTTAGTTGTCTTTATGTTTGTTCGCCTCCATTGTCACTACTATGAACACAGTAAGCTCCTTTTCAGGCACCAATGTGTGGCAATTTTTAATACTTTACAATTGTTTGTTATAAATTTTCCTTGTTAGCAGAGGAATGTTAAATTAAGTAATTTTAAACTATAATTAAGTAACAGACTTTTCTATTCCAATCCAAGAAGTTTTATACTATTATTTCCTTGTCTCAGCAAATTTTCCATTAAAATAAATTATTGGTTTACACAGAGGGCCACTGAAAGTCTACCTAGCAGTGTACCAAAGCAGATACTGAGACTCATAACCAAACCTTCAGCAGAGTGAAGGGAATCATAGGAAAGAAGGGGGAGCTAGTATATCCTGGAGAGGACAAGAGGTCCACGAGGACCAAATATATCAGGGCACAGAGATCTTTTATGAGACTGTTTCTCCAACCAAGGCTGCTCATATGCAGCCTGTGGTAGCTCAGTATCCAAGTGGGTTTCTCTAGTAAGAGGAACAGGGACTATTTCTGACATGAACTCAATGGATGGCAATTTGACTTCTTCCCCCCCCCCCCCCAAGGGAGAGCAGCCCTGCTAGGCTACAGAGAAGGACTTTGCAGCCAGTCCTGAAGATCCCTGATAAACCAGGGTCAGATGAAAGGAGAGGAGGTCCTCCCCTAACAGTGGACTTGGAAAGGGGCAGGGAGGAGATGAGGGAGGGATGGTGGGATTGGGAGGGAATGAGGAAGCAGGATACAGCTGGGATACAAAGTTAACAAACTGTAACTAATATTTAAAAAGTAAAAAATAAAATAAATAAATTATTGTTTTAATAAATTATGAAGTTTTGTTTTTGTATGGAAACAGAAAAATAACTCAATGATAACATGATCTAAAATTACTGAATCCCAGGGAATTAAGGGCCTTCTAAACTCATACTTGGTTTATACAAATTCGGTACCACAGAGATTCAGTTAAGTTATAACTAATTCTTCCTTGCATGTATAGTGAAGGTATAAAATATTGAAAAGAATATTAAGTGCTGAAAGAAAATTTCATGACATTTAATTTGTCATCAATAATCCTTCATCCGAAAATATGAATCCAGGCCAAAACAACCACACAATTTCAGCTTACTTTTTAGTGCATAGAGAAGAAACACTCTTACAATTGAAAATTATTTAAAAAGACTTTATGATAACTCAGTTAAAGTTGTGACTTTTGGAGAGGATCCAAGATGGCTGCCATGAGAGAACACTGTGTCTGAGGAGTAGGAGAGCAGAAACAACGCAGCGACCAGGAGACTGAACTCTGGGACCTAAAACGCCAGCATTGTGAGTGCCAGGTGAGCGGAACTCCTACGGTGAGAAAATCAAGTGGGAAAACCCTAGGGACACCCAGTTATTACCTGGAGAAATTTCCCTG
>CM053763.1:66697068-66730353 GCA_028658305.1 Pachyuromys duprasi | reverse complement strand
TTAAATTCTTCTGAATTTCTTTGAGGGCCTTGTTCATTTCCTCTTTTTGTCCCTTTTTTGTTCCTCTAATATCTGCATAATCATAGCTTTAACATAATTTTCCTGTGTCTCCACTGAATTAAAATCTCCATTGCTTTTGGGTGTTTCTGGGCGGGCCATGGTGTCCTGATTTTTGTTGGGTGAGTTTTTATGTCGACTTCTGGGCATTTGTTTATATATAATCAAGGAGCTGTTTGTGCTTTAAGGCTGAACTTCAGACTGGAACTGTCAATCTCTTTTGTCAGGAGTATTCTTCAAGAAGATCAGGGTGTTCCAGTGGTTTGATAGTCTGTGTTGTTGCCTCAGTTGAACTCTGTTGGGGGATCTGTGTGCCCAGTTCTGTGCTCTGTGCTAGGAGCTATGAGTACTGCAGGCTGGTCATCCCTCTTGTCTGGAGGCTTGGCTCCTTACACTGTGCCAGGGGCTGAGTGTCCTCGTTTGAGATGTCAGCTGGGGGCACTGCTCTGTCTGGAGGCTCCACTCTCCAACCTGGGCTTGCTGCTAAGGGCTCTCCTCTGGATGGAAACTTGGCGCCTCCTTCTGGGCCAGGGGCTGTGAACCATGGTCTGAGATGGTATTTGGGGCACCTCAGTCTGGACTTGATGCTGTGTGTTCCAGTCTGGGGTTGTGGCTAGTGTCTCCATGGGGATTGTGCCCACCCAGTGCAGCTCTGTCTGGGGAATGGAATCTGGGGCCTTCTTAGACTGGCCTGTGGCTACACACACGGTCTGGAGTGGTTGCAGGCATTGCCGAACAGTGTATGCCCACTGTATGCAGGCTGGTCTGAAATGGTACCTGGGGCCTTTTCATTCTGGCCTGTGGACACCCATGGTCTGGTGTGGTTGCTGGCATAGCTGAGAGGTGTGTGCCTGCTGGATGCAGGGCAGTTGGAAACAGTACCCTAGGCCCTCTCAGTCTGCCCTGTGGACACACACACACACACACACACACACACACGCACACACACACACACACAGACTGAGGTGGTTGCTGGCGGAGCCTAGTGGTATGTTGGTCGGTAGAAACAGTACCCGGGGTCTTCTCAGTCTGGCCCAGAGACTGTGTGACCCAGTTCGGAATGGCGGCTGTTGGCACCCAGGGTGGTTGCTTGTTCAGATCAGGGCTGTGAACTGCTGCTGGTCACCCGGAGTTTTTTCTGGGGAATAACTGCATGTCCCTAGGATTTTCCCACTTGATTTCCTCACCGTAGGAGTTCTGCTCACCTGGCAATCACAAATGCTGGTGTTTTAGGTCCCAGAGTTCAGTCTCCTGGTCGCTGCGTTGTTACTGCTGTCCTACTCCTCAGACACAGTGTCCTCTCGTGGCAGCCATCTTGGATCTCCCCCGAGAATTTATTTTTAATTGACAGGTTTACATACATGTTTTTTATCATATACAACATGATACTCTAAAATGTGTACATACATATACATAAAACCTTATATACATATAATCATTCTCCCTTCTATGTGTAATATTTATATAAAGAGTAGAATGGTTGACTATAGGTATATAGCAAATAAATGACTTTATAGACATATTTCATGTGGCAAAATAGTTCTTGTCCACTCTCACGATATTTTCTAAGAATATAACCAACTATCAACATCATGATAAGCTTTAGGTCTCGTTATTACCATTTCCATTGTACTTTAATTTTATTATAATTTATCAATACCTTCCCATCTTCTTCTAACCCCTTGTCTCTAGTAACCAAACATTCTCCTCTGGACCTATATAAGATCTGCATGTTCAGTTTTCATATCAGATTGAGATCATGCAGTATTGCTTTTTCCTGTTACTGGCTTACTTCATTGACAGTGTTCTCTGGATTCATCCATGAAGCTATGAAAAGCAGGATTCCATTCATATATTATGGGAGAAAGTGATGTAGCAGTATACATGCTAAATATTTTGCATTTATTTGTCTATTGATACAATTGTTGGTTGTTTCCATTTTGTGTTTACTATGTGCAATGATGAACAAAAAACCTTGATCGTGGAGAAATTATCTTTCACAAATTGATTTCATTTAAATTGCATGCCAATTTAAGTCTAATTAAATGGTTTATGAATAGCCAGGCAATTATTTTAATACTTTTTCCTCACTGTTTTCCTTTCTCTTTTCTTTCCTTGTCCCCTTTGTTCTGATATAGATGTTATCATTTTGTCCAAGGCTGACTTCAAATTAAGGCCTTCCTGACTAACACTTATGGAATTACAGGTACATGCCACCATTCCTAGCAGTCATTTTCACTGGAGTTTTCAGTTTTTTTCAGATTTTTGATATTTATTTTATTATTTATCTATCTATTTATTTATTGTTTTATGGATGGATCTTCTGCCTGCATTTCTGCATTTCTGAGCCATCTGCGTGCAGTGCATGAAGGCCAAAAGAGAGTGTCAGATCCACTGGGGCTGGAGTTGCAGATGTTTGTGAACTTTCAGGTCAATGCCAGGATTAGAACCTGGGTACTAAGCCAGTGCTCTTAAACACTGAGCTATTTCTAGCACAAATCTTTTAATTTGGGAAATGTAATAACTCATTGGAGTTTCATCTTAACTTCCTTGGTGATTGTTATTAATATCTTTCATTCATCTCGTGGTCTATTTCATATCTACTTCTGAGAATTTCTAAACATATCTTTCCATAATTTTAGTTTGGTTGGGTTTAGTGTTTGTTTTTCCAAATCCCTTTTATATTATAGTCACAAATCCATAGCCAGATGTTCTATTTGTAAGTTCACTTCCCCTTTTATAAACATTCTCATTCTGCTTATCGTGTCTCATACTGTGCAGGAGATTTTTAGATTGGTATTTTACTTGTTGCTTATACTTGTGTTGCCTGTGTTTTTATACCTTAAAAACAAATCTTTGGCCAGAACAATATCAGGAATTATTTGTGTGGATTTTTTGTAGTGTTTTCATTCATTCCAACCATAAATTAAAATTTTTATTTTGCTTTACATAGTTTGTGTCTGTGTGAAATTAGGTGTGCTTCCTTCTTCCACCACCCATTGAAGTGGTCCTTGAGATTGAGATATTTGTCACACAACATGTTAGTTGAATATTACACATTTATTTGTGAGTGGATTTTATTCTTTGCCACTGGTCTATATGTCTGTTTTGATGGTAGTGTCCCGATTGTTTCTATGCTGTTAGGACATGTTGAAGACAGGCAATGTGATGTCTCCAGCTTTCTTCTTTTTGTTTAAGATCCTTTGGCATCGTAGTTATTTTGCTTCAATATACACATTAAAACATACTTTAAAAGAGTATTGTATGAAGAATGCTGCTGTTATTTTCATGAAGATGTCACACAATAAATACATTGCTTCGGGTAATACAAACTTCTTAACAATACTTGCTCTTAAAATTGTGGACTATCTTCCCATTTACTTATAATTTATGGCTTTGGTTTTCTTCATCAGTGTTTTATGGTTTTCACTGTAGAGATCTGTCACTGATCTGTCATCATTTTAGTGACATTTATTCTCAGAATTCTTTTTAACTATTAAAGAAGTTGTTTCTTGATGTCTACTTTAGATCACCCACTATCAACACCTGTATAGCTTCTGGGTTTTGTAGTGATTTTCTGTTATTCTGCTAAAACTTTTCAAAATTAATCAGTTCTAGCAGTTTTTGTTTTGTTTTCTTTCTTCTTTTTACAATCTTATGTCAAAGCTCATGTCATCTGTTTAGAAGTTATTTTTTTCCCATGTTCAATGTTTTTTGGACTATCTCCTTGCTCTGCCTGAAATTTCTGCTTGCCTCTAACTGAAAGTACATATTCTGTTTTCCCTTCTGAATGAGAATTAAGCATCTTCATTAAGGTCCTCCTTGTTGTTTAGCTTCTTTAGTTTGGTAGATTTTAGTATGTTTATCCTATATTATATGGCTAATGTCTACTTATAAGTGAGTATATGCCATGTATGTCTTTCTGCTTCTGGAATACCTCACTCAGGATAATGTTTTCTAGTTCCATTAATTTGCCTGCAAATGTCTGATTTCTTTGTTTTTAATTGCTGAGTAGCATTCCTATGGTGTAAATGTACAACAATTTCTGTATCCATTCTTCAGTTGAGGGACATCTAGGTTGTTTACAGATCCTGTCTATTATGAATAAAGCTGCTATGAGTATAGTTGAGCAAATGTCTTTGTTGTAAGGTTGAAAATCTTTTGGAATTATGTCAAGGAGTAGTATAACTGGGTATTGAGATAGCACTGTTCCCAGCTTTCTGAGATACAGGAAGCAGTAGAAGAGAACAAACAGGACTGGAGCCTACCACAGATGTCCTCTAAGAGATTCATTCCAGTGGAGGATCAAAGCAGATGCAAAGACTCATCGCCAAACTTTGAACTGAGCACAGGGTATCTTATGGAAGATGGGGAATATAACAGGACTCAGTGGAGACAGAAGGCCCAAAAGAAGACCAAGAACTCCAAAAAGAGAAAGGTCCAGTGGAAAAGGCTACAGAGAATACTGATGCATCAACCAAAGACCATGCATAGAGAGGACTTAGACCACATGCTCAGATATAGCCCATAGACAGCTCAGTCTCCATGTAGGTCCTCTAGTAAGGGGAGAAGAGACAGCCTCTGACAGGAACTCAGTTGCCTGCTCCTTGATCACCTCTTTCTAGTGAGGTGACCTAGTCAGCCCAGAGGAAGAGGATCTAGGTAGTCCTGGTAGTACCTGATGAGCTGGTATCAAACAGTAGGAGAGGAGGATTTCCCCTATTAGTAGAATAGGGGAGAAGAATAGGTGTAAAGAAGGAGGGAAAGTGGGAGCAGGAAGAGACAAAGGAGGGGGATACAACTGGGATACAAAGTAAATAAATTGTAAATAATAATAATGAAAAATATGCTTCTCTTCTGTCAGATCACTAAGCACCAACTTCTAACGTCATTTTTCTGATCCTCTGTGTACCATCTATACTTTAAGGTATTGGTATAAATAGTTCAATTTGTAAAAAGTGTTCTCATTGGATATTAGGAAGTCTCTGAATTCTTTTTATTTCTTCCCTGATCCAGCTGTCATTTAGGAGAGAGTTGTTTAGTTTCCATGCATGTGTAGGCTTTTTGTTATTTCCATTATTGTTGAGGTCTAGTTTTAGACCATAGTGGTCTGATATAATACAAGGGGTTATTTTAATCTTCTTGTGTCTGTTGAGGTTCCCTTTGTACCCAACTATATGGCCAATTTTGGAGAATGTTCTGTATGGTGCTGAGAAAAAGGTACACTCTCCAATGAAATTCTTTACAGACCTCAAAAGAACAATTCTCAATTTCGTATGGAAAAACAAAAAACCAAGCATTAATAAAACAACCCTACACAATAAAAGATATTCTGGAAGTATCTCCATCCTGTTCTCAAGCTGTACTATAGAGCAACAGTAATAAAACCAGCACGGTACTGGCATAGAAACAGACTGGAGGATCAATGGAATTGAATTGAAGAGCCAGGAATAAACCCAAATTCCTATGGAGACTTGAATTTTAACAAAGAACCCAAAACTATACAATGGAAAAAAAGGTAGCATCTTCAACAAATGGAGCTGGTCTAACTGGATGCCTACATGTAGAAAAATGTAAATAGATCCATTTTTACCCCCCTGAACAAAGCTAAAGTCCAAATGGATCAAAGACTTCAACATAAAATCAGATACACTAAACTTGTTAGGTGAAAAGGGGGGGAAGAGCCTTGAATTCATTGGCACAACAGACAACTTCCTGAACAGAACACCAACAGCACAGGCTCTAAGGTCTATAATTAATAAATGGGACCTCATGAAACTGAAAAGCTTCTGTCAACAAGCAAAGAGCACTGTCAACAGAAAAAAAAAAAAAAAAAACAGCCTACAGACTGGGAAAAGATTTTCAGCAACCCTGTATCTGATAATATCCACAATATATAAAGAACTCAAGGACTTAAACATCAACAACCCAAATAATCCAATTAAAATGATAGCTAAGGTCAGATAGAAGGGGAGGAGGACCTCCCCTATCAGTGGACTAGAGGTGGGACATAGGGAAAGAAGAGGGTGGGATTAGGAGGAAACAAAGGAGGGGGCCAAAGCCGGGATACAAATGGAATAAATTTTAATAAATGATAATAATAATTAAAAAGCAAAAATATGGGATACAGAGATAAACAGAAAATTCTCAATAAAGAAATATCAAATCTCAGAGAAATACTTAAAGAAATTCTGGGCTCAGGGCTCCTGCAGAGACATATATTCCAACTAAGGAATATTAGTTGGAGATTGCCTAGATCCCTGCTCAGAGGTAGCCCATAGGCAGCTCAGTTTCCAAGGAAGATCCCTAGTAATGGGAGCAGGGGCTGTCTCTGGCATGAACTCAGGGGCAGGTTCTCTGATCACTTCCCCCTGTGGGGGGCAGCCATCAAGGCCACAGACAAAGACTATGCAACCAGACCTGATAGGTTAGGATCAGACAGAAAGGGAGGAGGACTTCCCCTATCAGCATACTAAGGGAATGGCATAAGGAAAGAAGAAGGAGGGAGCATGGGAATGGGAGAAGACAAGGGAGGGGGCCTACAGCAGAGATACAAATTGAATAAATTGTAATAAATGATGATGATGATTATGATAATGATGATGATAATAATAATAAATAAAAGCAGCAACAACAACAAAAAGAAATGCTAAACATCCTTAGTCATCAGGGAAATACAAATCAAAAAGACCTTGAGATTTCACCTTATATACATCAGAATGGCTAAGATCTAAAATTCAAGTGAAATCACATGCTGGAGAGGATGTGAAGAAAGGGTCACCCTCCTCCATTGCTGGTGGGAATGTAAACTTGTACAACCACTCTGGAAATCAATCTGGCACATTCTCAGAAAATTAGAAATAGTGCTACCTCAATATCCAGCTCTACCACTCTAGGCATATATCTGAAAGATGCTCAACCATACAATAAGGACATTTGTTCAACTATATTCATAGCAACTTTATTTGTAATATCCAGAAGCTGGAAAAAAATTTAGATCTCTCTCAAAGGAGGAATAGATAAAGAAAATGTGGTACATTTACACAATGGAATACTACTCAGTAATTAAAAGCAAGAAAATCATGAAATTTGTAGAAACATGGAACTAGAAGACATGCATGGTATATATTCACTTATAAGTGGATATTAACCATATAATATAGGATAAAGATACTAAAATCTACCAATATAAAGAAGCTAAACAACAACAAGGAGGACCTTAGGGAAGAGGCTTAATTCTCATTCAGTAGGGCAAACAGTATAGACATCAGAAGTGGGAGAAAACAGGGAATAATGCAAGAACCTGCCACAGAGGGCCTCTGAAAGACTCTACTCATCAGGGTATCAAATCAGAGGCTAAGACTCAGCCAAACATTGGGTAGAATGCAGAGAATCTTATGGAAGACGGGGGATATAGAAAGATCTGGAAGAAGCAAGAGCTCCTCAAGGAGACCAAGAGAGCCAAAAAATCTGAGCCCAAAGTGTCCTGCAGAGACTGATGCTCCAACCAAGGGACATGCATGGATAGTGCCTAGACCCCCTGCTCAGAGGAAGGTCATAGGCAGTTCAGTCTCAATGTGCTTTACCTACTAAGGGAAGCAGGGGATGTCTCTGACATGGACTCAATGGCAGGCTCTTGATCTCCTCCTCCAGGTGGGTAGGGGAGCAGCTATGCCAGGCTACAGAGGAAGATAATGCATCCAGTCCTAATGAGACCTGATAGGCTAGGGTGCCATAGTAGGAGGAGGACCTCCCTTTTCAGTGGACTATGGGAGGGCCATAGTGGGAGAAGAGGGGGGAAAGGTGGGTGGAGGAGGAGATAAGGAAGGGGGAATACAGCAGGAATATAAAGTGAGTAAATTGCAAAAAATAAATAAATGAATGTGTTATTACTTTTCCTTTTTATTTTTTTCCTAATTGTATCCTCTCTAGTTGTGTATTGTACTTTTGTTGTTTGGGGGTTTTGTTTGTTTGTTTCTGTTTTTGTCAGCTTTATACAAGCCAATGTCATTTGAGAAAAGCAATCTCAACTGGGAAAATGTCTTCATTATGTAACCTGTAGGCAACTCTGTGAGGAGTTAGTGATTGAAATGGAAAGCTCTAGCCTACTGTGGATGATGCAACTCATTCACAGGTGGTGTTTGGTAAATAACAAAACAGGCTGAGTAAAGCAAGCAAGCCATAGTAGGTCAGTAAGCAACATTCCTCTGCTTTAGCTCCTGCCTCAGGGTTTCCCTCAATGATGCATTGTAACTTCCAAGAGCAACACACACAAACTGTTGTCATCCCAAAGCTGCTTTTGGTCTTCATCAAAGCAACAGAAAACATACTATTGAATTTGCTTTGCTGGTATTTTTTATCAGAATTTTGGTACAAAGTCCATCAAGTTTATCAATATTGGTGTTTAGTTTTGGTTTAGTTGTGTCATTATTAAGTGTATGTTTATTTGGTGAATATGAGCATAGACAAGGAGCAGGAAAAAAATCTTCTCATTTCAATGTTTGTATAATATTTTCTTATTCATATATACTATTATATTATCTTCCTCTTTAATATAATAATCTTCCAACTTAAATGTTTGTGTAATAATTTCAGTGTTTTATAGGATTAAGCAATGAAGTTATCAAGTCCTAGTATTTTCTAGGACGATTTTTATATATTTTAAATAAATATTATTTTTATTTATTCTTTTAGAATTTCATATATTTTGATCATATAATTTTCACTTTCTAACACTTCCCAAGTCCTCTTCCACCTCATTCTCCACCCAGCTTTATGTTCTTTCTTTCTTTTCAGAAATTATCTTGGCCAGCAACTCCAGAACATGAGACCTGCCGTAGAGCATTTTTGATAGACTCAATGTCCATGAATTGAATTTTCAGTTGCAAACAGAATCTTGTATTTGGATAGAAAATTTCCATGGGCTGCTGAAAATGTGTATTCTTTTATATCTGAGTGTCATATTCTCTAGATGGATTTTAGATATCTTTGACTAATGATACTACTTGAGTCACTAGTTTCTATTGTTTTTGTCTGGATGACATGCCTGCTGGTTAGAATGGGTTACTGAAAGCACTCACTGTCACTGTGTTAGGTATTAGAGTGAGTGTTTCTTTTATGGCATTGGAGGCTCTTGTATGTGGTATATAAACTGCAATATCTTTTTGCTAGATTTTTCATCTAATGAGTGTGTGTATCATTTTTTCCTACCTCTTCTGATTAGTTCTAGTTTGTAAAGACTGTTTTTCAGGTATTAAAAGATCTACACCTCATTGCTTCCTGTTCAATTTGCTTGGAAAACTTTTATTTTCATCTTTTTTACCCTTAGGTGGTTTCTCTCCTTGATGTTAAGGTTTGTTTTGTGAAAACAGTAGAAATGTGGATCCTCTTTTCAAATCCTATCTGGAGTCTGCATCTTTTTTATTAGAAAATTGAGACCATGAATATTGAGAGATCTTATTGAACAGTGTGTATCAATTCCTATTATTTTGTTGTGTGGTTTAGACCTCTTTTGATTGACTATTCTGGGGTTATTTATTTCTGTGTCCTCTAAGGTGTAGTTAATGATTTTAGAGTGCATTTTAGAGTCTTGCTTCCTCTGCAGAGCTGGATTCTTGTAGTACATTTTTAAAAGTTGTTTTTATCATTGAATATTTTCCTTTTTCTTTCAGTTATGACTGATAGTTTTGCTAAGCTATGGTATTCTGATCTGGTTTCTGTGGTACATAAGAGCTATAGAATATCTACCTGCCGAGGATCTTTTAGCTTTCAGAGTTACCATTGAAAAGTCAGATTTTACTCTAAAGGGCTTGCCTTTATATGTACCTTTTATATGTTACTTTGTAGCTTTTAATAACCTTTCTTCATTCTGTACCTTTAGTGCTTTGATTATTAAGTTTCATGAAGATTTTATTTTCAAGTTTTATTTTGTGTATTAGATGCCTCTTACACTTGACCAATAGTTGTTTCTTTACATTTGAGTTTTTCCATCTGATATTTTAAAAATGTATATTTCAGTGCCTTTTACTTTTCGGTTTCTTCTCCTTTTTCTATACCTGTTATTTTTAGATTTCATTTTTTCATATTTTCCCATATTTCCTAGATTTGAGGCCTGCATATTTTTTATATTTGGCATTTGATCACTTTCTTCTATTTGCTTTTATACATGATATTTTATCCAATATATTTGTGAGGTTGTCATCTGAAATTTTTTTTAAAAAATTATTAAATGTATTAATTTATTCCCTTTTACATCCTAATCCCTTTTATAGCCCCCTCCCTGGTATCCTCTTGGTCTCACCCTCCCACCTTCTTCCCCCTTTCTCCCCTCCTCTTCTCCTCAGAAAAGGAGAGTGCCCCTACTCCTGCTTACAAACCCATTCCAGCACATAAAATCCTTTCAGGACTAAGCACATTCTCTTCCAGACAAGGGAAACTCACTAGGGGAAGGTGATCCAAAATGGAATTAGCAAAAAGCCTACACACACATGGAAATTGAACAACTTGCTGCTCAATTACAGCTGGGTTAAGGAAGAAAAAAAAAAAAGTAAAAACTTCCTAGAATTCAATGAAAATGTAGGTAAAACATACCTTCCTTTATGGGACACAATAAAAGCAGTGCTCAGAGGAAAGTTCATAGCACTAAGTGCCTTCAAGAAGAAATTTGTGACATCTCATACAAGCAACTTAATGGCCCAACTGAAAGCCCTAGACAAAAAAAGAAGCAAATACACCCAAGAGGAGCAGAGAGCTAGAAATACAAACTCAGGGTTGAATTCAATCAATTAGAAACAAACAGAACTATTCAAAGAATCAATGAAACCAAGAGCTAGTTCTTTGAGAAAATCAACAAAATATACAAACCTTTAGCCAAACTAACTAAAAGGCCAAGAGAAAAATATCCAAATAAGAAAAATCAGAAATGAAAAGGGGGACATAACTACAGACACCGAGGAAATCCAAACAATCATTAGATAGTACTACAAAAGCCTATATGCCACAAAATTTGAAAGTCTAAATTAAATGGACAATTTTCTTGATAGATTCCATCTACCTAAATTAAGTCAAAATCATGTAGGAAGATTGAATACCCTAGATCCCTCAAAGAAATAGAAGCAGTCATCAACAGTCTCCCTTCCAAAAAAAGCCCTGGGCCAGGTGGATATAGTGCAGAATTCTACCAGACCTTCAAAGAAGTGCTAACTCCAATTATCTTTAAACTATTCCAAAAAATAGAAACAGAAGGAACATTACCAAATTCAATCTATGAAACCACAGTCACCTTGATTCCTAAACCACACAAAGACCCAACTGAAAAAGAGAACTTCAGACCTATCTCTCTTATGAACATTGACACAAAAATACTCAATAAAATACTTGCAAACCGAATCAAAGAATACATCAAATAAATCATCTGCCTTGACCAAATAGGCTTCATCCCAGGCATACAAGGGTAGTTCAATATACAGAAATCCATCAATGTAATCCACCACATAAACAAAGGGAAGCAGAAAAAACACATGATCATCTGCTTAGATGCAGAAAGAGTTTTGAAAAATCCAACACCCATTCATATTTAAAGTCTTGGAGAGATCAGGGATACAAGGCACATACCTAAACATAATAAAGGCAATATACAGCAAACCTATAACCAACATTAAACTCAATGAAGAGAAAATTAAATCAATCCCACTGAAATCAGGGACAAGGCAAGGCTGCCCACTCTCTCCATATCTCTTCAACATAGTACTTGAGGTCCTACCTAAAGCAATAAGACAACTGTAGGAGATCAAGGGGATACAAATCGGAGGGGAAGAGCTCAAAGTGTCACTATTTGCAGAAGATATGATAGTATACATGAGCGACCCCCAAAATTCAACCAGAGAACTCCTTCAACTGATAAACACCTTCAGCAAAATGGCTGGATACAAAATCAACTCAAACAAACAGAAGCCCTCCTGTATACCAAAGACAAAAGGGCCGAGAAAGAAATCAGGGAAATAGCACCCTTCACAATAGCCACTAATAACATAAAGTACCTTGGGGTGACTCTAACCAAGCAAGTGAAAGACCTATTTGAAAAAAACTTCAAGTCTCTGAAGAAAAAAACTGAAGAAGATATCAGAAGATGGAAAGACCTCCTGTGCTCATGGAATGGTAGGATTACCATAGTGAAAATGGCCATTCTGCCAAAAGCAATCTACAGATTCAATGGAATTCCCATCAAAATACCAACAAAATTCTTTACAAATCTTGAAAGAATGATTCTCAGCTTCATATGGAGAAACAAAAACCCCAGAATCTCCAAAATGATCCTGCACAACAACAGATAATCTGGAGGTATCTCCATCCCTGATCTCAAGCTGTACTACAGAGCAATAGTAATAACAAATGCATGGTATTGGCATAGAAAGAGAAAGGAGGATCAATGGAACTGAATAGAAGACACAAAAATACACCCACACCCTTATGAATACTTGATTTTTGACAAAGAAGCCAAACCATTCAATGGAGTAAAGACAGCATCTTCAACAAATGGTGCTGGTCCAACTGGTTGTCTACGTGCAGAAAATGAAAATAAATCCATATTTATCACCCTGCACAAAACTAAAGCCCAAGTGGATCAAAGACCTCAACATAAAACCAGATAATCTAAATCAGTTAGAAGAAAAAGTGGTAAAGTGCATAGAACTCATTGGCACAGGAGACAACTTCGTGAACAGAACACCAACAGCACAGGCTCTAAGATCAACAATCAATAAATGGGACCTCATGAAACTGAAAAGCTTCTGTAAAGCAAACGACACTGTTGTCAGAACAAAATGACAGCCTATAGACTGGAAAAGGATCTTCCCCAACCCTACACCTGACAGAGGGCATATATCCAGAATATATAAAGAACTAAATAAATTACAAAGCAATAAATCAAGCCATCCAATTAAAAAAAATGGGGTATAGAGCTAAGCAGAGATTTCTCTGTAGAGGAATACAGAATGGCAGAGAAACACTTTAAAAAATGCTCAAAGTCCTTCACCATCAGAGATGCAACTCAAAATGACCCTGAGATTTCACCTGACACCCATCAAAATGGCTAAGATCAAAAACTCAAATGACAATATATGCTGGAGAGGTTGTGGAGAAAATGGAACCATCCTCCATTGCTGGGTGAGAATGTAAACTGGTTCAACCACTTTGGCAATCAATCTGGTGCTTTCTCAGACAATTAGGAATAGTGCTTCCTCAAGACCCAGCTATACCACTCCTAGGCACATATCCAAAAGATGCTCAAGTACACAACAAGGACATTTGCTCAACCATGTTTGTAACAGCTTTATTTGTAATAGCCAGAATCTGGAAACAATCCAGATATCCATCAATGGATGAATGGATACAAAAATTGTAGTATTTTAATAGAAGGAACACTACTCAGCAATTAAAAATGAGGAAATCATGAAATTTGCAGGCAAATGGTGGGATCTAGAAAAGATCATTCTGAGTGAGGTATCCCAGAAGGAGAAAGACACTCATGGTATATATTCACTTATTTAGACCTATATGATATGATAAACATGCTGAAATCTATACAGCTAAAGAAGATAAACAAGAAAGAGGACCCGGGAGAAGATGAGCTATCCTCACTTAGAAAGACAAATGGGATGGGCATTGGATGTAGGAGAAAACAAGTAGCAGGACAGGAGCCTACCACAGAGGGCCTCTGAAAGACTCTACATAGCAGGGTTTCAAAGTACATATTAAGACTCATAACCAAGCTCTTAGTAGAATGCAGGGAATCATATGAAAGAAAGGGGAGTTAATATGACCTGGAGAGGATAGGAGCTCCACAAGGAACAAATATATCTGGGCACAGGGGTCTTATATGAGACTGTTTCTCCAACCAAGAATGATGTATGGATATAACCTAGAGTCTCTGCTGGGATGTAGCCCCTGGTAGTTCAGTATCTAAGTGCGTACCCTATTATGGGTAACAAGGTCTATTTCTTTCTTTTTTTAATGATTTTTTTAATTTATTCATTTTATATCAATCACAGGTTAGGTTTTTTTGCATCCCATGCGTAGCCCCCCCCTCATTCCCTCCCACTCTCCCCAACCCTCCCTCATCTCCTCCCCGCCCCCTCTAAGTCCATCACTTGAGGAATGGATATAGAAATTGTGGTGCTTTTATACAATGGAATACTACTCAGCAATAAAAAAGGAGGAATTCATGAAATTCGCAGGCAAATGGTCTATTTCTGACATGAACCCAATGGTGGGCTCTTTGACCTCCCCACCCCCCAAGGGAGGAGCAGCTCTGGTAGGACACAGAGGAGGACATTGCAGCCAGTCATGAAGATCCCTGATAAATCAGGGTCAGACGAAAGGGGAGGAGTTTCTCTCCTATCTGTAGACTTGGAAAAGGACAGGGAGTAGATGAAGGAGGGAGGGTGGGATTGGGAAGGAATGAGGGAGCGGGATACAGCTGGGATATAGAGTTAATAAAATGTAACTAATAATAAAAAGTTTTTAAAAAGTAAATTAAAAACATGGAAATCATACTCTGCTAAAAACATGGCCATAGTAGCTTCCCCTATAAACCATTTACAGTATCAGGCAAGAAGTCCTTTCTGTTGAATGGCCCTTGTGTCCAATTAGTCTCTTGGATTCCCCTGATCAACAACTTGAAGAGAGGCTTCATGACTGGAAATGAGGTTTTATGAAATAATCTATGGCCTGTATACAGAGTATTATCATCCTAAGCGATGGTGTTATATCTATGAAATCATATATTTTCACACACTGGTGTATATATTATACATATACTTTTAATAAACATAAACTAATGTTTCCCTTTGGCCTTTACAAACATTCTTAGTGTCATGCATCCTTTTTCTCCATGCCTCTATATCATCTCCCCCTTATTTTTTTATCAAGATATTTTTTTCTTCTCCCCCTTTATGGAGCCTGTGCTCCACTGCTGTCTCCAAAACATATTTTTAGTTAATTTTTGAAAATTTATTAAACTGTCTTTTGATAATATTCATCTCTAGTTCCCCCTCTTAGTTTTTCTCAGATTCACAAAACTTCCCATATAGTTTTTAATTAAATAACCCATCAACTCCAAGTTGTGTTGTTCGTATACTTCTAGGTATGGAGTAAATCCCCAGAACTTGGTGGACCTTCCAGGAGCCACATACTTAAAAACAAAAACAAAACCTAATATTCCATTATGTAGAACTTATCACTTGTCCAAAGTTCTTCGGCAACAATTTAAGAAGCTGTGGACATCATTAGGAGAGGCTAGTCTGACACATGGGAGACAGCCCTAGGAGAGCAGTCACCTTCCTTCTGTCTGTATCACGGAATTTCCACAGGAACTCCCAGAAGAACAGCCACTGAGTGAGAAAATGGATGCAAGTCTCCTTAGGTTCTGTCAGCTGTGACTAACTTTCTGTGTACATTTTTGGGGGTTGGTGCAAGGGAATGATATTGCTTGAAAAACATTTCTCCATACTTGATTCTCATAAGGTAAACATATATAAAAGGACATCATTGTAGTGTTTAGATCAAAATGAAACTGAAAATGGAAAGGGTACCCCCTGTCTTTATATCTCTCTCTGTCTCTCTGTCTTTCTCTCTCTTTTTTTACATACACACAATCACCCACAGTTAGTTCGCATTTCTACACACAGAGGTAAACACATATGCATATAGACACACAAGCATACACCACACACATAAGCACACTCACACATCCATGCACTGCACACAGTATACAGTGTGTGTACTCTATGGGTAAGACTTTGGTACTTTTAAACATGGCATTTTGGGGGACATCTCAAATGTTCAGAGGGAAAAGCAGAATTTTCCTGTCTATGTCAAATGAATGGACTTGGAATCTTGTATATGTCTTGGAAGTGCTTATAATAATCAGGAAATGCTAAAAAATAGCAGATAATTTATAAATAACTTACTTGTAAGGGAATAGGTAAGGTAGAAAAGATACTGTTGTTCTCAGTTTGTTCATTTGACTGAGAGCTGCATTTTTGTGTGGAGTGGCAAGATATTATTACCTTAAGCAGAAAAACAGGTTAGAAATGACAGTTCTTAAGTAATAAATTATCTGATTGTTGCACTGTGCTGCAATAATTACATAGTATGTAAAAGTGGCCTATTTAAAACAGTGAGCTTGGGCACTGCAATCATGTGTGTAAATAAAATGATTTTTATTCAAATACCTTGAAAGTAACAACATTAAATTATACGTAACTCTTCTGTAAGGTCACCGATGTTCTTTTGTTCAATTACAACTAAGAATTCTGTGCAGAATTTTATAAAAATGTGGAATTAAGAGCTGATATCTCCTCTAGTTTTCTAGGACTCACAAACTACTTCATAGTTAAATTTTTAAAAAAGTGCTTATAGCCATAAGCTTCATCTCTGATTAATCTGCATATTATTTTTTCCTTGTTATAGAGAACAAAGAATTCAGTTGCTGTCAGCAACAGGGTTCTTCCATAGCTGGATTCAGCATCTTTTTTAGACATGCAATACAGTACCTGTGCTGTGAACTGAGAGTGGTCTGGGTTGCCTCAATTTATAAAAAACAACTCTCACCTTGGTGCTAGTGATTCTAGAAATCCAGCTAAAACTATTTTCAAAGTGTGCCTGCTTCCTCCTCATCTTCATCAGTACCTCTCTTCTAGAAGGAGTAACATCATCTAGCAAGGTTTTATGATCTCACGAGCTTGTCACTAACTTTACCATCTAAGCATACCTGTCTAAGCTATCATTCTAGTGTTTGGAAGCTTCAGAGCTATTTTTACTTTATTCTTACTGTTGATTCAATAGGACTTCGGGCAAAAAGCCAAAACAGAAACAACAACAACAAAATGAGCCTATTGCCACAATGTTCCATAAGAAATTTTTTTTGAAGTTATAAGAAGGAACTTGACATAGAACTCAATTATCTATTGAAAAACATGGGTTGCAAACATTGTTTTCTTTTCTGTTTTTAATATAATTTTTAAAATTTTTGTTTTATACTAATTATAGTTTATTTATTTTGTATACCAGCTGTACCTACCTCCCTCATTCCCTCCCAATCCCACCCTCGCTCATCTCTTCCCTGCCCCTCTCTATATCCACTGATAGGGGAGGTTCTCCTCTCCTTCCATCTGACCCTAACTTATCAGGTCTTACCAGGACTGGCTGCAATATCCTCCTCTGTGGTCTAGGTAGGCTGTTCCTCCCACAGTGGATGGGAAGGTCAAAGAGCTAGCCTCAGAGTTCATGCCAGAGACAATTCCTGTTCTCCATACTAGGGAAACCCACTTAGATACTGAGCTGCCATGGGCTATATGTTATATTTATGCATGGTTTCTGATTGGAGAATGAGTCTCAGACAAGCCCCTGTGCCCAGATACATTTGGTCCTTGTGGAGCTCCTTTTCTCTCCAGGTCTTACTAACTCTCTCTTCTTTCATATGATTCCCTGAACTCTGCCCAAAGTTTGGCCATGAGTCTGAGCATCTGCTTTGATACACTGCTATGTGGAGTCTTTTAGAGACCCTCTATGGTAGGCTCCTATCCTGCTTCTCATTTTCTCTTACTTCCAATGTCCATCCTATTTGTCTTTCTAAGTAAGGGTTGATCTTCTTACCCAGGGTCCTCCTTCTTGTTTAGCTTCTTTAGGTGTACAGATTTTAGTATGTTTAGCCTATCTTATAGGTCTAGTATCCACTTATATGTGAGTGTATTCCTCACTCAGGATGAATCTTTTCTGGGTCCCACCATTTTCATGATGTCCTCGTTTTTAATTGCTGAGTAGTATTCCATTTTGAAAATGTACCACAATTTCTGTATCCATTCCTCCGTTGATGGACATCTGGATTGTTTCCAGATTTGGGCTATTACGAATAAAGCTGCTATAAACATGGTTGAACAAATGTCATTGTTGTATACTTGAGCAACATTTGGATGTATGCCTGGGAGTGGTATAGCCGGGTCTTGAGGAAGCGCTATTCCTAATTGTCTGAGAAAGCACCAGATTGATTTCCAAAGTGGTTGTACAAGTTTACATTCCCACCAGCAATGGAGGAGGGTTCCTCTTTCTCCACAACCTCTCCAGCATGTGTTGTCATTTGAGTTTTTTTCTTAGCCATTCTGATGGGTGTAAGGTGAAATCTCAGGGTTGTTTTGATTTGCATCTGCCTGATGGCTAAGGAAGTTAAGCATTTCTTTAAGTGTTTCTCTGCCGTTCTATATTCCTTTACAGAGAGTTCTCTGTTTAGCTTTGTTCCTCATTTTTTAAATGGATTACTTGATTTGTTGCTATTTAACTTCTTGAGTTCTTTATATATTCTGGATACTAGCTCTCTGTCAGATATAGGGTTGATGACGATCCTTTCCCAGTCTGTAGACTGGAATTTCATTGTTTTCTTGGAATGGAAAGAATTCAGCAAGCTTCAGCGTCTGAGGAAATAATGCCTCTCCTGATGACTAGTTCTAGATTCTTCCCTTGTCTGAAGGATTTTTCCTTCTCTTTTACTAGGAACATCGCTTACTTTATGCATTTTTTGTTGACATTTATTTCTTCTCTGATGTCTAAAATACTCATAGGAAAGGCACCAAAGAGATAGAAGGTGGATCAAATATAATACCCATTATATATGGATGCTAATCTTCATATGCCAAAACATACTTCTCAATTTTAAATATGCCTATTTGGTTATGGTCTTCGGACTCCTGCTTAAGATTATGTTATTTTATTAATTTCACATCTTCTTTCCTAGATAAATTGACCCTATGGGTTTTGTTACATATTTGCAGAAACAAAGACTGTTTGAAAGACATCAGATTCCTGGAATATGAAGAAGGGATCATGAGAGAGGGTGAGTCACAAATGTAGTGTTCACAGAACATTCCAGAAGCAGATAAACTATTACTGTTAAGCAGAGCAAAATAAGAAAAGTATTACTTAGCAGCAATAATTTGGGAAATGACAAAATGCAGTGGGAATTTCTGTAAGATTCGAAGAACATGCATTTGCAAACAGAAGAAGGTGATGACAACTGCTGTAAGATTTTATGTGCAACAACTTTGTCATGTCCAGGAAACACTGGTCACAGCAGTCCTCTTCAATCTCCAGCTCTTAATATTTTCCCTTTTGATCCTTTGATGATACCAGATCCTTTTTAGAAAAGGCTGCTTTCAGGATTGAATACTGTACAGCAGTGTTCTTAAGCTGTGGGTCATAACAGGAGTCACTTATCAGATATCCAGCACATCAGATATTAATATTATGATATAGAGCTAGCAAAGTTACAGTTATGAGGTAGCAACAAAATAGTTTTAGGGTTTGGGGTTCATCACAACTTGAGGAACTCTATTAAAAGTCACAGCATTAGGAAGGTTGAGAACGACTGTTCTACAGTAACTTATTCTCTGCATTCAAAAATGTCTTTGTACTATCACTGTCTATTTCAAAACTAAGCTCCTCTGTTAAGAGCCAAAAGTTTCACTAATTGATGATATAAAGATAAGCATTTAGAGGTCATTTGATACTATGCCCAGTTAACAAAATAATACTGATATGTTTTCTACCAAGGCCTATGACCTGCCTCTTCATGGGTTTTGGGCTCACTTAACAATAGCAGGCATAAGTTCTTTCTTGTAGAGTAGGCATTAAATCCAATCAGAAAGCAGCTGCCTACTCCTGTATTCTAAGTATCCTGGGATTCAGTTTTCCTGGACCTGCTTTCAGAGAAAAAAATCCTGACATCATCAAAACTGTCAGTCTGTCACTGTGAGTCCTTTTCATCCATCCTAGGCATACAAGATAATCTCATTTCTAATCAACAATTTTTTTCCAAAAAACAAATAAACAAATAAAAAACAAATCTGAAGAGTAATATCAACCCAAAAGTAGTTAAGAGAGAGAAAGACTTCCTGAGCTATGTCCAAAGTTTGGTGGTGAGTGTCTACATCTGTTTCAATCTCCTGTTGCGTGAAGTTTTTTGGAGGACATCTGTGGTAGGCTCCCATCCTGTTCCCTCTCTTCTTCTGCTTCAGGTGCCTATCCTACTTTCCCTTTTGAATGAGGATTAAGCATCTTGCCTAGGATCCTCCTTGTCGTTTAGCTTCTTTAGGTTTTTATATTTCAGTATGTTTATCCTATATTGTGTGGCTAATATCTATATATAAGTGAGTATAGAAGGTGGGACTAAGAGGAGATGAGAGAGGGGGCCACAACTGGGATATGAAATGAATAAATTGCAAAATAATAAAAAAATAATAACAATGAGAAAGAGAGAGAGAGAATCTCTCAGGAAGAGGCAGCCCCACACTGAAACCATGTAGGAAAGGATGACCTTGACTTTCTGGTCATACTGCATGTAGCAGAAAGAACCTTGCCACTTCTAGGAGAGCAGTCACAGAGGGAGTGTGAGTCAGAATATCTTAGTGTCAGAGCATGAGGAGATGGGGCGCAGGCCAGGACAGCCTGAGAGCTGGACTGTGATCTTTGATCTGTTGTGGGTTTGAGTTAATAAAGGATTATCCTTGCTTGGGATAGTTGGCTCTAAGGAATGGCTAAGGGAAGTAATGGCTTTTCCTGCCAAGCAGCAAGCTCTCTTTCTATGATTTCTGAGGAATGCTGAGTTAAGGTAGGAACAAAACCTTTGTTTAACCAGTCAGAGTCCAGGCTGAGCTGAGCTCAGACTGTCCTTTAGGACATTGTCAGAAATACTGCGGTTAATGGGACCTGCTTTGGACCCAACACTCGGGTGACCAGATAGCTCGGGGATTAAAAGTGCCTCTCCAAAGGCTTGGCCAGCGGAGTTTGCTCCCTGGAAGCCACACAATGATAGAAGGAGAAAAGCAACCTAGCAAACTCTCACTTCCACACACTTCATAGACATATGTCCACATACGCCTATCATGCATACATGTTTCAAACTGTATGTGACATTTTAAACATAGTATTTGTAGTTGTGTGAAACTATTCAACTCCAAATATAAGCACTACTACATGCAAATAAACTAGCTTCTCTTACTTTGTGGGTTGCCAAGAATATGAGCACATTTTGCTTGTCATGCAAAGCCTAAACAGCATGTTTCTCATGTAATAGGCAAACCTACTACAGTACCAATTAGAAGATAAATCAAAATACTAGCTGACAGTTAATGTGTAATATTTCTGACCATCATAGTTGTCACTTCACAACATAGAAGTTAATTGCATGCCAGAAAGTGGTTAATTACATAAATGTACAAATTGCACAGATCTTGGTGAAGTTCTATTAACCATTAATTTCAATAAAATGAGGAAGATTGAGGATTTGATGCTTTTTGAGAGAGACATCTTGCAACGAAAATCTGCTTTCTAAGTATTTTTCCAAAGTACTACAATTTTTCCATAATCACTTTATTTTTACATAGAAAGTAGGCTTCTGTGTAGACAAAATTGACATAAATACTCAAACAGATTTCTTTTAAATTGAAATGTCATTCACTTGAGAGTCAAATTTTGATTTAAATGGAAACAGTTTCTGCCAAAACACTCATTTCTAAACTGAAGTTAGCTAACACTTTCATTTGATTGGCATTAGCTATGTTGACAAAGCTGAGCCAACATTTTCCAGTTGTGAGACAAGAAAAGGTTAGATATCAGATAACCAGAAAAGCAGATTAGATCTTTCTCTGCATAGTTTTCTCAATAGTCACAATTTATGATGCAGACCTAAGTGTCTTTAGTTGTGCCTTGTTAATTCTGCATTTGCAAATACACTTTGATGACTTCCTCCCACTAGACTATTTAAACTCATGGAACACCAAACAAAGGAGTTTGTGCTCTTATTCCCAAATCCATTAGTAATCAAAGCCTAACTAAAGGGCCATACTTACGTCCTTCTCATTGGGCTTCTTATTCTCCATCAAAACCGGGGTGTACAATATGCTCCATTACTCGGTATTTTTTCATGCAATGTCAGAAAACTTTTCCAAATGCCCCCAAAACAAAAACAAGAAAGTTTCATAAATATAGAAAAAACAGGTTTTTATTTTTATAGTCAGAGAAAATCCTGATATCACTGAGTCTTCAGCACCACATTCAAAGTATTTATAAAACCAACTTTTAGACTGGAGTTTCAATGGTGTGCTTAATCACAGTGAAAACTGTGGTTAGTCTCAAAATAGGCAGATCCTGACTTTTTGTTAGTGCTAATTAATTTGCATTTTTGTTGTTCTGCTTGTGTATTTATTGAGAACTTCATATAAGATCAAAATTGCATCTACATCACACTCACCCTTCTCTTCCCACGTCAGCTTCTGAATTTCCTAAAGTCATGATCTGTTCTTTAATTATTATTGTAAGACCACACACACACACATACATGTACTTTTAAAAAACTCTTTTATTTATATTTCTTATATCTTCTTCTCCCTGCTCCACCCCTATCCCTGCCAACACCCCAACCCCAGGTAGGAGAGAGAAAGGGTTAGTGGGAGTAGGGGCACAGTTCTTTCTTAGCTGCTTCCTCTGGATCAGAGTTATCGGGTTCCTTGAAGCCAGTTCAGTCCTCTTTCAGTAGATTTCCAACTTCTTGTTTCATAACAGCAATTAGGAGCAGGAAAGGGGAAGAGCAGCGTCTCTTTCAGCACGCCACACTGTCTAGGCATTTATTCTCCAGCATTTATTCTTTTTCAGATTTTAACTCTCTGCCACTGGCAAAGAGCTCCTCTCAGAGCCTGCAGGAAGTCTGCTGCTGTGGACCATCTGAATCAATCCCATATCCCACACCTGGGACCAAGACAAAACAAACAAACAAACAACAACAATAATAAAACATGTTTATATCCACAACACACACACAAACCTGTACACATTTTATACATATATACAATTTGCTGAGCCCATTTGGTGTTGCTCGTATGTTCATGGATCCATGGTGACAAGACAGAATGGACAACCCATGTTGTGTGCTCATCTTAAAGGAAACAGCTTAATCCTCTCTCAGGGGACATGGACCAGCTGTAGTTCTTCATACAGAGGCGGGATCATGTGGACTCTCCCCTGTCCACACTGGCTGTCAGCGTATGTTGTCAGAATGCTGGTGTTGTTTTGAAAATCATATTGTTGACAACATATGGATTCAGCTTTAGTATTTATTTGTTTGGATTTGAGTTTCAGAGATAGACATTGTGTGGAGCATGTTGGCTTAGAACTTGCAATATCGCTTAGGATGATCTTGAACTCTAGTCCTAACCAATGATCCTAGTCCAGCAGCAATGATCCCTTGTTTTTATGGTGTTCCCACACTCTTCTTTATGGTGACTACACTAATTTACATTAGTAAATTGCACAATAGCATATGAAATCCTTTATCTCCACACCCTTTTCAGCACTGTGTTTTATTTATTTTCTTAACAGTTTGTTCTAGTGGGACAGATTGTATCTCACTGTGTTCTGATTTACACTCCTCAGACAGCTGATACTATGTATCATCTTTTGTCTCTATTTGTGAATTTTATTCTTTCTTTTGACAGATTACAACTGAAGTTTTGCAAACTTTTAATATATTGTTTGGTTTTGTTCGTGTTAAGTTTTATGTGCTCTTTACCTAGTCTTAGAATTCATTCTCTGTCAGGTGAAAAGTTGGAAAACATCATCTCACATTCTCATGTTAGATCACTTTTTAAAATTTTGTTGATGTTTTACTTTTGCCTTTTGATTTGGGTAATTCCATAATCAATTTTTGCTTTTGTTTCCTGCTTTTGACATGATATAAAGAAAACCATTGCCCCAGTCAGTGTCTTGAATTGTTTTTCCTTTCTTCCAGCACTTACAGTTTCATGTTTTTCTTTTATGTTTTTGAGTTTCTTGTTATGGTGGTGGTTGTTTGTTGTTTGTTTTATTTTTTATGCAGGACAGGAGAAAGAACTCAAATTTTCAACCTCTGGACATTGTATGTTCCAATATCTTTATTGATGAGATAACCTTTGCCTGCTGTCTGCTTTCCAGAGTATTGCTGAGAACCATTTGGGTGCAGAAATAAAGGCTTGTTCCTGTATTCTCTGCTCCCTTCTGCTTGTCCTGTGTCAGCTTTTCTGTTAGTGTCATACTCTGTGGTTCTGTCATGAGTATTGAACTTGGGAACTGGGATGCAATGGGGATTGCTCTTCTTTTCAACATTGCTTAGGCTACTTCAGGGATATATTTTGTTTCTGTCAGGAATGACTTTGAAATTTAGTTAAGAGTTGTATTCAATCCATAGATCATATCAAGGACTGTAGATATTAATATCATACCTGATTATAAGAATAGTGTCTGTACAATGCATAAATCAGACTGCTCTGCCCATTTAATGAGTTTATATCAACAAAAGTACAAGAAAAAAATCTGCAAGTCACCAACCGTGTTGTGAGATTACAAGTTACTGAGATGAAAGTTAACTGTACAACAGAACTTGTTACAGGAATCAGGCTTACTACTTCTATGGTGACAGTGTCTCATGAACTTCTCTTATTCAATATCTATCCTCAGTTATTGTCTAAAGAAAAAAAAAGGAGAAAAGATATGAGTCTAGTCCTGCAGGATAGATTGTTATTTTAACCATGCACTTTTCCTTATTATTAAACGTATATTTGGGACTCTGACATAGTCAATAACAACCTATGCCACTACAGAATGTTTTTTGCAAAACACAAAAAAATTTTGGAAATTTTGTCTCATTGGTTTTGGAACATGGCAAAAGCATTGCATGTTTACTATGTTTAGTGTCAATGGGTTTAGAAACCTCATTTCTTTCCTTGAATTTTCCACATTATTGTTTATAGCAAGCTTGAACAAAGGAAGTCTAAAATCATTTCCACTCCTTGTATCTCCCTCTGTGTGTCTGTCTGTATGTGCCCACACTGTGCAGGTCCCTGGAATACCGTTGTGTAGTTAATGTTTATTAGAAATGTGGGATACCAACCTAAAGCTTTTTTCCCATATTTAATAAAAAGTCTATACTTTTAACTTTTAGGGAAGCGTTTGCAAACATCGTACATTCAATAGTCATCACCATAAAAATCTTACCATATTCATCATTTTAAAATATCTACCTACATGCTGGACATTAATCTAGGTATTGGATGAACCAAACAAGCATATGGATTTTCTTCAGAATTCAATTTTTTTACATTTTTATTTTATATTAATCACAGTTTGTGTACTTTGTATCCCAGCCATAGCCCCCTCCCGCATTCCCTACCTGTCTCCCCCTTCCCTCCCTCATCTTCTCCCTGCCCCTTTCCAAGTCCACTGATAGGGGAGGATCTCCTCCCCTTTCATCTAACTCTAGCTTATCAGGTCTTTTCAGGACAGAATTCAATTTTATCTGTGTTTTTTACTCATCTCTAAATTTTAAGTTTAAACCAACTCTATAAATTATAGACTTCAATACCTTAAGATATTTATAAGTAAATAAGATGAGATCAAAATGCTTCTCAGAGGTTCTACCTCTTAAGTAGTAGATACATGCTGTGGCTTGAGTTGTGAATGTCCCACGGGTTCATGTTTTAAGGACTTGGTCTGCCCCATGGAAGGCTTTGGAAGGCAGGATATTATTTAGTATGTGAGGCATGGCTGATAGGAGTGGGTCAGTGAAGGGAGACTTACTCATTATATCCATGCCTGATTCTGGTACTGTATCCTCTGCTTGCTGCTGTGTCAGATTGGGAGAGTGCTGGCCTCATTGTTCTGCATTACCAGTCAGTTCTTACTGTGATGCATTGTTATTCCTCTGAAACACTGAGTCTAAATTAACCTTCCCTTTTATAAGTCATTTCTACTAGTCATGGCTTCAGGAAAATAACTAATGGATAGTTATGTCATTGTTCCTGAACATATTTAAATATATGTTATGAGATATGTTGAAAATATTATAATTGATGATTAGTCTAAAGAATGGTATAAATGTATTAAATCTAATAAATATGAAATGAAGGGCTTACTATAGTTAGTATTTATAATTTTTTGTAACACATTAGGTTTATTTCTGATAAATGATATGGAAATTATGGCCAGTTACAGTTTTTAAATTGGCATCTTTTCTTTAATTTAGCATTATTTCCATTACTTAAATATACATTCAGTCGCAGGCCATCTACTCGGAGCACCCTAATACTATTTCTTTTTCTTCCTTATTTTCCAGGGTCTATTGATAGTCACTCAAGTTGAGAACTCATTCCTAGAGTTCATTTGAGTAAAGAATAAATATTATATTTTAAGACTGCAATTTCATGTTCCATGTAATTTTCTGGCAAATCAGATATATATTAGATGACAATTTGCTATTCTGTGCTGTCAACTCCAGCCCAGTCATCATCCACATGAATTGTAGTAGCTTTTCTGAGGAATCTGGAAGTCTTCAAAATTACTCTGCTCTCCTATAATGGCAATCTTTGCTCTCTTTCCAACCGAACTCCCCTTTCCTTCAGACACTGAGCAGTTTACTCCTCAGTTTTAAATCTTCAGACCAGAAGCTGAACTCTTGTACTGAAAACCTATAAACTGTTGCTTAACCAAGTATTTCTATATCCGCACATATTTCTGCATGTATTACTTCGTATTCAACTTTTACAAAATTACTATATTACTATTTAGCATAGAACATATTTTTAAAATTTCACGTGTTTATTGAAATTGTCTTAAGAATGATTTACCTTTAAAACCCAGAGAACAGAAATTCAGAAATAATTACTATGGCTTCAGCCTTTAACATTTTTTTTACTAGCATATTGAGTTTAAATTATTTTAACAGAGACACACAGCTGTACTATTTTTATATATCATAATCAGTTTGTGGTGTATAAATCATTTATACATCAATTATATTATTTCATTAATATAACTTAGTTGCAAAAGGTTTTCTGTTTCTATCTAGTGAGTGAATGTTATGAAATCCATCAGTATGTCAGAATAAAGTTAACCTTGACACCTTAAAAATACAGTTTCCAGCTAAAGCTTGATAGGACAGTTATGTCCAAATAGAGCTAAAAAATAAGAGTTTCAAAAGAAATAGTTTCACTTTTTCTTTCCTTAAGGGAAATCAATGACCTGTCTTTTCAAAGCTGCTCCATTTGACCACTAAATCTGTGTGCATGTATATAGGTGAAAAACTGAAATATGACCAGCAGTTTTCCATTGTTAAATGTGAGAAGTCAGCTGTCAAAAAATGCTACCATGACCTTATGCATTAGTACCTTACTGTCAGAAGCGATTATTTAGCCATGATATCCTGTATTTAAAACCTAGTGTCTATTTCCAGCCCAGCATTTTATATTTAGGTATTCTGAAATGAGTCTTCTAACCCATATTTTATCTGCTTCCTGCATCTCAATAATTGACACCAATGAGCAATTTGAATTCTTCTTGGTCAATTTTTAAAGTAATTACAAGTAATACAAGTTTAGTACCTTTTACTTTATGGCTTATTTAATCTGCTCTTAAAGTTCAAATATAAAATGTCTCATAAATTTAATGCTCAGTATCATGGTATTTGACATAAAAACTACCTCAATAAATAGAGCCATCAAACCCAATTAAGCAAAATGCATGCTATAGAGAAACAAATACGCTTTGGAATTCAATTACAGTTATGGCAAATCTTATGTATTTGTTTTGTAACTTTTTTTATACAAAATAAAATACAAGAAATATACTTTGATTTCATTACATAACTATATAGTATATGAAAATAAAGAAATATAGATATAACATATGTGACTTTGTGGTACAAAGATATCAGTGATGAAATTGCTGTCAAGCATCCTATAACAAGAATAGACTACATATTTTTTACTGTGGGCCAAAGTGGTTCCAAAGAGTTCTTAAACATCACAGAGTATTTCAAAGAATTTTGTTCTCTTCTTAGGACCTGATGTTAAAGCAATAATGCTGAAGCCAATATTTACTTATGTCATCAAATACAGAGAAGTAAGAATGGTGCACAACTAGAAATGTAGCCCCTTCAGACTAGTGTTTGTGGTACTGGGAGGTATTCTGCATATTACAAGGGACAAACGGTAATCATAAATATTACCCAGTTGTAAACAATGAGACTTACAAGAGTGGACTGTCTGCAAAATACTGGTATAATACTGATAAAAATGTTCTGGTCAGTAAACAACCAGTTTTTTTGTGGAATTTCCATGTCATGGAATTCATGCCTGGGCACTGTTAAAGTGACCAAGTACCTGAGCTTAGATAAATCACAGGTCTAGGGGAAAAATCTACTACTATTATTAAATTAAATCAATAAAATGACTACTAATGATATATTGCTATAACCATTTATCAGTGTGTCTCTCAACCTTCATCAAGGAAACTTCATTTTGCAGTACATGGAAATTAACACAAAGATTCACTATTGGACAATATTCAGAAAGTGACTGTCTTTGGAGCACTTCTTTCTAAATGAGATATCTTCATCAAACCCTCCTCAAGACTTAGGGATTTATGCAAAAAAGAAGGAAGAAAGTTTCTTAGTACCAGAGGTGATAGATGACACCTAGGAAACAATGTCTTCTGGATACTAAGGACAGCGATGAATACATTTGAATGCACAGAAACTGTAGAAGTGTGGACAAGGCCTGCACATCTTCACACCAAACACTGTTCCAGCACAGAAAGAGGAAATAGATATGGGCTCACATTCATAACCAAGAAACTATTTGCAATTGCTACCTGTTAGCAAAGGAAAACTCAGTTTTCTCTAAATGGAGTTTCTTTGGAAAAATCAACCATACTCAAGAACAGGTCCTATGTATATTGGCAGTTGGCCAATAGTAAAGGAATTCTTTCAAAAAACAAAACAAACAAACAAAAAAACATGCTCTAAGAACGTAGTCATGTAAGATTAGTAAACGCTTGTGAGAAAACTCCAAGAAACGAAGACAATTATCATGTGACTCCATTTCTTCAAAAACATAGAATTGTTCTTGAATTATGTTTTTGTGCCCATATCAGGAATATGAACAGGAGTGAGTTTACATCAGGTTATTCATTACAACTATCTATTTTATTTGTTTACATGCCTTTAAGGAATAAAAATGTTCTTGCTGTTTCCGGATTGGTCTACCAGGTGCAACTTGCTAACCACATGTGCCTTGCTCTGGTGGTTACATGCTTTACTCCTGTGACTTTCTTAACCTTCAGAGGATAAATTGTTGGATGCTCTAAATAAAGTCAGATATTGGATAAGCCTTTATTCTGCCTCATTTATGAGCTTAACTCTCAGGAGCTGTAAACAGAGTTCCATGTTTAGTGGTGGTAGTGGTGGAAGGGGGCTGTTTTTTGTTTTATTTTCTTTGGCTTTATGGGTTTTTTGTAGCTTTTTGTTTATTTTGACTTTTGGGGGGATCTTTTGGTTTTATATTCTTTAGAAACAAAGAGAAATAGAGAAGAGAGAGAATGATGTACAGATGAGGAAGTAAGGGAGATATGGGAGGAGTTGGAGGAGAGAAAACATAATCAAAATACAACTTTGGAGAGAAATTTTTAAAGAGATAGATAGATAGAAAAGTACTTTCACAATTCAAAGCAGGTGAGTTGGGCATAAAACCATTGTATTTTTTTCTGTACGCAGTACGCAGGTAGATGATCTACTTCTCTCTTTCTCTCTCTGTCTCTTACTCTCTCAATCACAAAGAGATTTTAGAGTAATTAAAAATCAAAGTAAGAGAAATTTTACATAAAACTTTTTGATGGTTTGTAAACTATATCTAGTTCTAGATTATTCTTTGAAATATAGCATACACATTACTTTAGTATTTATAAGAGTGATCTCATAGAATTAATAGTGCATATCAAATGATGTCACTCTAAACTTCAAAAGGTAGATCTAAAAATCTTTCAGAAAAACTTCATACTTCCAAATCTGAATCTGTAGCATTGTTTTCTACATTAACTCTAATTTTAAAATAAATTTTGAATTAAGAATTTCCCAAATAAACATAAAATAAAAATTAAAAGGCTGAGCTGTGGTGGTACACATCTTTAATCCCAGCATTTGAGAGGCAGAGGCAGAACTCTATAAGTTCAAGGACAGCATGGCCTGTAGAGTAAGTTCCAGGATAGCCAGGGCTACAAACAAAAACTCTACCTAAGAGGAACAGGTAGATGATAGATAAATACATAAATACATACACACATACATACATACATACATACATACATACATACATGCATACTTACAGACAGACAGACAGACAGACATCGATAAATGAATGCATTTTCTTGCCAAATATTTTTCAATTATCTGATATTATGGAAAGGGGACAGAAAGGAGTATATTTGTAGGCATATCTGGCATCACGGTTTTAAGGATTTGAAAATGAGGCTGTCTTCTAATTCTAGGCATGGATTTCCAAAATAATTTCCAAAGTTAGTTTGTTCTTTCTAGCTGAATTCTCTGTAGTATGGATGGACCTGCATAATCGTATAGGTCCTCCTTATCTGTCTTATACGGACTCCAGATAAATTCATGAAACAGAACAAATATGTCTGGAAGTTTCATTTCTCTTAGCTTGTAACTTTCATAAACCCTGCAGATAGCTGCAATGTTTCTCTTTCATCACTTAGTCATTCACTGAAACAGTGTAGAGTTATGAGGTGCTTTTGCATAACAGGAAAAAGTTCAGGACTAGTAATTGCTAAAAGGGACAATTTCTACAACTTCTTTTGTGAAGCATTCCTCAGAGTATAATTCTTACCTAAAGTCATTTACTTGGAGTTTAAAAAAGTAAAATGTCTTCCAAAATTAAAAGAAAAAAGTTGAAAGTGTATCATAGGTTGATGGAATTACCATTAAAGCATAAAAGTCCAGTTTACTACTTTAGATGCTGTTAATTCCACGATGTAATGGTAATAGTAACTCTATACAAAGCCTGGTGAGAATGCATCCTTTCTTTGTATCTGCAGAAGAAAACTTTTGACTAAACTTGTTTTGCATTGTGGCATGTGTCAAAGTGATAATAACTTAGCAGCTATATCTATCTCTGCATCCAGTGACAATAAAGGTGTTTTAAGTCTTTTCTAAGGGTTGCATGCATAGTCACATTAATTTAACCAATTAAAAATCTTATAAGCTTTAGACATTCCATGTCATGTTTGGTAAAATAAAAAGGTAAGAAAATGAACTCACATCCTAGCTGTACTCAGTATCCATTATAGTGTCTGTTTCAGTTTGCTACCTATTTTTGAACATGTACTAAATACTTACTATATGCACTTAAGTTTTATAATAAGTTTTAACTTCTATGCAATGCTAGAGCACTACAGTTCAGAAAACTAAGAGGAGAGAGAGCAAGCAAGAGAAATCAAAATTAGAAAAAATAGAAACAAAATAAGAGCCACAATTATGTTTATGAAGCTTATCTCAGAATTATACTTTTGTTCTCATGAATATTTGGTAAAGAGTGGTAATAAACTTCTCTTTCAATACATCAGTCAATAATTAAAATCAACTTTAAAATCTCTAAGGTGGTTGTAGAGTTACAGACTGAGTACCCCTATTTTTGCATTTGTATGCTATTTGGATTATACTCCTTGGATGTCAGCTACAAATAAAATAATTAGAAGAATATATTATGCATATATTCTCTTTCTAAAACATGGAAAAGGTTTCCTGTTTCGTTAGCTGAATAAAGATGTTATAAGAACGGTTATACTCTGACACACAAAGATGTCCATTTGTCCACTTGGTTCACTTCTTCAAAGCTTTTTTTGGCAGCTTTTCAATATTTTTGTTTGAGTTGTTCATCTTTAAACTTTTGTAACAAACACTGCTTTAGATTAATATGCCAGCCAAGCATGGTGGTGCTTGCCTATAATCTTCACACAAAGGGAGGCAGAAGCATGCGGATTGTTGTGAGTTCAAGTGCAGCCTGATCTATATGGTGAGTCCAGGACAGCCAAGGCTACACAGAGTAACCCTATCTTGAAAAAAAAAAAAACCAGAAAAGATTAACATGCAGAATTTCTCTGAAACACTATACACTGCAAACAACAATATCACAACAACATCAATAGTCATCAATAATTGTATGAAGGAGTTTAAAATGAAACAAAGTCCAGATGATATAAGTGCACAGATGATATAAGGAACCCAGGACAGTGATAACGAATATCAGAATCCAAAAGACTGCAGGAAAAAAAAAAGCTTTCTATAAAACCACATTCCTGTGGCTGCTATTTACCCACAACTAGAAACCACTTTGGAAGTTGAGAACTTGCTTGCATTGAATGATGTGATGTTCTGAAAAGATAGTAAATGCTATATAAGATGTAATTATAAACGTTAAAAAATAATCTTTGTTTATACATAGTCTGATGCAAGCATACTTCCTTGGAAATGAAGCTTTCTCTTATCTAGACTTGCAGGCGGCAGCCCATGTCAGCTCTTGTATTCAGCTTTCTTGCAGATTGGGAATTGAACACATACAAGGCAGAACTTAACTGTTAGCCTGGCCTTCTGTGTCTCCTTCCTCTATATTGCAGAGGAAATTCCAAGTGCTGCTTTAAATACTTTGCATTGCAACAACCTGAAGTCAAGATGTGAAATTCTCAGATTTTACTGGCCTACAAGAGGTTTGTTCTTTTTTTTTTTTAATTTTTTTTAATTTATTTATTTTTATCTCAATCACAGGTTAGGTCCTTTGAATCCCAGGCCTAGCCCCCTCCCCCATTCCCTCCTACCCTTCCACTCCCTCCCTCATCTCCCTCTTCCTGCCCCCTCCAAGTCCACCAACAGGGGAGGACCTCCTTCCCTTCCATCCAACCCCAGCTTATCCTGTCTCCTCAGAGCTGGCTGCAAAGTCCTCCCTTGGGATCTAGCCAGTCTGTCACTCCCTGGCTTGTATGGGGGAGGGTCAAAGAGTCAGCCATCAAGATCATGACTGAAACAGTCCCTGTTTCCCTGAATAGGGTCTTCAGTCCTACACCGAGTTATCATGGGCCCCATCCGTGCTGCGGTTCCAGTCCACATCCACACATGGTCCTTGATTGTAGAAACCATCTCATACAAGACCCCTGTGCCCTGCTCAGTTTGGTCTTTGTGGAGCTCTTGTTCTCCCCAAGTCTCAACAACCTCCCCCAGATCTATCATTACTTCTTGCCCTCTGTCAGAGGCTTGATCTCGGGTCTTAATATCTGCTCTGATACATCGCTACATTGACCCCCACCCCCACC
>CM053763.1:66679970-66696568 GCA_028658305.1 Pachyuromys duprasi | reverse complement strand
TGAAGATTCTGGGTTTTTGTTTCTCCATAGGAAGTTGAGTATTTTTCTTTCAAGGTTTGTGAGGAATTATGTAGGTGTTTTGATGGGAATTTATTGAATCTGTAGATTGCTTTTGGCAATATGGTCATTTACTATGTTAATCCTACCAATCCATGAGCACGGGAGGTCTTTCCATCTTCTAATATCTTCCTCAATTTCTTTCTTCAGAGATTTGAAGTTTTTTTCATATAGGTCTTTCACTTGCTTGGTTAGAGTCACCGCAATGTACTTTATGTTATTAGTGGCTATTGTGAAGGGTGTTGTTTCCCTAATTTCCTTTTCAGCCCTTTTGTCTTTGGTGTACAGGAGGGCTTCTGATTTTTTTGAGTTCATTTTTTAATCAGCCCTTTACTGAAGGTATTTATCAGTTGAAGGAGTTCTCTGGTTGAATTTTTGGGGTCACTCATGTATATTATCATATCGTCTGCAAATAGTGATACTTTAACTTCTTCCTTTCCAATTTGTATCCCTTTGATCTCCTTTAGTTTTCTTATTGCTCTAGCTAGGACTTTAAGTACTATGTTGAAGAGATATGGAGACAATGGGCAGCCTTGCCTTGTCCCTGATTTCAGTGGGATTGATTTGAGTTTCTCTCCATTGAGTTTGATGCTAGCTATAGGCTTGCTGTATATTGCCTTTACTATGTTTAGGTATGTGCCTTGTATCCCTAGTCTCTCCAAGACTTTAAACATGAATGGGTGTTGGATTTTGTCAAATACTTTTTCGGCATCTAGGGAGATGATCATGTGGTTTTTCTCCTTCAGTTTGTTGATATGATGGATCACATTAATGGATTTCCGTATATTGAACCACCCTTAGTAGCCACTTTATATGAACTCTCCTAATCTCCACATTTCCACCTCCATATTTGTTAGTATTTCATTCTTTCTTGCTTCCTTTCTTCATCTTTCAACAAGACACAGCTTGTGAAGCTAGCTAGTCTCCTTGAATTTTATGCTCAGGTGCTTTGTCACATTAACACTTTACAGTTTTAATTAACGTGGTTGACTCTAACTATAAAATCATCTCTTCAGTGGGCTTCAGTTCATGCATATGCTTGGCGACTTTACAGTGATTCCTAAATCTAAAATTCGTACCTTACCATATTCTTTTTTCTAAATTTTATTTCTACAAAAGCACTGTACTTCCATTATGTGCAGGTGGTCCTTTTTTCTTTCTTTCAAATTTGTGTACTCAGTCTCAAAAATTGCCAAGACATACACAAGCAGTTAGAAGACAACTTGAATGAGTAGGGTATCTCTACCATATGCCTCCTAGGAATCAAAGTCAGGCCATTGATGGCTCAAATGCCTTTAACTGATAAGACTTTTTATTGTCCCATCATGTGCTCTAGATACTATATAGCTTCTGAAATACATTGAAAATCAGACAAGTTTCTATTCTTCATGTAATATTCAGGTTTCTCAAGAGAAATTTCAAACAACCATTGGCATGCATACCTGTAGTCTTCACTACACGGAAACCTTGATTCCAAGATTAGAAGCCCTGCCTTCTCTCTTTCTCTTTTTCTCTCTTATCCTTTCTCATTTACTCACTCTTAAAAACAGAAACACTCAACTCACACACACTCAAACACACAGACACTCAAATACATAATACATACACTCACACAAACATAAACACAAACACACACTCACACTAACCCAATAGTGTGAAGTCTATATACTTCTTTTCACTTTCTAAACACTAAAAATGGAGATATTATCTACTCCCTCTAGCATCTCACTACTCTTGTTTTGAGATCTGCAAAGCATGCATTACAATCCCGTGACACTTGGCCCTGTTGATCCTATGGCCTTGATATCTGATGGAGCAATGCTGGATGTTTTGACTCCCAAGGACTGCCAATAACAAGGGCACAAACCTTGGGTGCTTCAATATATAGCAATGTATTGCCTTACAGTACTAGAAGCTGACTATCTTAAATCAGGTTATCCATAGACTCCCATTTTTAAATATGTTTTTATATAGAAACCTTCTCATGTGAAGGAATGTCTTATGTGTACCGTTAGTAGTAAGCCTTAGAGCTCTAGTTCATCTTGAGAAGAAGAATCCTTTTAAAGCTAGTAGTTTTATAAAGCAGTCATGCATACTGCTTAGAATATATTTTTTTTTTCTTTTCTTTTATTGAAAATAGACTTTTATCTCATACAATATATCCTGATTACAGTTTCCCTTCCCTCTTCTCCTCCCAATTTCTTCCATCTTCTCTCTGTCTTTAACAAGAAAAGAACAGTCTTCAAAGAGACAACAATCAAACATGATAAAATAAAATACAATAAGATGAAGCAAGACCATCACATCAAATTGGACAAAGCAACCAACAGGAGGAAAAGAGTCCTAAGAGCAGGCACAAGAATCAGAGACCTACTCATTTCTACAGTCAGAAGTCCTATAAAAATACTAAGCTAATACATATGCAGAAAACCTAGTATAGACACTGATGTAGACCTCTTGCTTGTTGCTTGTCTCTGTGAGCTCATATGTGCCTTTGTTAGTTGCTTCAGATGGTCTTGTTCTTCTGGTGCCTTCTATTCCCTCTGGCTCTTACAATCTTTCTTCCTCCTCTTCAGCAGGATTTCCTGGGCTCCGAGGAGAGAGATTTCATGGAGAACTCCTATTTAGATTCTCTCACCAAGGAATGTCTTGCAGTGGATCTTCTGCATCTTTTCCCTGTAGGTCCCTGGATTATTTAGTTTTTGAATTCTGTTGTTGTTATTATTGTTGTTAAGCAGTTGTATTGGGTATGTTTCTCTCTCATAGAGTGAACCTTAAGTAAAACCAGACATTGATTGTCTGCTACAAGTCCTGTGCCAACATTGTTCCAGCATATTATTTTAGGCAGGACAGATTTTAGGTCAATTATTGTGTGGCTGGGTTGGTGTCCATGTTTCTGTTTTGATAGCCTTCAGAGTACCTTCCTGCACCAGAGACAATTGAATAAATGGGTGAAGGCTCCATGTAGGCCTGATCTTGACCACATTCAATGATTTGTATGGGTGTTGCCCTCAGCACTGACCAAAATGTGCTACTCAAAAATGTGCTCAGTTTGCAGAAAGCAGACTGTTGTGTTGGCAACATTCTGAGTTGTCTGGGGGTTTCCATGGGACCTCCTTGGCCAACAACTTAATCGAATGCAACCCATTCCGACCACTGGAAGCCTTGCCTGGCTATAAGAGATGGTCACTTGAGACTGCATCTTTCCTATTATCAGGAGTCCTCATTAGAATCCCCTTCATGGATTACAGGAAGTTTCCACTATACTAGGCTTATGCACCATAACAATCACTGCCCCCTTCCCCAATTCCAGCTGTCTGTCCCAACACTCTCTTTTTTCACCCCATCACCTCCTCAAATCTGATTCTTTCCTCCCTTCCCCACCTGAAACAAGTTTGCCCATAAAGTCTATTATTCTATTTCCCTTTCCCAGGGAGGTCCATGTGTCTGTCCTGGACCTCTCCACTTTACCTAACACCTCTGAGTCCATGAATTGTAACTTGGTTATCATTTACTTAATGGCTAATATCTACTTCTGAGTTAATACACACCATAATTTTCCTTCTCGGTCAGAATGTTATATCCATTTGACTGCAAATTTCATAATTTTAAACATCTGAGTAATATTTCACTGTGTAAATGTACCACATTTTGTTTATCTAGTCTTTTGTTGAAGTATTATAGGTTATTTCCAGTTTCTAGGTATTATGAAAAAAGTCACAACAAACATGGTTGATCAAGTGTCCTTGTAGCAACATGGAACATATTTGGGTATAAGGCTAAAAGTGATATATCTGGGTTTTGAGGTAGATAAATTTCTAACTTTTGGAGCAACGCCCATATTGACTTCCATAGTTGCTCTGTGAGTTAACATATCTTAACTGAATGATTCCATGGTGCTTTCCGCACATCTCCTCCCACTGTTTTCCAAGCTGTATGTGTTATTTTGCAACTCTTCCAAAATCTATTAATCTTTCCATCTATCAACATTATATTCTTCCTAAGTATTACATATGTGAATCTTTACAATAAGATACAGGTTAATGGTTTGCTACTATTATCATAAAAGCACTGTCCAATCATCAATCATATGTAGTTTTTTTTCCCTTAATATTAGTGCCCCAAGAGAATAACACACAAGTGAATAACAAAATAATAACTTTATTTTGTTGTGTTTACACAACTGGATGTGGTCTATGGACCAAAAGTGGAATCTTAATGATTAAATGAATGTACAAAACCACATAAATGGATTTAAAGATAGAAATCACATAATCATCTGAACAGAAGCAGAAAAAGCTTTATTTTGTTTTTGTTTTTGTTTTAGAAAAAGCTTTTGATAAAATAGAGAATGTTGTCATGATGGAAGTCCTACAGAATATAGGACTAGAGGGAGCATATCTAACTATAATATATATATATATGTATAAATATATATATATATGTATATACACACACACAGATATATATATCTCATATATATATATATATGAGAAACCCACAGCCAACATCTTAAATGGAGAAAAGATAAAGTAATTATACTAAAATCAGGACCAAGACAAGGATGTTCACTATTCCTATTCCTTTATAATATCGTTCTTGAAGTACTACTTGAATCAGTAGCAAGAGAAGAAAATTAAAATGATAAAAATAGGAAAATAATAGGATAAACTATTTTTAGATGACATGATATTACATGTAAGAGATACCAAGAACTATTCCAGAAAATTTTTTTAAATGATAAATTCAGTAACTTGCCAAGATACAGAACAAAACTTCACAAATCAATACCATTCTATACACCATCAACAAACACATGGAGAAAGAGATTGTTGATGCAATCCAATTCACAGTAGTGTTAAATAAAATAAAATATCTTGGAATAAAACTAAGTATGTGGATAAAGGTATGATGATAGAATTATCTTTAAAAAGCCATTTAAGGGTTCAATTCAATTACAATAAAAATGCATATCTCATTCTTCATAGACATATAAAAAAAATTCTAAAACGTGGAATCAAGGGGAGGATCCAAGATGGTGACCCCAGGAGGACACTGTGTCTGAGGAGTAGGACAGCAGTATTGGCACAATGACCGGAGACTGAAATCTGGGACCTAAAACACCAGAATTTGTGATTGCCAGGTGAGCAGAATTCCTATGGTGAGGAAATCAAGTGGGAAAGTCCTAGGGACACCCAGTTAATCCCTGGAAAAACTCCGGTGACCGGCTGTGCACAGCCCTGATCTGAACACACAGCTTTCCTTGGTGCCACCAGCTGCCTGGACCGGATACACATAGTCTCCCAGCCAGGCTGAGGAACCCTAGAGACCATTCCCATCTGGGTGGAATAGCTGCGTACATCTGCTTGCCCTCATCTGATCATGCAGCCTCCCACCACCCCGCCAGCCAAACTCCACCCCATCAGCCACCATTTCTGACCTGGACACATAGTTTCCGGTCCAGACTGAGGCACCTCAGATACCATTCCAGACCTGGGAGAAACAGCAGGCACACATCTGCTAGCCTTGGGCTGAACACATGCCTCCCACGGTGCCAGTGCTGCCAGGCGCCACCTCAGACCAGGACATACAGTATCTGGTACACACTTAGGTGTCCCCAGATGACATCCCAAACTGGGGTGCACAGCCCCTAGCTCAGAAGGAGGCACCAAGTCCCCAGAACAGAGGGGAGCCCTTAGCAGCAAGCCCAGGTCAGAGAGAAGAGCCTCCAGACCAGAGCAGCTTCACCAGCCACAATCTCAAATAGGGACACTCAGCCTCTGGCACAGAGTGAGGTGCCAAGCCTCCAGACCAGAGTGTTGACCAGCCTGCAGTACTCCTAGCACAGAACACAGAGCCTGGCAAACAGAGCTCACCTAGAGTATGTGTCCCACCAGCAGCGCCACCCACTGACCTCAGAGTCCATACTGAGGAACCCGCCACCAAGTGAAGAACATTGGAAATTCAGGAAACCTGTACAGGCACTGGCCCACAGTCTGCACATGCTAAACGTGATAGCACCCTCATCCCCTCATGCACTTGCTCCCAAACCCATAGCTCAACCATATACACTCCCCTAGCACTCCCCTTCAAGACACCTTCCCAGCACACACGCACGCTCATGCACACACACACACACACTTACTCCCCCTCCCCAACAATGAAACTGCACCAGCGGCCTTTCCTCCCACAGGGAAAACCTAGGAAACAACACACACTATCAAACCACTGGAACACTGATTTTCTTGAAGAATACTCCTGACACCAAAGACTGACAGTTCCAGTCTAAGTTCAGCTTCAAGGAACAAACAGCTCCTTGAGTATATATAAACAAATGGCCAGAGGTCAACTTAAGAACTCACCCAACAAAAGTCAGGACACCATGGCCCCACCAGACACACACAAAAGCAAAAGAGACTTTAGTTCAGCGGAGACACAGGAAAATAATATTAAAGCTATGCTTCTGCAGTTACTAGAGGAACAAAAAGAGGAAATGAACAAGGCCCTCAAAGAAATTCAGAAGAATATAACTGTACACATAGAGGAAAAATTAAAAACATGCAGAGAGGAAACAAACAAAAAAATAGGAGCCATATTCAATCAGATGAAGGAAATGGTAAAAAGCATGAAAACAGAATTAGATTCTATAAAGAAGACACAAACAGAGAAAAACCTGGAACTGGAGAACTTAGAGAAAAGATCAGGAACCACAAAGGTAAGCATCACCAACAGAATACAAGATATAAAAGAGAGAATCTCGGGAGCTGAAGATACACTTGCTGAAATTGATTTCTCACTCAAAGAAAAAATAAAATTGGAAAAGTCCCACACACAAAACATCCAAGAAATCAAGGACACCATGAAAAGAAAAAAAAACTAAGAATAATAGGAATACATGAAAAAGAAGACTCCAGGCTCCAAGGACCAGAAAATATTTTTAAGAAAAATACAGAAGAAAATTTTCCCAACTTAAAGAAAGAAATGTCCATAAACATACAAGAAGCCTACAGAACACCAAATAGACTAGACCAGAAAAGAAATACTTCTCGTCAGATCATAGTCAAAACACTAAACCTACAAAACAAAGAAAAATATTAAAGGCAGCAAGGGAAAAGGGTCAAGTAACATATGAAGGTAGACTGATCAGAATCACACCAGATTTCTCATCAGAAATTATGAAAGCCAGAAGGGTCTGGGCAGAGGTCATACAGTCTGTATGGGAACACAGATGACAACCCAAACTACTACATCCAGCAAAGCTTTCAATCAACATAGATGGAGAAAACAAAATATTCCATGACAAAACAAAATTTAAGGAATATCTACACAGCAACCCAGCCCTACAGAAGATACTAGAAGGAACACTCCAATCCAATGAAAACAACTACAGCAAAGAAAATATAGGATTCAGATAATTTCCCAACAAAAAGGGGGGTAAAAAAGCAATGAAAAATAGTAAGACCACCAACTCCACAATAAAAGGAAGTAACAGTCACTGGTCACTATTATCTATCAACATCAATGGACCTAACTCTCCAATAAAAAGAAACAGAGTAACAAAATGGTTGCAGAAACAGGATCCAACATTCTGCTGCATCCAAGAAACACACCTATGCAACAAAGATAAACACCACCTCAGAGTAAACAGCTGAAAAATGTGTTTCAAGCAAATGGACCCAGAAAACAAGCTGGGGTAGAGATCTTAGTATCTAATAAAATAGACTTTCAAGCAAAACTAATCAAGAAAGATGAGGAGGGACACTTCCTTCTCATCAAAGGAAAATTCCAACAGGAGGACATCACAATTTTGAACATCTATAATGCAAATACAAGTCAACCTCCATTTGTAAAAGAAACATTATTAAAGCTGAAATCATACATTGATCCCAATACCCTAATAGTGGGAGACTTCAACACTCCACTCTCACCAAGGGACAGATCATCCCATCAGAAGCAAATCAAGGAAACAGGGGTACTCACAGAGACCCTAAATCGAATGGACCTAATAGATGTCTACAGGAATTTTTACCCTAGATCAGAAAAGTAAACCTTCTTTTCAGAACCTCATGGAACTTTCTCCAAAATAGACCATATAGTTGGTCACAAAGCAAGCCTCAGCAGATACAAGAAAATTGAAATAATCCCTTGTATCCTATCTAACCATCATAGTCTAATGCTGGACCTCAATAACAATAGAAACAGCAAAAAGCCTGCACATACTTGGAAACTGAACAACTTGCTACTCAATGACAGCTTGGTTAGGGAAGAAATAAAAAAAGAAATTAAAGACTTCCTAGAATTCAATGAAAATGAAAGCACAACATACCCAAACTTATGGGACACAATGAAGGCAGTGCTAAGAGGAAAGTTCATAGCACTAAGTGCCTTCAAGAAGAAATTTGAAGCATCTCATACAAGCAACTCAATAGCCCAACTGAAAGCCCTAGAAAAAAAAAGAAGCAGATACACCCAAGAGGAGCAGACAGCTGGAAATAATCAAACTCAGGGCTGAAATCAATCAATTAGAGACAAATAAAACTATTCGAAGAATCAATGAAACCAAGAGCTGGCTCTTTGAGAAAATCAACAAGATAGACAAGCCACTAGCCAAACTAACAAAAAAGCAGAGAGAAACTATCCAAATCAGCAAAATCAGAAATGAAAAGAGGGACATACTACAGACACTGAGGAAATCCAAACAATGATTAGGTCTTACTACAAAAGCCTATATGCCACAAAATTTGAAAATCTCAATGAAATGGACAATTTTCTTGATAGATTCCACCTACCTAAATTAAGTCAAAATCAGATAGGAAGATTGAATAGACCTATATCCCCCAAGGAAATAAAAGCAGTCATCAATAGCCTCCCTACCAAAAAAAAAGCCCTGGACCAGATGGTTTTAGTGCAGAATTCTACTAGACCTTTCAAGAAGTCCTAACACCAATTCTCTCTAAACTATTCCACAAAATAGAAATAGAAGGAAAATTACCAAACTCATACTTTGAAGCCACAGTCACCTTGATACCTAAACCACACAAAGATCCAACAAAAAAAGAGAACTTCAGACCTATCTCTCTTATGAATATTGACACAAAACTACTCAATAAAATACTTGCAAACCGAATCCAAGAGTACATAAAAGATATCATCCACCATGACCAAGTAGGTTTCATCCCAGGCATGCAAGGGTTGTTCAGTGTAACAAAATCCATCAATGTGATCCACCACATAAAAAACTGAGGGTAAAAAACCACATGATCATCTCCCTAGATGCCAAAAAAGCATTTGACAAAATCCAAAATCCATTCATGTTTCAAGTCTTGGAGAGATCAGTGATACAAGGCACATTCCTAAACAAGGCTGCCCATTGTCTCCATATCTCTTCAACATAGTACTTGAAGTCCTAGCTAGAGCAATAAGACAACTAAAGAAGATCAGGGGGATACAAACTGGAAAGGAAGAAGCCAAGGTATCACTATTTGCAGATGATATGATAATATACATGAGTGACCCCAAAAATTCAACCAGAGAGCTCCTTCAACTGATAAATACCTTCAGCAAAGTGGCTGGATACAAAATCAACTCAAAAAAATCAGAAGCCCTCCTGTACACCAAAGACAAAAGGGCTGAGAAAGAAATTAGGGAAGCAACACCCTTCACAATAGCCACTAATACATAAAGTACCTTGATGTGACTCTAACCAATCAAGTGAAAGACATGTTTGAAAAAAACTTCAAATCTCTGAAGAAAGAAATTGATGGAGATATCAGAAGATGGAAAGACCTCCCATGCTCATGGATTGGTAGGATTAAGATAGTGAAAATGACCATATTGCCAATCTACAAATTCAATGCAATTCCCATCAAAATACCAACAACATTCTTCACTGACCTTGAAAGAAAAATTCTCAACTTCATATGGAGAAACAAAAAACCCAGAATCACCAAAACAATCCTCTACAACAACAGATCATCTGGAGGTATCTCCATCCCTGACCTCAAGCTGTATTACAGAACAATAGTAATAAAACAGCATGGAATTGGCATAGAAACAGAATGGTGGATTAATGCAACTGAATAAAAGACCCAGAAATGAACCCACACACCTATGGAAACTTGATTTTGGACAAAGAAGCCAAAACCATTCAATGGGCAAAAGACATCAACTTCAACAAACTGTGCTACTCCAACTGGATTTATATATGCAGAAAAATGAAAATAGATCCATATTTATCACCTTGCACAAAGCTAAAGTCCAAGTGGATCAAAAACCTCAATATGAAACCAGACACACTAAATCGGTTAGAAGAAAGAGTGGGGAAGACCCTAGAACTCATTGGCACAGGAGACTACTTCCTGAACAGAACACCAACAGCACAGGCTCTAAGATCAATAATAAATAAATGGGACCTCATGAAACTTAAAAGCTTCTGTAAGGCAAAAGACACTGTAGTCAGAACAAAAAGCCAGCCAACAGACTGGGAAATGATCTTCACCAAGCCTATATCTGACAAAGGGTTAATATCAAGTATATATAAAGAACTCAAGAAGTTAAAAAGCAACAAATCTAGTAATCCAATTAAAAAATGGGATATGGAGCTAAAAAGAGAACTCACTGTAGAGGATTATAGAATGGCAGAAAAGTACTTAAAGAAATGCTCAATGTCCTTAGCCACCAGTGAGATGTAAATCAAAACGACCCTGAGATTTCACCTTACACCTGTCAGAATGGCTAGGATCAAAAACTCAAGGGACAACACATGTTGAAGAGTTTGTGGTGAAAGGGGAACTCGGCTCCATTGCTGGTGGGAATGCAAACTGGTACCACCACTCTGGCAATCATTTTGGCGCTTTCTTAGACAATTAGGAATAGTGATTCCTCAAGACCCAGCTATACCACTCCTAGGCATATATCCAAAAGATGCTCAAGTACACAACAAGGACATTTGCTCAACCATGTTTATAGTAGCTTTATTTGTAATAGGCAGAACCTGGAAACAACCCCCATGTCCCTCAGTGAAGGAATGGATACAGAAATTATGGTACTTTTTACACAATGGAATACTACTCAGCAATTAAAAAGGAGGAAATAATGAAATTTGCAGGCAAATGGTGGGACCTGGAAACGATCATCCTGAGTGAGGTATCCTAAAAGCAGAAAGAAACACTTGGTATATACTCAGTTATATAGACCTATAGGATAGGATGGACATGCTGAAATCTATACACCTAGGGAAGATAAGCAAGAAGGAGGACCCAGGGTAGATTGATGAATCATCGTTTAGATGGACAAACTGGATGGACATTCAATGTAGGAGAAAACAAGCAACAGGTCAGGAGTCTATCACAGAGGCCCTCTAAAGACTCTAACTAGCAATATATCAAAGCAGATATTAATACTCATGACCAAGCCGTTAGCAGAATGCAGGGAATCATATGAAATAAGGGGGAGTTATTAAGACTTGGCGAGGACAAGATCTCCACAAAGGCCAAATAGATCAGGGCACAGGGGTCTTCTATGAGACTGTTTCTCCAACCAAGGACCATGTATGGATATAAACTAGAACTCTGGCTAGGATGTGGCCCATGGAAGCTCAGTGCCCAACTGGGTACCCTAGTAAGGGGAACAGGGACTATTTCTGTCATGAACTCAATGGTTGGCTTGTCGACTGCCCCGCCTCCTCCTCCCCCGAGGGAGGAGCAGCCTAACTAGACCCCAGAAGAGGACATTGCAGCCAGCCCTGAAGATACATGATAAGCTAAGGTCAGATGGAAGGCGGGGAGGTCCTCCCCTATCAGTGGACTTGGAGGGGGCAGGGTTAAGATGAGGGATTGATGGGGAGAGTGGGAGGGAATGAGGGAGGGTTCTAAGGCTGGGATACAACGTATATAACCTGTGTTAATATAAAAATAAATAAATTACTTTAAAAATTTAAAAATGGAATAAAAACAGACACCCAATAGCCAAAGTAAAAAAAAAATTGTTGAAGGGTTAACCATCCCAGATCTCAAGATATACTATAGTGCCATAGTGATAAAAAGAATATACTGAAACAAAATAGACACATAGGCCAATGGAACAAAATTGAAGAATCCAAATGTGAGTCTGTGAGTCTAAGTAACTACAGTCATTTACTATTTGACAATGATTTCCCAAAAGTAAACCACAGAAAAGAAAGTATCTTCAACAAATGCTTCTGGGAAAGCTGGATGTACACATGCAGAAAAATAAAATAAGTCGCCTATCTATTAGATTGAACAAAAATTAACTCCAAATGGACCAAAATCTTAAATATGAATTTTAAAACACTGAAACTGCCAAATAAACTTTTAAAATGAGATTTCATTGGTTCCCAAATCAAGGCCAACTATTGACAAGTGGGACTTCAAAAAGTGAAAAGCTTCTGCACAACTAATGGAACAAACAATATGAAGAATAAACTCACAAAATGGTGGAAGATCTCTGCTAGGTATACATCTCAGTGGATTAATATCCAGAATATATAAAAAACTCAAAAAGCACAGATTCAATTTCTTTCAAATAATGAGATTGAGATCTGAACAGAGCATTATTAAAAGAAGAAAAACTGGCCAAGAAATGCCTCAAAAATATTCGTTGTCCCTAGCAATTAGGAGTAGGGAAATGCAACTAAAAACAACTGAGATTTCATCTTACCCAGGTGAACAAAATAATATACAGTGGATGTTGGAGAGGGTGTGTGGAAAAGGCACACCTCATCACCTGATAGAACAATTTCAACTGATCTAGCCATTACAGAAATTGTGGAGAACCCTCAAAATAAATAAATAAGAAAATATACCATATGACCCAGCACTAACACTCATTGTGATGTTACAAAAAGAGTCAACATCTTATTCCAGACAGTTGCTCAGCCTTGCTCATTGCTGTTTCATTCACAACAGTTAGCAAGTCTAAATGACATAAACTTGCTTCACCTGAAAGAGAGGTAATAAAAATGTAGCTCATATACACTTTGGAATACTATTTAGCTGTAAAGAAAAATGAAAATGGCATGTAAATGGATGAAACTAGTAACAATCATATTAAGTAAGGTGTCCAGACCCATGAAGACAAACATTGTTTGTTCCTTTTTATCTGAAATCCTGAGCTCCAAATCTTTAGATGTTATTAGATATCCTGGATTAGTTGCATAAACCAGAAAAGGTAATAAAGTACATTTTTTAGACTAGGCAATAGAGACTGGGAATAGCAGGGTAAAAGTGATCTGATTAGAAAAATGAAAAACAGGTCCAATGAGGAAAGAGGAAGGAAGCTAAATACAAAAAGAGAGATGAGATATAATAACAATAATAATCTTGTCTGAAAACATCATAAAGAATCACAGTACTCATTATCTACCCAAATATATCTATAATGTATGTAAATCAGTGTATACATATACATTTATTGTTTAAGTGAAAAAAATCTTTCTGGGTTGACAATGCTTCTTTCAGGAGTCAAAAACTATCTAGCAAAAGCTCCAACTCTAGGCATAAGAATCCTTCTTTTGGGTTGTTGGTATGGATTGTTCAAGAGACTCCCAAAGTATTATAGTCTGTTGCCATTGCCCTTGGTTTCTCCAATGATATGGTAGGTAAGTCCCTTACATTTTTTTTTATTACACTCAAAACCAAGAAGCTCCTGAGCTGGAACTTAGCCAAATGTTTTCTTCCTGAATATTGGCTTTCATGGTATTAGAACATGCCCTAAAGTTTCCAAATTGTTAGAGGAGAAGCAACCAAAGCCTTACCATTTTATGACATGTGTGTGCTTCTGCAATTACCAGGATGGAAGTTAGGTCATACATGCATTGTAGGTAACCAAAATCTCTCTATTTAGACTTAAGACTCAGTCAATAATAAGGAAATCATTCATGGTACTGGACACCTAGCTAACTAGCCAGGGCTTATGAGGTTAAGAATTTTGGAGAATAATTTACAAACTGCCATTTGGCTAAATCAATGTAATCCCTAACTACATTCTAAATATTTATCTTTATACCCATGTATGAGTATAGTTCTCATCCCTCATTAAATAAAATTCTCTTGGGAACAGATGGAGAAAATTGCAGAAAACTACAACTGAACAAAAATGTAGAGCTTGCAACTGCTATCACCACCTCTCGGCTCCTGCACCTAAGGCTCAGTGATCATTGTGGAAGAGCAATTGGAAAGATAGTAAGAGTCAAAGAGTCTGCCATGAGACTGTGTCTCCTAGAAATGTCAGAAGTAGCGTGCATGGCTGCATAAATTTTTTATGAACAAGGAAGGCAGCAATAGACATTCTAACAATGGAAGCAGGGAGTTCAGTAGAACTGCATGCATCTACAGCTTGCAGAGAGTGAAAGAGATAATCTTTCCTAGAATAGAGAACACAAATTGGTTATGCAATCTCATATAATCAGACATGAAAATATGTACACACAAGTAACATTATACAGTTGAGAAGGTTTTATTTATATATTTAATGTGTGTGTAATGCCAATTAAGGAACACAGGCAATTGACTTTCAAGAGAACTAAGAGAGTTGGGAGGAAGGAAAAAGAAGGAAGAGATGCTGCAATTATTTTGTAACCACAAATATTTTTTTAATTATATCAGTAAAAAAATCAGCTATGTATAGCCATAACCAGAAAAACTGAGAATAGCAGTTCTCTAGCTTCTGTGATATGAAGATCTTTCTCATTGTCTGTAATCTGCCTCTTTTTAATTTTTGCTTTTTTGTCACTAACAATGACAAAAATTCAAGATTCCATCTTTTGAGAGAGCTGGTTGATAAGAGTTTCACCTTTATATACCAATAGGTTGAATTTTTTTTTTTTTTACTATTAGTGTTTTTAATCGACTAGATCTAAGGAATGAATTCTACACATTTTAAGAATGTCATTTGGATCTTGACTATATTATCATTAATTTAAATTCCAATTTTGTTAAATAAGCTGGTGATATTTTTAAATGACATATAATATATTAGATTTCTAACATGATGTTATTAATTGGACTGAACTAGTGTGAGGGCTAAGAGGTAGAAGTTACTGTCTCCCAGGCTGGAAGCTGAGTGCTATACTTGACCATTATGGTTAAACGACAGATTCAATGCCTGCAAGGTACCCTCTGACTTCCTCATGAAGTCTGTGGAACATGCAAAGGTCCCTGAGTATATGCTCAGACACACTATGAACCTGGATATTCAGCTTATTCAGCTTATTTTATAGTTTAAAGAACTATGCATGTAATGCTAGATCAAAAAGTAAGAGACTTAGATCAAAAGTAAGAGACTTTGAATGGTGTCCTGATTTGCTCTCTACTGTTGTGATAAATACCATGAGCAAAACAAACTTTGGAAATTTGATGGCTAATAGGTATGTTCAACTTTACTTTCTGCAGAATAAACCAACACCTAACCCCTTTGGCACACCTCAAACTGATTTTCATGATTAGATTTTATTTTTGTTGTTTTGTTTCTTGAAGGGTTTCTCTGTGTAGCCTTGGCTTTCTTGAACTCACTTTATAGAACAGGCTGGCCTTGGTCGCACAGATGCCTGCCTGCCTCTACTTTTCTGAGTGCTAGGACCACAGGGCAGGCACCAGTATGCCCAATTTTATTAGATTATTTGAAATGAAAAGACAATCCCTGAAACTTGGCCACACATTGTGGGGTCATCCCACATAAAAAGACATGGGCAAAGCAAGCTTTTGATTTTGCCTGCTTGCCCTCCCTGATGCAGAGGCAATCCTTTCTGGTGTTAGAAAATATTTCTTCAAGATATCACATAGACTGATGACCAGCTGACACATCTAGTCTCAAGGAATGAACCAGATACTTGTTCTTTCTATAAGAAGACAGCATATTTAGACAAACTAGTAAGCCAATGAAATAATTTATATATGTATATACATTCTAATAATTCATATATACTTAATATAAATATATTATATCAGTCTTTTCCTCTAAAAAAGTTTTGACTAATATGGCAAAGAAAGTATTTATTTAGTTTGCACATCCTATCACAGTGCATCTTAGAGGAAAGTGAAGGCAAATACTGAGGCAGAGAATATAGCTGGCTTTCTCCCCATGGCTCATTTAAGTTGCTTTTCTATGAAGCTCAGGGCCGGCTGCCCAGTATTGGGCTGGACTCTTACACATCAATCATTAATCAAGAAAATGCCTCCACAGACTGGCTTACAGGCCAATCTGATGAAGAATTTTTTTTTTTTTTTTTGGATTGATGTTGCTTCTTTCCACATAGCTTTAGCTTGAGTACACTTGAAAAAAAATAATCAGCAAAGAATATTTTGTGGATAACAACTATGCTCATTGAAAAAACAAAGGTAAATGGAAGATGTGCTGAAAGCAAGAAAAAAGTCTTTCTTTTTTTTTTAATTTATTTATTTTTATCTCAATCACAGGTTAGGTACTTTGAATCCCAGGCATAGCCCCCTCCCCCATTCCCTCCTGCCCTCCCACTCCCTCCCTCATCTCCCTCTTCCCCACCCCCTCCAAGTCCACCAACAGGG
>CM053763.1:66649001-66679470 GCA_028658305.1 Pachyuromys duprasi | reverse complement strand
TCCTTGTTGTGTACTTGAACATCTTTTGGATATATGCCTAAGAGTGGTATAGCTGGGTCTTGAGGAATCACTATTCCTAATTGTCTAAGAAAGCGCCAAATTGATTTCCAGAGTGGTTGTACAAGTTTGCATTCCCACCAGCAATGGAGGAGGGTTCCTCTTTCTCCACAGCCTCTCCAACATGCGTTGTCACTAGAGTGAAAAAAGTCTTTCTTACCCTCATGCCCATGTTTGTGGTTTGTTCTTCGCACTGTTGGTGATTATGTGAGTGCTGATAGATGACAAAGTGTCTGAATACTATCAGTTAAGTCATCCCAAAGCAGTGACAGTGAAGTTGAAAGAAACCACGACACACATCACTAGACAGAGCAGCTGCTAATTGGTGAAGGGAAGGAGAAATATTCTTTTAAGCTTGGTTTCGAAGGACACTCTAATCACTTCCCTTGCATACTTACCGTTTTTCCTTTGAAGGGCTCCGTTAGGGTTGAAGAAACCTATAATCCACTTCTGACCACACAGCTGTTTTCCCTTCCATGAGTGACAGTGAACTCATTCCTTTTGGTTTAATTTTACTCAAATCTCTAATGAAACAATACTATAAAATGATAAATGCATGATATCTGTCCAGGCTCTTCTGGCTTTCATAGTCTCTGTTGAAAAGTAGGCTGTAATTCTGACGAGTTTTCCATTATATGTTACTTGGCCTTTTTCCCTTGCAGCTTTTAGTATTTTTTCTTTGATCTTTATAATTACTGTTTTGATTATTATGTGGCAGGAAGAATTTTCTTTTCTAGTCTAATTTATTAGGTGTTCCGTAGTCCTCTTGTATTCTTATAGGCCTCTCCTTTAAGTTGGGGAAATTTTCTTCTATGATTTTGTTGAAAATATTTTCTGGGCCTTGGAGGAGGGAATCTTCCTTTTCCTGTATTCGTATTACTCTTAGGTTAAACCTAAAATCTGTACACCTAAAGAAACTAATCAAGAGGGAGGACTCTTGCTAAAATGCTCAATCCCTATCCAGAAAGGCAAAGAGGATGGACATCAGAAGAAGGAGAAAACAGGGAACAAGTCAGAAGCCTGCCACAGAGGGTCTCTGAAAGGCTCTGCCATGCAGACTATCAAAGCAGATGCTGAGACTTATGGCCAACATTTGGGCAGAGTGCAGGGAATCTTATGAAAGAAGTAAGAAACAGTAAGTTCTGGAGAAGACGGAACTCCACAAGGAGAGAAACAGAATCAAAAAAATCTGAGTACAGGAGTCTTTCCTGAGACTGATACTCCAACCAAGTACCATGCGTGGAGATAACCTAGGACTCCTACACAAATGTAACCCATGGCAGTTCAGTGTCTAAGCGGGTTCCATAGTAATGGGAACAGAGACTGTCTCTGACATGAACTGATTGGCCTGCTCCTTGATCACCTCCCTCTAAGGGGGGAGCAGCCTTACCAGACCACAGAGGAAGACAATGCAGCCACTCCTGATGAGACCTAATAGACTAGGATCAGAAGGAAGGAAAAGAAGACTTCCCCTATCAGTGGACTTGGGGAGGGTCATGTATGTAGAAGGGGGAGTGAGGGGGAGATTGGGAGGGGAGGAGAGAAGGAGTTACGGGGGGATACAAAGTGAATAAAGTGTAACTAATAAAGAATTTATAAAAAATAAAGAAGTAAGCTCTTAATTAAAAACAAGAACACATTTTTCTTATATAAGCTATTTGAACATAAAAACTAATAAACAAATCAAGTCCAAAAAAAATGACTTGAGCTTTTCTTTGGGAAATGAGAACATCGAAGTCAGAGTACAAGCCAGCCAACAAGTAGCCTTGGCTTCCAAACTGCCATTCTCCAAAAGTCCAATACTGCTCTCAGAAATTCCAAAGCCCCGAGAATTGCAGGATAGAAACTGGTGAGTAGTTGCAAATTTCAAGGCCAATTCCTCCATTAAAACTCCTCCTTCCTGAGGTTTCATATCATCCCCCAAACAGCACACCCAAGAGAGGGTCAAGTGCTCAGACTTATGAATATTTGTGGATATCTCACACTCAATTAATAATATATACATACATATGCACACATATGTCTGTATATTGTCTGTATATTAGACATTTCAATTGTGACACTAATGAGTGTTACTGCAAAATGTAGCTCGTTCTGGTTGTGATATAAAATATTCCACTTAAGAGTAATCTTTAATTATTTGTATGAGTTTGGGTTATTTTCAGCTGTTGACTATTATGAGTAATTATGCTATAAATTATGCTGTGTTTGTCTCTTGGAGCACATTTGTGCTGTATTTGTTAGAGAATTCCTGAAGATGCAGTGGTGTAGGCTAAAGCATGGTGTGCTCAGCTTCAGTAAACACTATGAGCTTTCCAAATCAGTTGTGTAAATAATTGCTTCTCTGACCAGTTGAGGAGGTTCTGGTGGTTCCTAGGATATCCTTCTGCCCCGTATCTACTATATAAATAAGACATTCTTTTGGCAGTACAGTAATCTTGTTTTGTGGATCAAATTTGCATTTCCTTGAAAGAATTATGAGGCAAATACAATTTTTATTAATAGATTTTCCCATACATACCACACACACACGCACACACATATATATGTACATTCTCCCAACATCCCATCTGATCTCCAGCCACTTCCTTTTTGTCTCTCATAAGGAAACAAACAGGCTTCTAAGGAATAATAATAAAATAAACATAATATTATAAAAAAACTATCATGTCATAGTTGGACAAAACAAACAGTAGAAAAACACCCCAAGAGAAGACCCAAGAAACGAGAACCACTCACTTGCACACTCAAGAAGCCCATTAAAACACTAATATCAGAACCATAATATATGCACAAGGAAAAAAAAGAAGAAAAATATATAAATAAAATCAAGTAAAAATAAAAATAATAAGATAAAATTTTAATATCTGGGTTAGCAATGGGGGCTTATATCTACTTCCTTCATTTCTAGGACCTCATCTGTTGCAGACCTGTGCAGGTCCTGTGCATGCTGACTCGGGTTCTCTTTGTTAATACGTTTATCAATCATGTTGATTCACAGCACCTTGTTTTCTTGGTGTTCTCCATTATCTGCGGCCCTTATATTCTTTCTGATTTCTTTTCTATGGGCTTGCCTGAGCCCTGAGAGGAAGGACTTGATAGAAATACTTTATTTAGGGATTGACTGCATACAGTCTTGTTCTGAGTATCTTTATTTGTTACCATCTGCTTTAAAAGGATGCTTCTCTGATGATGGCTGAGCAAGGTACTACTCCTGAGAATATTATTAGGGTTCATATTATTGCTATTTTATCTATCTATGTATCTATATGTCTATCTATCATCTATATCTATCAATCATCTGTTTATTTAGAGCATTAGTATTTGTATTTTCCCTTGGTCCCTGGGCAGTATAGTCTCATGTTCTTGGTTCCCCAAGCAATGTCAAGTATGCATTCCATCAAGAACATTTTAACATATTTTGTAACTGACTTTTTAAAAAAAAATCTTCCTTTGAAAAACATTTACTTAAATATTTCCTTGTGTGTTTCATTAAGACATTCTTTTTGTTTGTTTCTTTTGTAACTAAGAATTCTTTATTTAAATTAAATTTTTTTACATTAATTATATTTTATTCCCTTTGTATCCCAGCTGTAACTCCCTCTCTCATTCCCTCCAAACCCCACTCTCCCTCCCTCATCTCCTCCCTGCCCCTCTCCAAGTCCACCAATAGGGGAGGTCCTCCTCCCCTTCCACCTGACACTAACCTATCAGTCTCATCAGGACTGTCTGCAATGTCCTTCTCTGTGTCCTGGCAAGGCTGCTCCTGCCTCTGGGGTGCAGGGTGGGGACAAAGAGCCAGCCACGGAGTCATGTCAGAGACACTCCCTGTTCCCCTTAATAGGGTAACCCACTTGAATGCTTAGCTGCCATGGGCTATATCTGAGCAGGGGTTCTAGGTTATATCCATGAATGGACCTTGGTCCTTAATTGGAGTATCAGTCTCAGAAAAGATCCCTGTGCCCAGATATTTCGATTCTGTTGCTCTCCTTGTGCAGCTCCTGTTCTCTCCAGGTCTTACTAACTCCCCCTTCTTCCATATGATTCCTTGCAATCTGCCCAAAGTTTGACTTTGAGTCTCAGCATCTGCTTTGATACACTGCTGGGTGGAGTCTTTCAGAGGCCCTCTGTGGTAGTCACCTGTCCTGTTTCTTGTTTTCTCCATCTTCCAATGTCTATCCTGTTTGTCTATGTAAGTGAGGATTGATCATCTTACCCAGGATCCTCCTTGTTTAACTTCTTTAGGTGTGCAGATTTTAGTATGTTTAGCCTATCTTATAGGTCTAGTATCCACTTATAAGTGAGTATATACAATGTGTGTCTTTCTGCTTCTGGGATACCTCACTCATGATGATCTTTTCTATATCCCATCATTTGCCTACACATTTCATGATTTCCTTGTTTTTAATTGCTGAGTAGTTTTCCACTGTGTAAATGCACCACAATTTCTGTATTCATTCCTCTGTTAAGGGACATCTGGGATTTTTCCAGGTTCTGGCTATTATGAGTAAAGCTGTTACAAACATGGTTGAACAAATGTCCTTGTTGAATAATTGAGCATATTTTGGGTATATGCCTATGAGTGGTATAGCTGGGTCTTGAGGAAGCCCTATTCCTAATTGTCTGAGAAAGCAATAGATTAATTTTCAAAGTGGTTGCACAAGTTTACATTCCTACCAGCAATGGAGGAGGGTTCCCCTTTCTCCACATCCTCTCCAGCATGTTTTGTCATTTGAGTTTTTTATCTTAGCCATTCTGATGGGTGTAAGGTGAAATATCAGGCTAGTTTTGATTTGCATCTCCTTGATGGCTAAGGACGCTGAGCATTTTTTTAAGTGTTTTTCTGCCATTCTATATTCCTCTACAAAATATTCTCTGTTTAGCTCTATACCCCATTTTTTTAAATTGGATTACATTATTTGTTGCTTTCCCCTTTTGTTGTTGGTTTTCTTCCTTTCTTCCTTGTTTTTCTTTTCTGTTCTATTGTATGTTTCATATATCAGTGTCTCTCAAATGTGAATGGCTTTACTCCAGAGTGGATGCAGAAGTGTATGAGAATATTTCTACTTGAAATTGCATTGGCAACTAGTGGACAGACCAATCTGTTGCTGAACATCTTACATTATCCATGATAGCTCTCCATCTCTAAAGGCTTTATGTGGCCCACAGGGCCACAAAGCTGAGGCTGAGGCATTATGGTATCTCAAAGGATGAATAAAATGCATCCTGCATTATGTTAAGTTTAATAAAATATACATGACTTCCCTCTGGGGCTTATGTTTTATAATTAAATGTTTCTTTGATGAATATTAAATTGAAGGTAATGTCTTTGTTTTATATCAATTGTCTGTATTATTGAAAATACAAAAATGTTGCACCTTTTAAGTCTTAGTAAATATTGTCTATCATATGAGCTCAGAGCTACTAATTTCTTGAAATATGACTGGTAAAGGCTAAGAAGTGCTGTAAGTGTAAAATATAGATTATGTGTCAAATAACATTGGAAAATATATAACACACAGCATTTTTCGTATTGACTGTATGCTAAAATGATAACATGAATATATGTCAATAAATAAAACATATAATAAAATCAATTTTATACATGGCTCTCATTATATCTCTATTGGACAGGGCTTCCTATTGTTTTACAGTTCGTATTTTCACACCTCACTTGCAGTAGTTTGTGATATGATGTTCTATCTTTCAGATGTTCAATTGACCCACATGCTAAAGATACAATATTTTGCTTCCGCACTTTGATGTCTCATATGTTTTTATTCAAATGATCTTCACATAAAATGATCAGCTTGTGCTCTTTATTCTATTCCAGCATCTAATGTATTACTTTTGTGCTAACAATACATATCCTATTTGCTAAAAATCCTTTTATTTTTGTGCTTTGTAGTCATTTTTTTCTTCCATTTAAATTATAAATAATAAATTTTGTTCTATAGAAATTCCTAGTGAGAACTAATTTAATATATAAATTATATGAAGATAATTGACATATTAAACAATTGAATCTTCTACAGCAAATATAGTTATACCCTGCCACACACACTTATTTCATAAATTTCTCTTTTTAATTGTTATTGGTACAGAATTTACAATTTTCCTCCTTTTATTAGATGAGCTTCCTAAGATAATTCAATCTAAATTTTTTATATATCTAGATTACCTGTGATTTTCTCATTAGAGACATATAGTAATAATATAATACAATAAAACAGAAATTAAAAAGCTCAAGTGAAAGCACAAGAATAAGAGACCAGTCATTCACACACTCAGGAATCCCCTGAAACCACGAAACTAGAAGCCATATTATATACAGCAGACCTAGCGCAAGCCTATGCAGGCCTTGTATAGGCTGCCTGAGTCTTAGTGAGATTATTTGTGCTTGGATCTTGCTTATTTACAGGGACTTGTTTTCCTGGTGTCCTTACACTCTTTCTACTTTCTCTTCTGTGCAGTTCCCCGAGCCCTGAGGTGATAGGCAATTTGATAGACACCCTATTTAGGGTGAGTGTTTGAAGATCTCCTTTCCTCTTTGCATAATAATTTCTAGTTCTAGATCTCATTTGTTCCCATCTTCTGCAAGGGAATACTTCTCTGAAGGTGACTGAAAAGGTACTGATCTAGGAGTATTACACAATGTCACCAAGAATCATGTACTGCTACTTTGTTGTAGTTGTTTTTATCTTTGTTTTATTTTGTTTTGTTTAGAAAACTAATATTTGGTCTGATCCTAGGTCCCTTGTTCAGGTCTCCCACACAGTGTTCTATAGGGACTCCACCTCATGGAGTAGGCCTTCAGTGATCAGATATTGGCCGCTTACTCCCACATGCTTTGTGCCACCATTCGACTAGCACATTTTATAGGCAGGAGATTGTAGACTGAAGGGATTGTGACTGGGCTGCAGTTTAAATTTTTCCCGTGCTGGAATGCAGAGTACCTTCCTATACCCTAAGATACTAGAATGTAGAGTGAAGGCTCTATGCAGGCATCAGCTCAACTTCGCTATGTTGAGTGAGTTGTGCAGATATTGTCTTCAGCAGTGGGGCCTGACTCTCTGTTTTGGAGAGCAACCAATAGTCTTTTCAAAAGTCTGGGTTATTTGGGATTGCCTTGGAACCCATTTGGCCAACCCCTCAATTAAATGTAACTAACCCAATAATGGTACTGACATCTTCATTTGGTGACAAGAGATGGCCAGTTGGGGCTATGTCTCCCTATTATTTGGCAATTTCATTAAGATCACTTTCAGGTGTGATTATTTTTTGGAAGCTTCTCTTGTGTTCTGTTTTCATGCTCTCTTTCAAATGGCTCTTAGTTTAGGTGTTTCTTCCCATATTCCCCTTGTACTCCTTTTCCAATCCTTCTCCCTACTTGACTGTTCCTTCCTGACACCCCAATCCACCTTTAACTATATTATTCCCTTTCCTAATCTATATAACTAGTTCCTTAATCTACACCTAAACTCTGTGGTTCTATGGATTGTAGCCTGATATCATTGAATTAACCAACTAATATCCACATATAAGCAAATACAATTTTTGTATTTCAGGGTACATCACCCGGCATAATTTTTTCTAGTTCCCTCCATTTGCTCAAAATTTGATGATGTAATATTTTTAAGCTAGTACTCTATTGTATAAATGCACGGCATTTCTTTATCCATCATTCTATTGAGGGACATCTAAATTGTTCCTAATTTCTTTCTATTATGAATAAAACAACAATGACATAATTGAACAAATGTCTAGGTGGTAGGAAGAAATGCCTTTCCTGTATATACATACCCAAGTGTAGAATAGCTGGATCTTGAGGAAGATTGATTACCATCTTCCTGAAGAACAGCCACACAAATTTGCATAGTAGTTGTACAAGTTTGCACTTCCACCAACAATAAATGAGTGTACCCTTACTCCACACTCTTTCTGGCAAGAACTGTCACTTGTTTTATTGACCTTTTACATTCTGATGGATGTAAGATGAAATCTCAAAATAGTTTTGATTTGTGTTTCTATGAAAACTAAAGATATTGACTGTTTCTTTACTTGTTTCTCAGTCATTTGAGTTTTCTCTAGTGAGAATCTTCTTTTTCTATCTGCATCCCATTTTAGTTAGATTATTTTCATGATATATCGTTTTTTAGGTTCTTTATGAAAGGTTTTTAATTTTACTGAATTCATTTTAATATAGTTTTATTGCAGTAATTTTAATTGATAATTTTATCTTTAGTGGACAAGATTATGCAGATCTGTCATACTGAGTTGTACTTAGTAACCTTGTGCTACCTACTTATTATCTACTTATTCAGACTTTCTTTCTTATTTCTTGCAGTTTACAATCTCTTACTCTTCTCTCTTTCTCCGTTTTTTTTCCTTTTCTTTACTTCCTTTTTTGCCTAGTCCATGACATTTTCATACTGGATTCCTGAGTTTTTAAATAGCAATCATTAACATTCCCAATTGTTGATGCTCATTTTGTCATCCCTTCGTTTGTAGAAGGGGCAAAGTACTGTTCTAACTTTATATACATATTATCAAGTTTTAACCTTTATTTTCAAATGCAAAATCGAGAAATACATTACTTCTTTTTATGTTTTTAGTTCCTTATTGAAATCTTATTTAATTACTTATGACTGACTTGTCATACACATGACACATATTTTCTACAACTGTGTTTAATCTGCACTGATGTCATCCTTGCATTTTACTTGTCAGTGGTAGCTTGTCTATGGCATATATATATATATATATATATCACATAAGTAGCTTGGAAGCTTCTATGGAAGTCTTAGCACTATCCATTGCCAGTGGAGCACATTCACACTTTTGTTATATATTAAAATACGTCTCTTCTCTTTCCTTGTTTACTGTAGGGACCTCACACCATGAATGTCATCTCTCCCTTTCTGATTTTTGTAATCTGCTGGTACACATTTTACTTTTTTCAATATAACATACCCCATAGAATCTTGCAATTTGTATCTAATCAATTAAAATTTAAAAACATTAAGCTACAGTTTAAACTAGTTTCTGTGTATTCATGTGTTCACAATTCTATGATATCTAATTCCTCATATAAATTTACCTATCTGGCCTTATTTTTTTAATTATCCCAAAGAACTTTATAATGTTTCCCTTAGTGTAAGTCTGCTGACAACAAATATCATGAGATTTTGTGCAAAAGTTGGCTCTAGTCAATTTTGATGAAAACTGTGACAGAGTGGACCTTTCTTTCATTTTTCGTATCTGTTCTATAATACTCTATAGTGTATTTGAGGCGATGCCTCATATGCTTGTGATCCTTTCCTATAAATAGATATTGAAGGCACAGGCTCTCTTCATGCAGTTCTCTTCTATATATTTCTATCACATAATTTTGCAACACAGAAGGGTTAGCTTAGACTCAGTATGGAAATACTACACAAAATGGGATTGTGTATGAAAAGGGTGATGTCCTATGAAATGACCTTCCTTAAAATTTTTTGTGTTTTTTAAATTAAATAATTGTTATTATGTTTACAATGCATTCATTGTTTTTTAATCTCAGCTGTAGCACCTTCTCTTGTCCCCTCCTTATCCTAACTTTCCTCCTTCTTCTCCTCCCATGTCCCTCTACCACTCCACTGATAGGCGAGATCGTCCTCCAATTCCATCTGACCATAGCTTATCAGGTCTCATTAGGACTGGCTGCATTGTCTTCCTCTATGGCCTGGTAAGGCTGCTCCCCTGTCAGGGGGAGGGTATTAAATAACCAGCCACTGAGTTCATGTCAGAGACAATCCATGTTCCCCTTACTAAGGGACCCTCTAGGTGACTGAGCTGCCAAGGGCTACATCTGTGCAGAGGTTCTAGGTTATCTCCATGCATGGTCCTTGGTAGGAGTATCAGAAAAGACCCTTGGGCCCAGATATTTTGGGTTTGTTGCTCTCCTTGTGGAGGTCCTGTCCCTTCCAGGTCTTTCTATCTCCCCCTTCTTTCATAAGATTCCCTGCACTCAGCCCAAAGTTTGGTTATGAGCCTCAATATCTGCTTTGCTACACTGCTGGGTAAACTGTTTGGAAATTAATCTGGCACTTTATCAGACAATTAGGAATAGTGCTTCCTCAAAATCCAGCTATACGACACCTAGGCATATATCCAAAATATGTTCAAGCACACAAGAACATTGGCTCAACCATGTCCATAGCACCTTTATTCATGGTAGCCAGAACCTGGAAACAACCCAGATGTACCTTAACTGAGAAATGGATACAGAAATTGTGGTACATTTACCCAATGGAATACTACTCAGCAATTAAAAACATGGAAATCATGAAATTTGCAGGCAAATGGTGGGATCTGGAATATATCTTCCTGAATGAGGTATCCCAGAAGCAGAAAGACAAACATGGCAAATACTCGATTATAAGAGGAAATTAGGCTTATAATATAGGATAAACATACTAAAATCTGTACACCTAATGAAGCTAAGCAAGAATGAGTACCCTGGGTAAAATGATTTTTTTTTTCAAACAGGTCTGTCACTTGCTTGGTTAGAATCACACCAAGGTAATTTATTTTATTGGTGGCTATTTTGAATTGTGTAGTTTTCCTAAGTTCTTTCTCAGCCCATTATTTTTCATATACAGGAGGGATACTGATGTTTTTTTAGTTAATTTTGTATCCAGCCACTTTGCTGAAGGTGTTTATCAGCTGAATGAGTTCTCTTGTTGAGTTTTTGGAGCCACTCATGTATACTATCATATCACCTGCAAATAGTGATACTTTGAATTCTCCCTTTCAGATTTCTATCCCCTGGATCTCCTTTAATTGTCTTAGTACCTAGCTAAGCCTTTAAGTACTATGTTGGAGAGACACAGAGAGAGTGGGCAGCCTTGTCTTATCCCTGATTTCAATGGGATTGATTTAAGTTTCTCTCCTTTTGGTTTGATGTTAGTTATAGGCTTAATGTATATTTTCTTTACTAGTTTTTGGTATGTGCCTTGCATTCCTGATATGTCCAACACTTTAAACATGAATGGTCTTTTTCAGCATCTAAGGAGATGATCATGTGGTTTTTCTCCTTCAGTTTGTTTATATGGTAGATTACATTGATGGATTTCCATATGTTGAACCTCCTCTGCATGCCTGGGATGTTGCCTACTTGGTCATGGTAGATAATATCTTCAATGTGTTCTTGGATTTGTTTGGGAGTAGTTTATTGAGTATTTTTGTATCAATGTTCATAAGAGAGATAGGTCTGAAGTTCTCTTTTTTTGGTTTTGGGTCTTTGTATGGTTTAGGTGTCAAGGTGACTGTGGCCTCATAGAATGAATTTGGTAATGTTCCTTCTGTTTCTATTTTGTGGAATCGTTTGAAATGAATCAGAGTTATCTCTTCTTTGAAGGTCTAGTAGAATTCTGTGCTGAAACCATCTGGCTTTGGGCTGTTTATGGAAGCTAGACTTTTAATGATTGTTTCTATATCCTTGGGTAACATAGGACTATTTAATCTATTTACATGATCTTAATTTCATTTTGGTAAATGGAATCTATGTAGAAGATTGTCCACTTCATTTAAATTTTCAAATTTTGTGGTAGTTTATAGGCTGTAGTTTTGTTCTGTTGATGGTGTCCTGTGTTTTACAGAAACTTTTCAGTTCCATGAGGTTCCATTTATTGTTTGTTGATCTTAGAGCCAAAAGATGCTTAACCATACAACAAGGACATTTACTCAACTATGTTAAAAAAGCTTTATTTGTAATAATCATAATCTGGAAACAACCTAGATTTCCCTAAACTGAACAATGGATATAGAAATTGTGGTACATTTACACAATGGACTATACTCATCTATTAAAACAAGGAAATCATGAAATTTTCAGCAAATGGATGGAACTAGAAAAGATCATCCTGAGTGAGGTAACCCAGAACAGAAAGACATGCTTGGTTTATACTCACTTATAATTGGATATTAGCCATATAATATAGAGTAAACACACTAAAATCTATAGACCTAAGAAGCAAAACATTAAGGAGGACCCCAGGGAATATGCTTAATTCTCATTCTGAATGGGAATCTGGATAGACACTGAAGTGGTAGAAGAGAGCAAAAAGGACAGGAGCCTACCACAGATATCCTCTAAAAGACTCCACCCAGCAAAGGATTGAAGCAGATTCAGAGACGCACATCCAAACTTTGGGCAGAACATTGGGCGTATTATGGAAGAAGGGAGAGATGGAAAGACCAGGAGGGGAAAGGAGCTCCACAAGGATACCAAATAAAAATTCTGGACTATGTGGGGCATGCAGAGACTGATGTATCACCCAAGGACCATGCATGGAGAGGATCTAGACACTCTGCTCAGATGTAGCCGATAGGCATCTCAGTCTCCATTTGGTTGCCAGTTCTTTGTTCACTTCTCCCCAGTGGGGCAAGCTAGCCAGCCCACAGAGGAAGAGGATCCAGGCAGTTCTGATGAGACGTGATAGGTTAGGTCAGATAGTAGGGGAAAAGGACGGCCCCTATCAGTGGACTTGGGAACAGGGATTGTGAGGGGAAGTGAGACTGGAATGGGTACAGCAGGGATAAAAAGTGAATAAATTGTAAAATAATAATAGTAATAAACAACGCAAAAAGAAGTGAAAACAAAGAATGCTTGCTGCTCTTCTGGTGGAGGAACCAAGTTCACTTCTCAGTACTCTATAGACAGTTTGCAATTATCTGTGACTCTGGCTCTAGGAGGTCTAGTGCCTTCTCCTAGCCTCTGCACAAATATGGCAAATACACACACACACACACACACACACACACACACACACTTTAAAAACCACCAAGTTAAAGAGTATCATTTATCTCTATAAGTCTTGAACTTTCAGTGCAGCAGAAGCCTGTTTAAGCTCTCTATGCTCCTGCTTCCACGTCCCAAGTGCTGAGTTTACAGGTGCTTACAACTATAGCTAGCTCTTACTACATTGAGAGGATGATTGTACTTGCAAGTAAAACAGTGACAAAGGGGAATCAACTAATCTCTTAGGTGTCAGTGGTGGTATAATTTTATGAAAATTTTTCCTGCATTTAAAGAGTTTGAACTTTTGAAGTACCTCACAACAAAGTTAGTCATATACTATGAGGTCACAAAAGACTTATTGTGCAATCCTCATATGTTCTCAGACTATTTAAGTCTAACCCTTTTTAAGTAACCATGTAATGGGTTTGAGTTCTCATGTAGTCAGCTTTTACAACCTAAGATAAATACACAGCTTTAATCTTACATTATGCACTTTTTCATTCTCCTGACCCATAGTAAAATGTGTGTGTGTGTGTGTGTGTGTGTTTAATAATTGTTGGCTGAAGGCAGCTAACAGGTTGGAAGTAAATATCTGTCATAAATGTTAAAAACAACATATGGAGATAGTTCTATAGCATCTGTTTGTAGTACTGTTTGCTTTTCTGGGTGCTTCTGGATTTATCAGGGGTCAGGAAAATGACTTCTTATACTGCAAAACTCTGGTAAATATTTATGAAGAGAATCCCTCATCTCTTTCCCATGCTATGTTTTCTTTGTTGTTCAGTAAATACAGAACAAAGTCCTTTGTTGGGGTCATATATAAGGGCAGTCAGACATTAGATAGACATTAGACAGACTGCAAATTGGCCAGGAACAACAGATAATGAACAGCTGAACGATATAGGAAAAGAAGTGGAGAATTCAAATTTGGGCTTACTCCTGATCAAATGACTCCAAGTTTCATTTTTATTTCTTAAAGTTGACAAAATATTTTGGTACCTCTGAGTAATTTTTCATGCATTAACTAACTTAATGTTTTGAAAACAAATTTTGTGACATGGAAGATACATCTGAACTCACTTTAAGCCTTCAATTTGAAAAGTTCAGATGTGGAGATGAGGGTCTTTTGGAAAATTACCTTTGGTCTATATTGAGGGTTTCCAAGGATTTGGGGAGAAAAAAAAACTTACACGGTATCTATGAAAATGATTAGATATAAGTCACTTAATTGTTTTACATTGCTATTGAATGTATCATCTGATACATTAATGTTTTAAATATAACAATTCAACTATTCTCATTTATTTTGTATAAGACTAGAGGTGGTATGAGAACCCAGAGTTATTTCAATTATGTCTGGAGCATAAGAGAATTCTTCAAAACAAAGGAGGTAGAAAAGAGCTGCAGGATAGAACAAGAAAAATGAAAAGATGGCTGTCAAGAATGCCCATGTATTCATTAATTTTCTTTTTCAATATTTAAAATCGATACTATTATCTTTTCCTCAAGTTTTATTATCTGTATGTGTAATACTTTACTAGGACCGACAAATGCAGTTAAATTCTCCTCTTTTACACTAACAAAGTTTATTTTATGAGAGACAGGAAGACATGATGTAGAGAGATGGGGAGAAAAAAGAGAAAGGTTTGGACAGAAGGGTAACCGAGGCCTTATGGAATGTTTTTGGCAATGTTCTGTCTGTTTCTGTTTTGTAGAATACTTTAGGAATGTTGGCATTAAATATATTTCACAAGGCTCGTAGAATTCTGCTCTAAAAATATCTTGCTAGGCTTCTTATTGATCTTGGAAGACTTTTAATAGTGCTTCAGTTTCACTAGGGGTTATAGGTTTGTTTAAATTGCTTATCTGATCTGATCTTTATTTAACATTGGTAGGTATATTTCTTTTAGATTTTCCAATCTGGTGAAATACAGGCTTTTATTGTAAATCCTCATTATTCTCTGGATTTCCTTAGTTTCTGTTTTATGTCTAGTTTTTTTCTAATTTTGTTAATTTGGGTCTTCTCTCTTCCCCTAATAATTAATATGGATAAGGGCTTGTCAATCTGTTTCATTTTTCTTCAAAAAATTGTTTCACTGATTCTTTGTATTGTTTTTATTTGTTTGTTTTCTATTTTATTGATTTCAGCACTGAGTTTTCTAATTTCTTGCCATTAACTCTCTTAGATATGATTTCTCTCTTTTGTTCTAGAGCTTTCAGGTATTCTGTTAATTTGCTATTAAGAAATATAACTATATTTTGTCCTTTAGGCACATAAAGACCCAACAAATAAAAGGAATTACAAACCAATTTCCCTTTAAGAACATAGATGAAAAAGTACACAATACTGGCAAACCAAATTGAAGAACACATCAAAAATATGACTGACCATGATTAAGTAGGCTTCATATCAGAGATGCAAAGATTTCTCAACATATGTAAACTGGTAAATGCAATCCAACACACATATAAAACCTTAAAACTAGATAAGTTTAATTTACCAAAACAAACAAACCAACCCAACAATTAAACTCACATGATCATGTATCTAGTTGCAGAAAAGGCATTTGACAAAATATAACTCTCCATGTTAAAAGTCCTAGAGAGTTTAGTGATACAGAAACAAGGGGCATACTTCAACATAATGAGGGCAATCCAATTAAAAAATGGAGAACGGAGCTAAACAGAAAATTATATCCATAGAGGAATATAGAATGACAGAGAAACACTTAAAGAACTGCTCAACATCCTTAGCCATCAGGGAGATGCAAATCAAAACTACCCTGAGATTTCACCTTACACTCATCAGAATGGCTAAGATCAAGAACTCAAGTGTGGAGAAAGGGGAACACTCTTCCATTGCTGGTGGGAATGTAAACTTGTATAAGAACTTTGGAAATCAGTCTGGTGCTTTCTTGTCATCTAGTCATTATTATTATTATTATCATTTATAATTTATTTATTTTGTGTCCCAGTTGTAGCCCCCTCTCATATCTCCTCCTGGTCCCATGCTCCCTCCCTCTCCCTCCACTATCCCTCTTCCCTAGTTGATGATAGGGGAAGTCCTCCTCTCTTATATTGCCCTTCTTCCATAAAGTCCCTGTCCTCTGTCCAAAATTAACCCTTGAGTTTCAGTTGCTTGGATCCCCTGCTGGTTGGAGTCTTTCAGAGGACATCTGTGGTAGGCTCCTGTCCTGTTTCCTCTCTTCTACCACTTCCAGTGTCTATCCTGCTTTCCCTTCTGAATGAGAATTAAGCATCTTCCCAAGGATCCTCCTTGTTGTTTGTTTTGTTTTTGTTTTTTTAGCTTTCTTAGGTCTGTAGATTTTAGTATGCTTATCCTATATAATATAGCTAATATCCACTTATTAGTGAATATATACCAATTGTGGTGGTATCTAGTTTCTTGAATTCTTTATATATAATGGATATTAGCCATCTGTCTGATGTGTTGTCAGTACAAATGGTTTCCCATTCTGTAGGCTGAAATTTTGTACAAATTATGGTGTTTTGTCTTACATAGCTTTCATTTTCAGGATGTCTCATTTAATACTTGTTGATTATTTTATTAATGATCCTGTACTTGTTGATTTTTAATGCCTGTACTGATGGTGTTCTCTTCAGAAAGCCTTCCTGTGCCAGTGAGTTCAAGGATAATCCCCAAATTAGCTTCTGCCAGAGTCAGTGTATCTGGATTTATATTGAGGTCTTCATGCAGGATGATAAGTTTGAATCTATTTGCATTCTTCTACATATAGCCACCCAGTTTGACCAAAAAGATTTGTTGATGATGTCTTTTTTTCCTAATGTGTGTTTCTAGGTTTTTAACTAAAAGTCCAGCATTCAAAGGTGTGTGGTTTTATATTTAGATTTTCAATTTGATTCCATTCATCAATGTGTCTGTATCTGTGCCAGTCCCATGCTGTTTTTATTACTGTAGCTTTGTAGTATAACTTAAAATCAGGGATAGCGCTAACTCCAGAAGTTCTTTTATATTTTTAATTAAATTTTTATTTTTTTACATTAATTACATTTTATTCACTTTGTATCCCAGTTGTAGCTCCTTCTCCCATTCCCTCCCAATCCCACCCGCCCTCCCTCATCTCCTCCCATGCCCCTCTCCAACTCCACTGCTAGGGGAGGTCCTCCTCCCCTTCCATGTGACCCTAGCTTATCAGGCTTCAACAGGACTGGCTGCGTTGTCCTCCTCTGTGTCCTGGCAAGGCTGCTCCCCCCTCAGGAGGGGGGGTTGGTGTCAAAGAGCAAGCCATTGAGTTCATGTCAGAGACAGTCCCTGTTCCCCTTACTAGGAAAATCCACTTGGTTGCTGAGCTGCCATGGTCTACATCTGAGCAGGGATTGTAGGTTATCTCCATGCATGCTCCTTTGTTGGAGTATCAGTCTCAGAAAACACCCTGTGCCCAGATATATTTGGTCCTTTTGTCACTCCTGTCCTCTCCAGGTCTTACTAACTTCCCCTTTTTTACATGACTCCCTGCACTCTGCCCAAGGTTTGGTTATGAGTCTCAGCATCTGCTTTGATACACTGCTAAGTACAGTCTTTCAGAGGCCCTTTCTAGTAGGCTCCTGTCCTGTTTCTTGTTTTCTTTTACTTCCAATGTCCATCCCATTTGTCTTTCCATGTGAGGATTGATCATCTTACCTCGGGACCTCCTTCTTGTTTAGCTTCTTTAGTTGTACAGATTTTAGTATGATTATCCTATCTTATAGGTCTAGTATCCACTTACAAGTGAATATATACAGTGTGTGTCTTTCGGCTTCTGGGATCCCTCACTCAGGATGATCTCTTGCTTCCAATGTCTATCACGTTTGTCCTTCTGAATGAGGATTGGACATCTTCCTTAAGGTTTTCCTTGCTGTTTAGCTTCTTTAGGAGTATAGATTTTAATATGTTTATTCTAATTATATGGCTAATATCCACTTATAAATGAGTGTATACCAAGTGTGTCTTTCTACTTCTGGCTTACCTCATTCAAGATGATTTTTACTAGTTCCCACCATTTGTTTGAAAATTTCATGATTTCCTTGTTTTAAATAGCTGAGTAATAGTATTCTAGTGTGTAAATGTACTGTGGAATTTTATGAAAGAAGGGGGAGATAGAAGACCTGAAGGGAACAGGAGCTCCAAAAGGAGATTAACATAGACAAAAAATAAAATAAAAAATAAAAATAAAAATAAATAAAATCAATTAAAAAAAACAGCTCTGGAAGCCCTGCAGAGACTGATACCCCAACCAAGAACAACGCATGGAGAGGACATAAAACCCTGGCTCAGATTAGCCCATAGTCTCAGTACTCAAGTGGGGTCCCTAGTAGATGGAACATGGAGTTTATGTGGTGTGAACTTATCACCTCCACCTAGGTTTGCAGCCTCTTGCCAAGCCACAGAGGAAGACAATGCAACCAGTTCTGATGAGACCTGATAGGCTAGAGTCAAATAGAAAGGGAGGAGGAGTAAAGAAGGAGAATACGGGAGGAAGGGTAGAATTGAGAGGAGATGATGGAGGGGGCCACAGCCTGGATACAAATAGAATAAATTTTAATAAATGATAATAATTTAAAAAAACATGAACTCAGTGTCAGGCCCTTTGATCACCTTCCCCTGAGGGGGATCAGCCTTGCCAGGCCACAGATGAGGACAATGCAGCCAACCCTGATGAGACCTGATAAACTAGGGTCAGATGGAAGAGGAAGAAGTCCTCCCCTATATGTGGACTTGGAGAGGGGCAAGGGAGAAGATTAGGGAGGGAGGGTGGGATTGGGAAGGAAATGAGGGAGGGCACTAACAGCTGGGATACAAAGTGAATAAACTGTAATTAATATAAAAAATAAAAATTTAATAAAAATTAAGCAAATAAGAGAACTCTCAATAGAAGAAACTTAAATAGCTCAGAAACAAAGAAAACTTAATATTCTTTGTCTCCAGGAAAATACAAATCAGAACTTACTTTGAGATTTCAACTTACACCTGTCAGAGTAGCCAATATCAATCAAATAATTGACATCTTGTGGCTGTGAGTATGTAGAAGAATAGGAACATTCATGTAGTGTTTATCGGAGTGCAAACCTGTATAGCCACTATGAAAACCAATGTGGCAGTTCCTTAGAAATGTGGGAATCAATCTGAAAGATGCAGCTATACCACTCTTGGTCATATACCCAAAGAAAGGTTCATCCTTCTATAGACACTTGTTCAACCATGTTCATTGGCTCTGTTGATAATAGTCAGAAATTCGAAGCAACCTAGACTTCTGTTATCAGAAGAATTGATAAAGAAAATATGCTACATTTGCATGATGAAATATTACTCAGAGGTTAAAAAATGGCATCATAAAATTTGCAGCAAATGGATGGGACTAGAAAAAAATCATTTTGAATGAAGTATCCCAGATTCAGAAAGACAATTATGGTACATATCTGTTTATATTTGCATATTAGCTCTTAAACCAACGATAATCAAGCTATAATCCATGAAACTACAGAAGGTAGGTTATAGCAGTGGTTGTCAACCTTCCTAATGCTGTGACCCCTTAATAACCCTCATGCTTTGGTGATACCCTAGTCACAAAATTATTTTTGATACTACTTCATACCTTTAATTTTGCTGCTATTATGGACCATAAGGTAAATATCTGATTTGCAGGTGGTTTTAAGTGACCCCTGTGAAAGGGTCATTCAGCCCCCAAGTGAGTCGTAACCACAGGTTGAGAACTGTTGGACTAAAGGAAACAGATCTGGGTGGGAAAGAGAAATATAATGGACAGATGTGGGTGGATGGGGGGAGCTGGAATGAGAGGATCAAGTGGGGAGGTAGACAGGGGAGGTGGACAGTGGAGGGAATTGTTGAAGAGAATATGTTGGGGGTAAAGATAGTTTAAATTAAGGGTCACTTGCAGGGTTGTATGAAAACCTGTTGTAGTAGAAGCTTCCTAAAATATATACACATATGAAGGCTATCTAATTGAAACAGACAAATAATGTGGGAGTCAGAGTCACAACTGGCTACTTATTGTCACTAAACAAAGATTCCAGTACTGGGATTGGGTTGCACCTATCTGAGTTGTTGACCAAAGACTCCCCAAGGGAATCCCACAGAACCAAGACTGTTCTCAAGAGTATAATTGCTCTCTACAAGCTAACAGGCCACATTACTGATAACAGTACCTAACTCATTCAACATGGAAATGTCAATCAAATGTCTATCAAATTCCTTCCCTTAGAGCTAAGAGAACCCCTTGGAAGAGGTAATGGAAAGAGAATAAGAACCAGAATGATTAGAGAATCTAAGAAAACAAGCCTCTCTAAATGAAAATAAGCAAAGCTGATGTGAAACGCACAGAGACAGAGGCAACATTCAATAGGCCTGTGCAGTTATTCACCAGTCTTCTGCATATACATTATGGTTTCTTATTCAGTGTTTTTATTGGACTCCTGAGTATATGAACAAATGTATCTCTGATTTTGTGCATTTTCTTTACTTTGTTTTATTCTGTTGGTTTGTCTTGTTCAACTTTGATATAATAGTTTTGTTTTATTTTACTACAATGAATAAATGAATTGATGGATGGATGGATGGATGGATGGATGGCTTAATGGATGGATAGATGAATCAAATCTAACCATAAGAGTAAAGGTTAACAAATGAACTTTAACCCACATCTCTGGGAAAGGGAAAATCAACTTTCTTTAATGGAGTACCACTGGGTGTAAGGTATGGGACAAAATTAAATATGACAGATCTTATATGAAATGGTTTATTAGGTAGATATGGAGAGAGAAAGAAGGGAGAGCCGGGAGAACAGGACATGATGGGGAAAAGAGAGAGGAAAAGAGAGAGAAGGGGAAAGAGAAGTTCTGAATAACTTCTACCCTGATAAAGATAGGGGAGAAGGCCAATAGAGGAGAGACCAAGAGAGGCCAAGAGTAAAAGGGCCAAGAGAGAGACCATGTGTCAGGTTGTCCCTTTACAGGGCAAGGTAACCATGCCTTCCAGGTGTGGCCACCTGGCCGGCAACACATGATGACATCATAAGTTGCTAGGCAACCCAGAAGCAGGTTTTGTTCCAAAATGGTAACATTGGGTATATCAACCACTCTAAGGCAGGCCTCATATTCAGGAGTAGTTGACCAACATACAAAAGGGTTCATGATGTTTTTAGTGTTTAATAAGTATTTTTTTCTTTGTTTTTAGATATTTTATTTCATTTTCTTGGTTTGGGGAGATTCTGTTTTTGCATTAATTAGGTTTTTGTTTGTTTATTGAAAAATAATTTAAAGTTTGGTGGCTAGGGTAGGGGAAAGAATCTAGAAGGAATTGAGGGAGGAAGGGAATATAATAAAATTTTTTTTTCAATCAGTGAGACATGTGACTGTCAGTTTCCACAGCCTAGACTACCCTATTGTTCCTGAAACCATGCCAATTATACTTATTTACATTAATTTGATATTATCTGGTGCTTCTGTATACATTGTTTATTTTTTATCTATCAATGATCAATGATTTTTAATGGAGCTTCTGACAAAAAAATTTTAAAAATGAATATAATCAAAATACATTTAAATTTCAAAATTGTTTTTAGTAATAAAAAAGATACCAGTAAAAAAGTGAGAAGGAAAAGGAGGTAATAATTGTCTTTACATTATTTTAAAAATAGTATCATTTCACTAGGTGGTCTGTGTTCTTGTTTTATTTTTTTTGTGTTTTATTTTATGTCCATTTAATTTTTCTTACATTAACAAACTTTTTCCTTGGAGTCAACTTTCTCTTTCAGAATCTTAGTTATGTGGAGTGTAGAGACCTCTCTGTCTTCTCTCTATTTTTGATGCAGCACTTGGCATACAAAAGGAACTCCACTAGTATTTATTATTAAAAAAAGGAGGTATGACACTAAATTTCAGCATTTTATAAAATGTCTCAGTATTAAGACAAAAAGAGATATATAAGGTAAATATAATCTAAGTGAGTCTGTGAAAGGAGAAGGCAGATTGTGTAGGAAAAGAGACACAGAGACAGAGAAAAAGGGAAAAAGAGGGAAGAGGGGAGAGAGGGAGACAGAGACAAGGACAGAGGGAGGGAAGAGTATAGAGGAAAGAGAAGGAGACAGACAGGGACAAACCGAGAGAGGAGAGACTTTCCCACAGTGAGACAAATCATCAACCATCAGAGAAGCAGCACTCCTTTCATAGACAATTTTATTACCTATATAAATATGAAAATACAGGTATCAAAGTTGAGGATTGTTGAGATCAGACTATTCTCTATGTTAAGTTATTCCATGTTGTATAAAACTCTTTTTTTTTCAAATTATGTCATGTTAAGAGAGTCCATTTACAAATAGCATCTACCCACTTTGAGGGAAATTAAAGAGTGAATTCCACAGTTGAATCAGAAACGACTGGACACCAGAAGAAACCTTCATTAGTACACAAAATTTAAAGTCCTAGTATGTTTTAGGAAAAAAAAAAGTAAACATTGCATGTTATAAAGCAAACAGCCATTTGTTTCTAAGAAAAGTAACTTCAAGGCGTCACCACATCCTCAAAGAAAAGTCAGTCTCTCTGTCCTTCCAAAGAGCTGGGTGTGGTGAGGAGAAAGCCTGAACCTGCTGGTTGGAGAGTGTGTAACAATTGTATGTGCATTTAACAACTCCCTTACCAATTCCTTTATTGACATACACATTCCCCACTTGTTCTCACCTCTGTACTCTTGAAAATAAATAGGATATTGTTTCTTTTTTATACCCCTTTCAAAGAATCCTTGTAAACATAAGAGATGCCAGGGTGTGCAGTGCAAACCTAAGCTCCTTGGCTGAATGCACTTTGAAAACTGCTCAGCAGATATCTGAAGCCTTTTACAGGTCTGGAAAGTTCTGAATAATAAAGAACCCATTTGAAATAAAGGAGCCTGGCTCATCTGTAAATCAGCCTTCCTCAAAGTTGCAACATTCTGCAACTTTTGTGAATGCTTCTTGAGATTTTTCTTTTGGAAAGGTTATTTCCTTTTGCTGGAATCCCAAGGTAAGGGTATAAGCTCCCCTTCTTTCCTTTCTCTGTCTCTTACTTCTCATCAGGTTCTGAAAAGTCTCTTGTATTCCGCCTTGCAGCCCAAAGGCAAACTTTTAGATTTTCCAAAATTGGTTTATAGTTGAGACAAATATTTGAGTAGAAAATATAATACAAAAGGAAAAAAAAAGGGAAAAGGTTTTTTTTATGAGAAATATACTTAGTAATTACAGCAATTTAGTAGCTAAGTCTTTCCTTGCTAATAATTTGTGACATGATGAAAAACACCCTGTAGCTAAATTCACTTGTGTGTTTTAGGGATTTTCTTACATGTAATTTTATTTCTGTAAAATTAATGATTAAATGGGCACTGAAGAAGGCAAATTTAGTTAGCTGAAACACAGCTATTAGGTTAAAAATAATTCAATATTAGATAAATTTTTGACTGTTCAAATAACATTGCAGAATGAATTTAAGCTATAATAAAATATTGCTACATTTCTCTCCTCACCTGTGCCAGTACTAAAGTACGGGTCTCATTCTTCCATCACTTTAGAGATTCAAGAAGACTTGAAGACATGAACATTAACAAATGGCCCAGGGCACATTAGGTTCCAGGAAGTGACTAGAACCTGCTTTCATTCAACAATTCTATTCACTAATTGCACAGTGAGTAGATGGCACTGAATCGCCCTGAATGCAGTGTTCTCCTGGATGTGGCTGTGCTATTGCTGTATGGCAAAAGTATTCAGCTCCCATGCTAGAAAGAATAAAAATGGGAGCTTCATATTTAACAGTGATATAAAAGATTTAAAGACAATATTTTGTGCTGCCAATAGAAAATAAGGGTTTGAACTCGTCCTCCTAGTTAATAGTGTGTGTGTGTATTTGTTGTCAAATTTTAAACATATTATAAAATGCTACTTGAACTTGTTCAGTTGAAGAATAGTAAATGTCTACTATGTACAATCTCTCCTGTACTTAAATTCTTACAGTGTAATTAATTTTTAAAGAATCAAGTCATTGACTTTTCTAATGTCATCATGCATAAAGAAGATCATTATTTTGCTTACCAGTCCAGAAATTTAAAAGAGAATATGCTTGTGTTTAGGGCAGAAGCTCCCTTCCAGAAACTACATTTTAAATAGATTTGATTTTAAAATACAAAAATATAGGCATCACAGTTGAGGATTGTTGAGATCAGACTATTCTTTATTCTAAGTTATTCTATGTTGTATAAAACTCTTTCCAAGATATGCTTTGTTAAGAGACTCCCTTTACAAGTAGAACTTTATCCACTTTGAGGGTGAATCCAGAAACCACACCATCTGTCAGGTACTATCTACCCTGAACATACTGACAAGAGACTTAGTGATAGAGATAGAAAGAAAGCTACCCTGTAAGTTTATCTGGGTTAATTAAGACGACAAGGATACCTCTGTGTATGAAAATCATATCAGAGACCTTATCAGACATGCTATGCTAAAGAAAGACTGTCATTTCCTCACCTGGGCCCAATAAAGTAATGAACATTTATCAATGCAATGTCATGGTCGTATACCAACCTATCACCGGAAGCTATCTGTGTGTTTTGAGGACTGATACAAAAGGGTTCCCCAGGTATGCCTGCTTTTTTTTTAATTCAAGTTAGCTAACCCCCTAGGTGTTGACATAGCCTCTTTGAGTTCCTGCCTGTCCACCTACTCACAAGACTAGACCTGGACCTAAACCTGCTATTCCCAACCCTTGGACTCTGGCTCAGCCTTTCACCTCACAGTTGGAACAGTTTCCCTCTCCTACAGCCGTTCCAGCAGCTTCTTCCAGCCGTTCTGCTTTGTTATCTCATCAGTACAGATGGTCACTCATCCTACTTCTAAAGCTGCTGCAGTCTCTAGCTTGTGTTTATTCTGAAAACCATATATGCATAAATTTACGTGTATGTATTTGCTACATGCTGTGTAATATAAGTTAATGCCAGTCATTTAGATTTGAAGAAGCCACATTTACTTTGACCATATTGCCAAAGGAAGTATGATTATATGCTACGTTGTTGTTATTTAAACCATTAAATCTCAGAAAATTATTGCTATCCAATAAATGCAGACATTGTGAAGATACTAAAATGTTTGTCTATGTTGATGCCATAGCATGCTGATGATAACGTCCAATTCTATGATGCCACCTAAAAAATCATTCCTGCTTAGGCATTCCACATGACAAACCTTCCTCAGCCCTTAGAGTGGAAGGGAGCTTTCACCCAAGGCCTGTCTCTCTCTATTTTTTTTTTTATTCACACATTGCATTGTCTATTTTCCTTTTCAACATCTCTAAGAAAACACAAAGAAATATCAGCCCAACAATTTTTGGTTTTTAATACATATAAATTACTATTTTTAAAACTGTATATTATTCATAAGCTAAAATGATTTTCATGGAAATTTATTATTCATGGAAATTGTTTTTCCATAAATTCAGTTAATATTTTAATTAAAAATAAAAATAAGTTAACATTTACAGTATAAATCTTAAAGTAACTGTGGTAACTCCATTATGGTATGTCAAATGAGTAAATTAAATCCAGAATCATACATGCATTTATATTGATCTCATGAAATTTCACATTAATGTGTCATGTCTGTGGCATCCTCCAGAGAGAACACTGGATCCGGAGCTAAGCAGTTGACCCTATGGTTCCCTGGAGTACCTTCCAATTTACTTTCTTGTTAGAACAACTCATTCCTAAATACAAATAATCTCTCAATACATGCTAGGCCTGCTGAATGCTATTCTGTTCAGGATGATTTATGGTCATACATTTAAATAATTACATCAGCCTTGTTGTTCTAATATTTCATCACAGCTAACAAGACCATACATGCAGATAAAGGCATTACAACCTCCTGTCTCTTCAAGTATTTTCCTGTAGTAGAAATTACACACATCTACAATAAAAGAGAGCAAATCTCTCCCCACCAGAATGTAAATATGCAGTCTACATTAGTCTGTCACTTTTTAGTATACAACAAAAACAGATCCAGAGCTAATGTTTCCATAGCTACGTTCTATTAAGTATAAATTGGAATGTGCTTTACATAAAGGGAGAAAACAGAACTTTGTCTTTTTAAAGAGGAAAATTTTAACAAAAAGGTCCCAAGAAATTGCTTTGGTAATCAAAATTTAAAAATGGATATTTAAAAAGGAGATTAGAGATTAAGTGTGCTCTAACGTGGCTTCTTCTTTTCTTCTTCTCCTTCTTCTTTCGCTGCTGCTTCTGCTTCTTCTTCTTCTTCTTCTTCTTCTTCTTCTTCTTCTTCTTCTTCTTCTTCTTCTTCTTCTTCTTCTTCTTCCAGGCATAACAAGATCACCATTTTTACCTTGGCCTGGTAGCCATGGTAACTAATTGAGCAGAACAGCATAGTGATACGTTTCTAGTTTTGCAGTAATGGTAATGAGATAACAGGACCTAGCAGAAGGAAGAGGGGTTAGTCATAGTACCCTCACCTGGGATTTTATGAATATATAGATAAGGAACCTGTACTGACAGTACTTTGTTCTCCCCGGTAGCCTGTTAAATTGAATGCCATGTTTTTAATCATACATTTCTGGTTGTTTCTCAGTGCCCTTCTACACTGTTGGCAAGAAGCTTGTTAGTCAGTATAAGATTAATCCTACAGTTTTAGCAATCTTAAATCTAGAATGTTATCACAGTCAAAATAGAATATATTAAGGAAGGAAACATAATGAGACTACATGAGGAAATGTCCCTTCCCAGTCTGTTTGTAATACCTCGGTCTTTGTCATAGCCAAAGAAAACAGGCTAGCATATATATAGTGCAGGACTTTAGGAACATCAACAAATCATGATCACATTGCATTTTCAGGTCCTCGGGTCCGTAAAACACCACATGGTGCTACGTCTAAAAGATGCCTCTTTAACATTCCTTTCCTCCCTGACTTTTAGCACATGTTTGCTTTTGAAAAGGGGAAGAATGCACTGGAGTTTATCAACAACGCACTTGAACTGTCCCTCCTCAAAGATTAAGGAGCAGTCCTTTCCTTTCTGGCAGATCATTATAAAAAGATCTTAAAGACTATTTCACCACAGTGAGATGGTCTTCAACATGTAGATGATACTTTGATATGCAGCCCTACCAAAAGAAGTCCAAAGCAAAATAGCCTTTCAAGTCTACTTGGTGTCCTATGAAAATGCCCAGATACTGGTCAAGAAGTAAATATTTGAGTTATATTTGATACTGAGGCACAACTTCCTCCATCTCAAATGAAAGCCACCATTGATGCTGTTCTAGAAAAGAGACAACTTTGATCATTTTGGGAGATTGCTGCATTCCTTTTTAAAACCAGATTCTCAGTTTCAGGTTAATGGCAAAACCTCTCAGTGAGTATAATAAGTTCCAGGATATGAGCGTCTTAACTGGGGGTGGGAGGGGGTGGGGGAGGCTTGTCTGAGGCCATTGTGCAACCAAATACAACCAGCTCTCATAAAAGCCAAGCACTGTTCATGCCTAGGCAGCAAAACCTGACTTAACATGTGTCGCAGGAAAAGAAGTTTTTATCATTTGTATATTGACTAAAAACCTAGAGACAAGGCTGGATCTTCTACCATATTAAACAAAATAGAAATTATTGCATGAGAGCAACAACTTCTCTATCAGCTCAGTCTCAGCACTCTTGTAAAAGAGGCTTATAAGCTATCTTTGGGGAAACTTGTGAAGGCCAACACATGTCATCAGCACTCTGGACTGGAACCTATGGTTAACTGGGAATAGATTAACAAAATATCAAGCAAGCCTCCTAGGCAAGCCAGAGGTAGCTATCAAAACTTACTATAGCCTCACTTCTGCCTCAGTTATGTCCATGGAAACTTCTTCAGATCTGGACACTTGCAGTGGTAGTTTGAGTGAAAACGGCCCCATGGGCTCACATATTTGAGTGTTTGGTCTGTAGTTAGTGCAACTATATTTTGGGAATTATAAGTGGCCTTATTGGAGAATGTGTGTCACTGGGTGTGTGATTTAGATTTCAAAGTCCAAACCAGGCCAAATGTCTCTCTCCCTGCCCCTATCCCTTCTCTCTCTTTTTTGCTCCTCCATCTCCTTCTCCTTCCTCTCCCTCTTTTCCTCCCTCCCTCCTTCCATGCCTCCCCACTTGTCAGCCTCCAATTTGCAGATAAGATCTAAGCTCTCAGCTCTTCAGCACCATCCCTGTCTTCATGGCTGTGGCTATGCTGACCACTAAGATGATCACAGACTCATCCTCTGAAAATGGAAACAAACCCAAAATTAAATGCTTGCTTTTATAAGCTGCCTTGGTCATAGTGTCTTTTCACAGCAATATAAAAGTAACTAAGACCTTTGAATACTGAGAACATTTCTTCAATCTGTGCCAGCCAGGCTGACCTACCTGCCCAACTCCTAGAAAAATAAGAGGGTGTATGGTTTAATGATGGAAACACTTATCTTTAAACATAAATGCAAGGCAGAATACACAATGGTCAGCCAGAAAGAAGCAACCAAGCCTCCAAATACCCACTTCCACCTTGGCTCAAATGGCTGTACTAAATGCTCTAACAAGGGCATTCTGGACAAAAGAAAAATATTAATATCTACTTTTTTTGCTTGTCATTAATTCTTCTTTGAGATTATAGTATCATTACATTTCTCCTTTCACTTCTTTCCTTCTAAACCCTCCCACAAACTCTTCCCATTTTCTTTAATTTTTATTGCCTTCTTTTTTCAATAATTGTTGTTGCATGAATATGTGTAAAAGTATATACATATATATTCCTAAATCTAACTTTTTGAGTCTGTATATTGCTACTTAAGTGTATTTTTTTAGAGCTGATCATTTGGCACTGAACACCAGTTGGTGTGCTCTTCCCTAATGAAGTCCTAGCTACACTAAATTAAAGTTTTCCTTCATGATCTTTCATGCCAATCTGGAAAGAAGGAGATCAATCAAATGACCTGGAAGGGGGGATCCAAGATGGCTGCCACGAGAGAACACTGTGTCTGAGGAGTAGGAGAGCAGAAACAACGCAGCGACCAGGAGACTGAACTCTGGGACCTAAAATGCCAGCATTGTGAGTGCCAGGTGAGCTGAACTCCTAAGGTGAGAAAATCAAGTGGGCAAACCCTAGAGACACCCAGTTATTACCTGGAAAAATTTCCCGGTGACCAGCTGCGCACAGCTCTGATCTGAAAGAGCAGCCGCCACGCTGGGTGCCCACACCCGCCATTGTAGACTGAATCACAGTCTCATGGGCAGTCTCAGGAGGAACCGGGTGCCGTTTTCACTGAACTGCACCCTACGAGCGCACACTGCACCTGGGTTCTGCTTCAACCCGCGGGTGTGCAGCTGGCATGAACCGATCATCGGAACCACCCCAGACTGAGTGGATTGGGGGACCATTTTGACCAGTCCGCACACTGCCGTGGCGCAAGACAAACACTTCTGCCAGCAAAAACTCAGTCAGTGTGTGAGCCCGCTGGTGTGTCTGGGAGGGACCCGAGTTCTGCCTCAGCCCACGGGTTTGCAGCGGGCACGAACCGATCACCAGAACCACCACAGACTGAGTGGATTGGGGGACTGTTTTGACCAGTCCGCACACTGTGGGGGCGCTTGCCTAACTCTTCCACCAGCAAAAACTCAGTCAGTGTGTGAGTCCCCTGGCGGATCTGGGAGGAACCCGAGTTCTGTCTCAACCCACGGCTGAGAGGATCCTGGGACCATCTTGACCAGACCGCACACTGAGGGCAAAAACTGCACGAATCCACCAGCAAAAACCCCACTTCAGGTGTCTATCCACGGGCCAGACAGAGAAGGCCTCTGGCACCATTTCAGACAGCCTTCCATACAACGGATGCACACCAACCCAAACCCACTCTGTGTGCCCCAAATATCATCTCAGACCATGGTGCACAGCCCCTGGCACAGAAGGAGGTGCCAAATATCCATTCCAGGGGAGAGCCCTTAGCAGCAAGCCCAGGGCAGAGTCCACAGCCCCCAGCTGACATCTCAAAACTGGACACTTAGACTCTAGCACAGAGTGAGGAGTAAAGACTCCAGACCAGAGGGGTGACCAGCCTGCAGTGCTCACAGCTTCTAGCACAGAGCACGAAGTTGGGCACACAGAGCCCACAACAGAGTTCAACTGAGATAAAACACACACAACAAACCACAAGAAATCCCTGATCTTCTTGAAAAATACTCCTGACACAAAAGACTGACAGATTCAGACTGAAGTACAGCCTTAAAGCACAAACAGCTCCCTGATTATATATAAACAAATACCCAGAAATCGGCGAAAGAACAAACCCAACAAAAATCAGGACACCATGGCCCCACCGGAAACACCCAAAAGCAGTGGAGTTTTTAATTCAGCAGAGACACAAGAAAATTATATTAAAGCTTTGATTATGCAGATATTGGAGGAACAAGAGGAGAGACAAAAAGAGGAAATGAGCAAGGCCCTCAAAGAAATGGAGAAGAAATTAACTGCCCACATACAGGAACAATCAAAGATAAACAGAGAGGAATCATCCAAAATAGGAGACACAGTCAATCAGCTGAAGGAAACTGTACAAA
>CM053763.1:66634930-66648501 GCA_028658305.1 Pachyuromys duprasi | reverse complement strand
TTAGCCATCAGGGAGATGCAAATCAAAACGACCCTGAGATTTCACTTTACACCCACCAGAATGTCTAAGATCAAAAACTCAAGTGACAACACAGGCTGGAGAGGTTGTGGAGAAAGAGGAACCCTCCTCCATTGCTGATGGGAATGCAAGCTTTTACAACCACGCTGGAAATCAACTTGGTGCTTTCTTAGACAATTAGGAATAGTGATTCCTCAAGACCCAGCTATACCACTCTTAGGCATATATCCAAAAGATGCTCAAGTACACAACAAGGATATTTGCTCAACTATGTTCGTGGCTGCTTTATTTGTAATATCCAGAACCTGGAAACAACCCAGATGTCCCTCAGTTGAGGAATGGATACAGAAATTATGGTCCTTTTACACAATGGAATACTACTCAGCAATTATAAACAAGTAAATCATGAAATTCGCAGGCAAATGGTGGGACCTGGAATTGATCATCCTGAGTGAGGTATCCCAAAAGCAGAAAGAAACATATGGTATATACTCACTTATATAGACCTATAAGACAGGAAGGTCATGCTGAAATCTATACACCTAGGGAAGATAAACAAGAAGGAGGACCAAGGTTGGGATGATCAATGCCCGCTTAGATGGACAAATGGGATGGACATTGGATGTAGGGGAAAACGAACAACAGGACAGGAGCCTACCACAGAGGGCCTCTGAAAGACTCTGTATAATAATGTATCAAAGCTGATATTAAGACTCACAACCAAGTCTTCAGCAGAGGGCAGAGAATAATATGAAAATAGGGAGAGTTGTAAGACTTGGTGAGAACAAGAGCTCCACAAAGACCACATATATCAGGGCACAGGGGTCCTTTATGAGACAATTTCTCCAACCAAGGACCATGTATGGATATAACGTAGAACCCCTGCTCAGATGTGGCCCATGGTAGCTCAGTATCCACCTGGGTACCCTAGTAAGGGGAACAGGGACTATTTCTGTCATGAACCCAATGGTTGGCTCTTCGACCCTCCCACACACACACCGGGGAGGAACAGCCTAGCTAGATCCCAGAAGAGGACATTGCAGCAGGTCCTGAAGAAACAAGATGAGCTAGGGTCAGATGGAAGGGGAGGAGGTCCTCCCCCATCAGTGGACTTGGAGGGGGGTAGGGACGAGATGAGGGAGGGATGGGAAGAGTGGGAGGGACTGAGGGAAGGGGCCATGACTGGTATACAAAATACCCAACCCATGATTAATATAAAAAAATAAATTACATTAAAAAATTCATTAACTCTTTAAAAATATGTTTAGAAAAACTAGAGGTTTTTCTTGATTTTAATTCAGAACCCAAACACAATCATCTTTACAACCCTCTTTTCAGCCTGCAGTTAAACACAAATTTTGAACCAAAGGTGTGCATGCACTAGACTGAAGGCCACACACTGACGGGCACTGTCCTGTGTTCAACTAACAGTGCTTAGAAATGTGTTTGATATATATTGGGTAACAAGGACAGTATGAAGAAATTATTACAGATGCTCTAACATCCGTCAAGGTGGAGTGGAGAATGGGAGAGCAGTGATTTCTTGGCAATCACATTGCCAAGAAAAGAAAGTAACATATAGAAAAACAATCTTGAACTAAAGAAGGAAATTTAAATTCGATCAGCCTTTTATAGCTATTCATTTTCCCCAAAGAAAATTATGTGTCTATTCTTGCACTTTTTGTTTTCTGATTAAAAGTTCCCTCTTGCTTTCATAATCTCAGAGCAGAAATTTAATATTCCACTGAATTCAGAACTCAGGTGGCTATCATAAAACTGTCTTTGAATTATGGCTTGGAACTAGATTTTTATAGGTCACATATTCCTTTCCTTTGTGGTATGCTGAGTCTCAGATCAGAAAAAAGTAATGTTTTATACACCTTATGGACCAATTCTTTTTGTTTATGAATAGGAGCCCCGATTATATGTCTTTCTTGCAAAATCTCAAATACTGAAATTCATGGAAGCATCCTTCCAGCTCAGTTGGAGGGAGCCTCCATCCAGACAGAGATTATTAATCTATAGACTGATTTTTAAAGCCAGGTAAGCAATCAGTTTTCTTTGGATGTTGTCAATTGTTAACTTTACTGGAGCATATCTGACAGAACTTTAATCTCCACGGAGGAACAATGTTCCCATTTTGTGCTGAATTTCTTAGTAATGTGAATGTAATTTCATCACATTGATGGACAAAACAAAACCCATATGCTAAGTTTGATAGATTCAGTGAAGCATTCTGTCACAGTTAATATTCATAGGAGAAAACACTAAATAAAGCATGTTAATGTTGGAAAAAGCCTAAATGATCCCCCAGCAATAGTACTGTTATGGTGAGTGAGTGAGTTGCAGGAAAAGTCATCAGGGTAAAAGTGTGAACACAACCTACACCTCTAACAAGCAATGTTTATGAAGATTCCCCAGCACAGCATGAACATGAATGTATGTGAAGCACAGGATGATTGGCTTCTACAGAAAAATGGTATTAAGCTATGGAAATGGAGGGGTCATTTTGAACTTCCACAATATGGAAAGAAGTCACTGTGAACAGTCTGGTTGTGAGAGTTACCAGCAAACATGCTAGAGGTATGGCTATCCTAGGAATCCTAGAACCTCAGACAAGATTGTTTTTCTTGACTTGGATATTGTTTACATAAGCTCATTCATTTTATTCATGCTCATCTGCCTTGTTTTACTGTGATTTACTTACTATTCTATCTGAATGTGATAATTCAACAATACAGTCTAAGGAAGAGTATGGTACATACTACTCCATAAAGTATGATACCTTGAAGTGACAGATGCCAGAGTAATATAGTCTCACTATATATAATAATATAATAAAATGAATAAAATTTATGCAAAAATGTTACTATATCCTGAGGTGTATAATGTTACAGAATATCACAGTAAGTGTATCTGACATGTATCCTGCCTAGTGGGCTTTATGGATAGCATTGTTTGCTGTAGCTTCTTCTAAAATCTAGCATAATCCAATCATACACAGAAGACTAGCAAGAAGAAAGCATATGTATCTGTAACTAACCCCAAAATTTATCTCAGGGACCACTTTAAGGGTTTTTTGTTTATGTATTTTAAACGCTTAAAAATTCTTCAGGACAGGCCAACAAGTAAACACACTTTTCACCACACCTAATGATGTGAGTATAATCCACAGAACCTACACAATGGAAGGAATTGACTGACTCCTTCAAGTTGTCTGCTGACCAACTTAAGTTCCTGGGCACAAATAACAGCCATAAATATACAACCAAAAAATTATAAAAACAAATCCTGTTATCTTAAGTTTCATATGAGCTAACAGAACTATTTGGAAAAAATAAACTCAGTCTGAGTTTGTCATAGAACTAGCTCATGGCACAAGGTATCAGATAGCTAGCAGGAAGCATGGAGTGACAATAATGTGTGATGCTCCATCAGGACAGGTGCATGTTTGAGAAGTGCTCCTAAAGTCTGGGAGTGTAGGCATGGGCCCTGTGTTGTTGTTATAAGAAGATCTCTCTCTCTCTCCAAGGCGACTACAGAATGCATTAATTTGAAAGTTGGTTTTTTCCCACTCTCCAAACAACGCCTGTTATCTTTCCCTACTTTCTCTAAAAGGAGTGTTTAGGTTGTTGTTGCTACTGAGAAGTCACCATTCAATGAGTAATCTCTTACTGACATGCCGTAAAAAGGGGAATGAATGATTATATACATTATTATACCCCTGTGCCTCTGCCTTTCCCTTCATCTCTATGAAAATGATAAAGAAGATAAATTCAATAAAGCTTCCATTTATTTTTGTCATCAAGAAATATTAAATGCTATCATCTATTGACCTTTCTATAGATCACTTGGGATGGTTAGGTAAGATAAAGATCAACTATATTCTTTAAATATATTGCCTGATTTAAATGTATTTTGCCTCCCCAGTTAATATGGAACTCATGATGCACTAAAGGGAAATGACCGGTAAAAGGGTTTGAACTGTAGTCAGCTGAAATGCAGCATTCATTTATGCTGAATATTTGTCTATGTTGTAGACCTTCCAATATTTCAGCATCTTACCTGATGAAGTCACACTAACCTGAAAAATTCACACAGCCTCTGTTCAATTGTTCCAGCCACATATTAAAAATAAGTCCACCCTTAGAAATCATTCTTCATGTAAAAAAACATTCATTTGACTTCTGTGAATTCTTTTTAGTATATTGTTAGGTGGGCCTAACAGACTATGCATACTTGCTTTCAGTGGTTTATGGAATTTACATTAATAATTGATAGTGCAGAAAAAAACAGTCTGTTACCAACATGTCAGTGCTGATCACTATCATGTTCTCTCATCTGTTTCTTCTGGTTGAAATCCCAGAACTGAACTTTATATCATTGCTTTATTGACCAATAAATTTGAACTGGGTATCTCCATATCCACATTCAACACATTGGTTAAAATAAGCAGTATCTTAAGGTGTACACAGATATCTAATGGTGTCAATGATTCTCTAATTTTATACTCAAATTTTCATATGTGAAACGTTACTTTTTAAGCTTATCATGAGACTCAAGTTGTTGTGCCCAGTTTACAAACCCCAAAAGACCAGGAATAAATAGACTCCACTGTAAATACATGAGGTTTTTGTCTATTAAAAGTTACAAGCTGCAGCTTGGGTCCACAGCCCCCACCACTCATGGTGAGAGCCATGAGGTCTGTGTTCAGGTTAGTTGCGTAATTTAAATATTCCAGTTCTTCCCAGCATGCCCAAGGCAGAGGCAATTCGTATCTGGCAAACAAATGCTGCATTTTGGATTGGCTATAGGAAGGTCCCCAAACCTATCAATCAACTGGTATCCCTCCCTAAGGGGATAGGCCAGTTTCCTAGCTACTGTATCTCTAGTGAGTCCTTGCCCTCAGGGCATTTCTGGACTGTCTAGCCTTAGATTAGGCCTTGAATTTTAATAATCACTGATTTTTAATCTTTTGGTCTCTCATTTCCCCCTTCTCATCATCATTTGAAGACCCAATCTTGGGTCTTCATGATATGACCCGTTCCGAGTACCATTAGCTATATTGTTTTCAATCATTTTTTTTTTTATGAAAGCCATTAAGCACTTTAAAATATAAGGCTCAAAGATAAAAATCAAAATGAGTAGGGGTCCCTTCAGGGTGGTTATAGGAGTAGTAAGCCAAGGAGAACTATTATCCTTTTTTTAGGGTCTCTCTAGGCTTTTAGTCCAGTTGCTGCAATACTAGTTTCCATTTCTACTAAGCAGACACCCAAGATAATAACTATATGTCATGGAGCCCCTTTTGACTTAGCATTTCAGCCTGCTAGGTGCGATTTTGGGCCAGTGGTCTCATCTGAATTTTCTTCAGGCTGACAATAGGACCATTGGCATCGGGGGAGGAAGGCTGAAATGCCAGTCAAAGGCTGGGCAAAGGGGCAGTCCTCAGAAGTGTCTGGTTAGTTGATCCACCCGAAGAGGCAAGGAGCAATCATGTCAGCTACCAGGAAGTCTAGATTTCAGCTTGCAGTCCATAGCTGATTCCGGAATATAGTTAAACAGGTGAAAATCTGCTGAGACAAATTTAGACTGGAGACAGAAGTTAAAATTTATCTACTAAATGGGAAAAGTGAGGAATCCCAACACCAGGGAAAAACTCATTCGAGATTCTTTTGAGCTATGCCAGATCCAGGTTTCATGACTTTTGAATTTCCAGAAACTCATGTGAATTTTAGTTTATAAAAGGACATATATTAAAAACAGATAAAAGTAACATATCAGCAAATCTAATGTAACAACTTTCTGAGAGTAACAAGTAAAACTGCATTCCACTGAATGAGTGTCAGTTAGCTGTTTATCTTATAACCTTTATAAAAAACTTAAGTGTGTCCATGGTCTGGAACTCTAACACTTTTTCTGTGGGCACAGCTGTTGGTAATCAGCCACCAATGGAGCTTGGCCATTTTTTATACACTCAGCATCTACTTTTAGCCCGCATTTCCATGTCACACTGGACAGTTAGGCAGAAATACATTAATGGCTTTAGTGCAAAACCCTGGGTACTTGGACTTTTTTTTTTTAACAAAGCAACTAGAAGGAATAGGTTTAAGGTATTCTTAAATCCTGTCTACCTCAGAAATGGCAGATATTAAGAATAGTATACTAAAGGCTATGGCTTTTGGTTTAGATATACGCATTAAACAGATGTTTTTAGCATGATGAGAAGCACCTTTAAATCTATCTTCAGAAAACAATCAAAAGAAATTAAAATCTCAAGCTGGTGACTGAATAATAAGCAGTCAGTGTAACATTAACTTATCAGAAATCTATTGATCAATGCCAAAACTCTGAATTTCTGAAATTTTATAACAACATAAGCACAAGAGTAGCAAGGGGGTAGAAATCTAAAATCTTTTAATTTTACTATTATAATTTATATTTATATATTTTAAAACATCTATTTAAGACTCTCTATGCTTTTTTGCATTTATTAACCCTGAAACATATTTTAGACCAAGTAACACTCTAGATTTTTATAACCTAAACTTTTATATTCTCAGACACTATATAAACTTAGTGTTTTTTTAAAAATAAGATCAGCATTCTAGGGGGAAAACCAATAACAAGTGAACATTACCAACAGTGTGTACAGAGTCTGAGATACATCAGTACGTCTTCTAGGCACACAATTACATAATGTCTAAAAGAACAAAGAATACATCATTTGCCTTAATGCTGAAATACACACTATTACTGGAGTTGGGCATTTTACATTGTTTTTTTTAATTACAATTTATTCACTTTGTATACCCCCATACAACCCCCTCCTGCCCTCCCAATCCCACCTTCCCTCCCCCTTCTCCACACATGCCCCTCCCCAAGTCCACTGATAGAGGACTTCCTTTCCTTCCTTCTGATCCTAGTATATCAGCTCTCTTCAGGAATGGCTGCATTGTCTTCCTCTGTGTCCTGGTAAGGCTGCTCCCCCATCAGGGTGAGGTGATCAAAGAGCAGGCCAATCAGTTCATGTCAGAGGCAGTTCCTGTTCACATTATTATGGAACCCACTTGGATACTAAACTGCCATGTGCAGGGGTTCTAATTTTTCTCTATGCATGGTACTTAGTTGGACTAGCAGTCTCAGGAAAGACCTCTGTGCTCAGATTTTTTGGTTCTGTTGCTCTCCTTGTGGAGCTCCTGTCCTCTCTCTATCTTACTATTTCCCACATCTTAGTATGGCCCTACAGTTGGACATAAGTCTCAGCATCTGCTTTGATATTCTGCAGGGCAGAGCCTTTCAGGGACCCTCTGTGACAGGCTCCTAACTTGTTTCCTGTTTTCTTCTGATGTCAATCTGCTTTGCATTTCTGGCTGGGGATTGAGCATTTTAGCCAGAGTCCTCCCTCTTGATTAGTTTCTTTAAGTGTACAGATTTTATCAGGTTTATCCTATTTTATATGTCTATATGAATGAGTATATACCATGTGGGTCTTTCTGCTTCTGGGATAGCTCACTCAGGATGATCCTTTCCAGTTCCCACTACTTACCTGCAAATTTCATGATATCCTTGATTTTTATTGCTGAGTAATATTCCATTGTGTAGATGTACCACAATTTCTGTTTCCATTCCTCAGTTGAGGGACATCTGGGTTGTTTCCAGCTATTGGCTATTACCAATAAAGCTGCAACAAACATGGTTGAGCAAAGGTCCATATTGTGTACTTGAGCCTCTTTTGGATATATGCCTAGGAGTGGTATAGCTGGATCATGAGAAAGCACTAGTCTTAGCTGTCTGAGGAAGTGCCAGATTGATTTCCAGAGTGGTTGTACAAGTTTACATTTCCACCAGCAGTGGAGGAGAGTTCCCCTTTCTCCACAACCTCTCCAGCATGTTTTATCACTTGAGTTTTTGATCTTGGCCATTCTGATGGATGTAAGGTAAAAAACTCAGGGTATTTTTGATTTGCATTCCCTGATGGCTAATGACATTGAGCATCTCTTTAAGAGTTTCTCTGCCATTCAATATTCCTCAATTGAGAGTTCTTTATTTAGCTCTGTTTCCCATTTTTTAATTGGTTTACTTTATTTATTGCTTTTCAACTTCTGTAGTTCTTTATATTGGATATTAGACCTCTGTCAGATAAAGGGTTGGTGAAGATCCTTTCCCAGTCTGTAGGCAGTCATTTTGTTTTGATGACAGTGTTTTCTCTTTACAGAAACTTCTCAGTTTCATGAGGTCCCATTTATTGATTGTTGCTCTTAGAGCCTGTGCTGTTGGTGTTCTGTTCAGGAAGTTGTCTCCTGTACCAATGAGTTCAAGGCTCTTCCCCACTTTTTCTTCTAACTGATTTAATGTGTCTGGTTTTAAGTTGAAGAGGTCTTTGATCCACTTGGACTTTAGTTTCGTGCAGAGTGATAAGTATGGATCTATTTGCATTTTTCTACATGTAGACATCCAGTTAGATCAGCACCGTTTGTTGAAGATGCTATGTTCTTTCCATTGTACGGCTTTGTCATCTTTGTCAAAAATCAGGTGTCTATAAGTGTGTGGGTTTATTTCTGGGTTTTCTATTCGGTTCCACTGATCCACCATTCTGTTTCTATGCCAGTACCATACAGTTTTTATTTTTGTTGCTCTATAGAACAGCTTGAGATCAGGGGTGGAGAAACCTCCAGAAGATGTTTTATTTTAGAGGATGGTTTTTAACAATTCTGGGATTTTTGTTATTCCCTACGAAGTTGATAATTTTTCTTTCATGGTCTGTAAAGAATTGTGTTGGTAGTTTGATGGGAATTGCATTGAATCTATAGATTGCTTTTGGTAAGATGGCCATTTTTACTATGTTAATCCTAACAATCCATGAGCATGGGAGATCTTTCCATCTTCTGATATCTTCTTCTAATTCTTTCTTCAGAGACTTGAATTTTTTTCATACAAGTCTTTGACTTCCTTGGTTAGGGTCACAACAAGGTACTTTGTGTCTTTTGTGGCTATTGTGAATTCTTTCTAATTTCTTTCTCAGTCCTTTTGTCTTTTGTATAGAGAAAGGCTACTGATGTTTGTTAGTTAATTTTGTATCTGGCCACTTTGCTGAAGGTATTTAACAGCTGTAGGAGTTCCCTGGTAGAATTTTTTGGGTCACTCAGGTATACTGTCATATCATCTGCAAATAGTGATACTTTGACCTCTTCCTTTCTGATTTGTATCCCCTTGATCTCCTTCAATTGTCTTATTGCTCTATCAAGGACTTCAAGAACTATTTTGAAGAGATATGGAGAGTGTGGGCAGTCTTGATTTGTCCCTGGTTTCAGTATGATTGCTTTAAGTTTCTCTCCATTTAGTTTAATGTTGGCTATAGGCTTACTGTATATTGTCTTTATTATATTTAGGTATGTGCCTTGTATCCCTGATCTCTCCAATACTTTTAACATGAATGGATGTTGGATTTTGTCAAATGATTTTTCGGCATCTAAGGAGATGATCATGTGTTTTTTTTTTTCTTTCAGTTTGTTAATATGGTGGATCACATTGATGGATTTCAGTGTATTGAACCAGCCCTGCATACATGGGATGAAGCTTACTTGGTCATAGTGGATGATATATTTGATGTGGTCTTGTATTCAGTTTGCAAGTGTTTTATTGAGTGTCTTTGCATCAATGTTCATAAGGGGCATTAGCCTGAAATTCTCTTTCTTTGTTGGGTCTTTGTGAGGTTTAGTTACCAAGGTGACTGTGGCTTCATAGAATGAGTTTGGTAGTGTTCATTCTGTTTCTCTTTTGTGGAAGAGTTTGAAGAGAACTGGAGTTAGCTCTTCTTTGAAAGTCTGGTAAAATTCTGCGCTGAAACCATCTGGTCCTGGGCTTCTTTTCGATGGGAGACTTTTGATGACAGCTTCTATTTCCTTGGGGGATATAGGACCATTTAATTGATTTGTCTGGTCTTGATTCAGCTTTGGTAAGTGGAATCGATCAAGAAAATTGTCCATTTCATTTAGATTTTCTAATTTTGTGGCATATAGACTTTTGAAGTAAGTCTGAATGATTTTTTGGATTTCCTCAGTGGCTGTTGTTATGCCCCCTTTTCATTTCTAATTTTGTTGATTTGGATGGTGTCTCTCTTCCTTTTAGTTAGTTTGGCTAAGGGTTTGCTATCTTCTGGATTTTCTCAAGGAATCAGGTCTTGGTTTCATTGATTGTTTGAATAGTTTTATTTGTTTCTAATTTATTGATTTCAGCCCTGAGTTTGATTATTTCCAGCCATCTACTCCTTTTTGGTGAGTCTGCTTCTATTTTTTTTTATAGGGCTTTTAGGTGAGCTCATAAGTTGCTTGAATGAAAAATCTCAAATTTCTTCTTGAAAGCACTTAGTGCTATGAACTTTCCTCTTAACAGTGCTTTCATTGTGTCCCATAAGATTGGGTATGCTGTGTCTTCATTTCATTGAATTCTAGGAAGACTTTAATTTCTTTCTTTATTTCTTCCCTGACGCAGCTGTCGTTTAGTAGCAAGTTGTTCAGTTTCCATGTGTATGTAGCCTTTTTACTATTTTTGTTGTTGTCCAGGTCCAGCTTTACTCCATGGTGATCAGATAGGATACAAGGGATCTTCTTGTATTTGTTGAGGCTCACTTTGTGACCAGCCATATGGTCTATTTTGGAGAAGGTTCCATGAGGTGCTGAGAAGAAGATAAATTCTTTTGTGTTTGGATGAAAGCTTCCTTCCCTGTGGGGTTTTCTCCCAACAGGGAAACCCAGGCTCTGATGCCCTGGGGAGCACAGTTCTGTGGTGGAGAGTTGGGCACACAGGAAGTCTGTGCTCGCAGGTGGAGCCTTGTTCAGAGATGGTGGCTTGTGCCTGCCATTCTGTGGGACTTTTACCTGGAGAGGGCTGGATGACTTAGGATAATCCCATTTCCTTCCTTCCTTCTTTCCCTGTGGATTTTTCTCTCTACTGGGACACCCATTCTCTGGTGTTTTTGTGCCCACCATTCAGCCTGGGAAGGTGACCAGGACACCTTGTGTATGGTTCTGGTCTGGCAACCAAGTGCTTGCGTGACCTGGGATCTCTTCTGGGTTCTGGCTGGGTGTCCTGAGAATGGACGCGACCAGTTCCTGCACCTTAGGGTTTCCTCCCACCTGGGAAACACGATCACTGTTGTTTTAGGGCCCAGAGTTCAGGCTCTTGGTCGCTGCACCGAAAATGTTGTTCTGCAGCTCAGAAGCAGCAGTGTTCTCCTGGCACCGCTATCTTGTCCCACCCCCTTTTATTTTTTTATTTAGTTATTTACCATAAGCCACAGGCAACTAACATGAATCCTATGAGCAAGGCCAACCTGTTTTTCTTTTTTAAATAAGACATCTAGTACCGAATAGTTCTAGCTAGCCAATGAACTGACCAATAAGCTAACAGTGAATATAATTGCTCTTTAGCTGCAAAACTACCATTAGTTTAGCCATCAAAGTAATCAGAGACATGAGAAGGATAAATTATGAGCCAAATAAATGTACCAATCTATGTAACAATCAAAATGACAGGGATGACTAGTCAGTCCATTGCCAAGACAGTGTCCCTGGCTCCTGTGGTCTCATGGCATTGTGAGCAGACATGGTCCAGCCAGGCACAGAAGATGAGAAACTGCTTCTGTGGAAAAAAGGAACGCAAGACATTGACCTCACCTTGCCTCTCACAACGTGAAACAATGGCTCTCCAGGTGTCCATGTCTTTGTCCACAGGTTAGGCTGGGCCGTAGCAGTGGGCCAGTTGAGGCAGTATTGCCTAGTCCTTAGCATATCACAATCCAGAGTCACAGTCATCTGTTGTGTCCAAATGTTCTCAGAGACCTTGGGGGAGCTACTGCCAGGATTTGGCGACTCTTTGTCACAATAAGCTTACACATGTTAAAATGTCATATTTATCAGATCTCTGACAAGCTTGAGGGTCAGCATGCCTGAGTTACTCTTTGTCTATCTTTATCATCTGCTCTGAACTGTGTCCTATAAAACAGAATGCTATACTCTCTAATTCTGGCATATTCCTTAGATGCATGTTTTAGAACTATATTTTAAGTAGATCTACATAGGCAATCTTTACAGTTACCCATCCTAGGCTTAACCTTAAAAGAACAAAGACATTATGTAAAGCTCAACATTTTAACCAACTTCAGTCGTTAACAGAACTTTAAATCTGCTCTTTCTGAACTAAAATTAGAGCAAACCTTTTAATCAGATACAGTTCATAGAGAGGCTAGCAAATCTTGCTGATCCTACCACTTTGTATTAAAATTGAACAGCAAAAAGCTTTGCACTAAGCACTAATCAGAGGACTGAACATAACTGTGACTGACAATACCAAGCATAGCCATTAGGTGTCACTGATGACCATGTTACCTCCCATGATACAGCAAGCTCTGTGAAACATTTACAATTTTTTTATAACCAAAAGTTTTAGCATTGTGATTAAATAAATTTTAGAACCAACTGCATAACAGAACGATTTTTAAACTGTGCAAACTATTCTGGCCACATCAAACCTATCAGCCAGAATTTTTTTCTCTTAAAAGATAAGAAAACATTTTGCAATGTTTTTTAAATGAAGCCTTTTAAATGAAGAACAACATAGTTTTAAAAACAGTTGTTTTCTCAAATCATATTAAATCTCTGGCTTTTTATCCATACCTATCATTAACCTTTTGCAAAATTTTATATACCTTTAAGTTCCTAGCTTCATTCTTGTGGCTTAACCAGACATTTTTATTTTTGGAAATATCTCTTGCTCTCTCTCTCTTAGTTCTTCAGAAAACATAAAAACTCCCATCAAAATCCTTTTCATTCTGACATGATCCTGCCATAGCCCAGCATGGGCTTATTTTACGATTTTATTTTTATAGGCAAAGCAAAAACAAGTCACATCAATATAAAAAGAAGTTCGGAAACTGACAAACTTTTTTAAAAATTACTTTCCTGTGGCAGATATGGTGACCTAAGGTCACATAAACAAACTCTATGGAACTTAGAACATGTTTTAAGGAACTTGGTGAGTGAACCATTCTTTTTTCCCTGTCTCAAGGTGAAGACCAGGGTGGAAACATGTTTTTCAATAAACAAAGCAGCTTAACAAACAAACAGCTCTCCACAAGATACACTGTAAAAACTGCAATTTTCTCAATTATCTCACACCATATGGCTTGGTTTCATTTAGTAAAATCATTAAAATAAATACCAAAGTTTTTTTTTGTTCTCCACCAAAGGATCAAGAAACTGTTTCAAATTCTTTTTTTTTTTCCGTTTTCATGCTTTTTTTTTTAATTTATTTTTTTGTTATAAATCACAGGTTAGGTACTTTGCATCCCAAGCGTAGCCCCCTCCCTCATTCCCTCCCCCCCTCCCCAATCCTCCCTCATCTCCTCCCCGCCCCCTCCAAGTCCAGCAACGGGGAAGGAGCTCCTCCGCTTCCATCCAACCTCAGCTCATCCTGTCTCCTCAGGGCTGGCTGCAATGTCCTCCCCTGGGATCTAGCCAGTCTGTCACTCCCTGGCTTGTATGGAGGAGAGTCAA
>CM053763.1:66616747-66634830 GCA_028658305.1 Pachyuromys duprasi | reverse complement strand
GGTGATGCTTACCTTTGTGGTTCCTGATATTTTCTCTAAGTTCTCCAGTTCCAGGATCTTCTCTGTTTGTGTCTTCTTTATAGATTCTAATTCTGTTTTCATGCTTTGTATCCTTTCCTTCATCTGATTGACTGTGTCTCCTATTTTGGTTGTTTCCTCTCTGTCTATCTTTAATTGTTCCTGTATGTGGGCAGTTAAATCCTTCTTAATTTCCTTGAGGGCCTTGTTCATTTCCTCTTTTTGTGGCTCCTTTTGTTCCTCTAATATCTGTATAATTATAGCTTTAATATAATTTTCCTGTGTCTCTGCTGCATTAAAATCTCTATTGCTTTTGGGTTTTTCTGGTGGGGCCATGGTGTCCTGATTTTTGTTGGGTGAGTTGTTATGCCAATTTCTGGGCATTTGTTTATATATAACTTCAGACTGGAACTGCCCAGTGCAGCTGGCGGTATCTGGGTGAAACTCAGTCTGTCCGGGGTACCGTGTGCCCCTGACCAAAATGGAGGCTTAGGCGCCCAGCCCAGCTGTGCACAGCCTGTCTCCCTCTGGAGCTTTTCCTGGGAATAGCTGGGTGTCCCTTGGAGTTTTCCACTTGATTTCCCCACTGTAGGAATTCTGCTTACCTGGCAGTCCCAAATGCTAGTGTTTTAGGTCCGAGATCTCAGTCTCCCGGTTGCTGTGCCTACACTACTGTCCTGCTCTTCAGACACAGTGTCCTCCTGGGGCAGCCATCTTGGATCCAAAATCTGTTTCAAATTCTTTGTTAAACTATCTAAGATTATCATTTAAAATGTATGATAAATTTTAAACGTTTCATAGCCTTAAACATTTAAACATTTTTTAAATCTGTTTTTGCAATTTTAAAACAAAGTCCCCTTTTTGTAGGAGAGACGTGACAAAGCATAACCATAATTTTAAAAGTCAAAACCAGTTTTTAAAACCAAAAATTACCAGTGTAAACAATCCAATTTCTAAAACCAATGCTAATTTAAAATAAAACTCATCTTTTTAGTCTAGAAGGACTAAGGTTTTGTTTGTTTGTTTGTTTTACCCATACCATGTGGCTATCAAGATGGCGGTCACATTACATATCATGAAGCAATCTCAAGATGGTGTGAGGCATATCACATACCATGTGGCAACTACATTGTTGCCATTTAAACGTATGTGCTTATAAACTTTATAAGCACATAGGCACACATGTACATCTTTATTTTTTTAACCCAGAGTGTACGATGATCCCCTGTTGGCGGAACCTGGGCACGCAGGTGGAGTTGGTCACAGAAATGAAGCTATAGCCTCTGGCAAAATCGAACCAAAAACCTGGCTTGTACTGCTGTGGCTAATTCCCGGCAGGTACAACCTCCATCTCGAAGAGTCTAAAACTGATAAACTGATTCCTCCTGCTGCTACACCCCCATGGGTGCAGGAGGCACGGGCACCACTGCCATCGCTGCTGCCCCAGGAGACACTGAGAGCGGGCTGCCGCCCCGGGGGACACTGAGGGAGCACAAGGTGGCTGTGCGCCGCCATGTTGGAAGTGTGTCTGGCAAAGTTCTAACAGTTTCACTCCCAACAGACATACACAAACACACACACAAAAACAGGCTAGACAGATACAGATTACCCTCCAAAATACTGATGAAGCTAGGGGCATCCCAGTGAACTTCAGCAGCTGTGACCACCAGCACACCTGCCTTGATCATGTTTTGCTCCCAAGATACAGATAACCCGAGTGCCGAGGAATTTTCTGAGGAGGACAGAAAGTACATGTACACACAGCACACTTAGACATTTGCACAGAGACATTTAGACACTTACTGCCAGGCATAAAAACCTCCAGGAAAGGTTCCTGGAGTCTTGAGGTCCTGGACGAGCCCTCAAATGTGTGCCTAATTTACAAACCCTCAAAGACCAGGAATAAATAGACTCCACTGTAAATACATGAGGTTTTTGTTTATTAAAAGTTACAAGATGCAGCTTGGGTCCACAGCCCCCACCACCAATGTGGTGAGAGCCATGAGCCCTGTGTTCAGGTTAGTTGCATAATTTAAGGATTCCGGTTCTTCCCAGCATGCCCAAGGCAGGGGCGATTCGTACCTGGCAAGCAAATGCTACATTTTGGACTGGCAATAGGAAGATCGCCAAACCTATTGATCAACTGGTATCCCTCCCTAAGGGGATAGGCCAGTTTCCTAGCAACTGTATCTCTAGTGAGTCCTTGCCCTCAGGGCATTTCTGTACTTGTCTAGCCTTAACTTTAATAACCACTGATTTTTAATCTTTTGGTCTCTCAAAGTAAGAAGTAATAATACATAATCCATACTATTTCAAAACAAAAGTGTGCATTAGTGATTCCTTTAAAAGTACACATGAAAATACATTATGTACAAGCTTTACTCATTTTAATCTATATTTATTGCCATTATGAGTTTCTTCACTATGCAATAACTATAAAATATTTTAAGGAACATGTTAACCATTAATTTAATGTATCTAGCCCTATATTCCTACATGTTCTTTTTTCTTTAAGTGGTACAGTCCCAATAAATTGTTGTATAGTTCTCTCTTAAGTTGCCAATAGTTTATAAAAAACTTAATGTCTATCTTACATGATGATTTAGAAACATGGAAATTTAAAATTGGAAGGAAACACCTGTTTCAGAGAAACATGAGAAGCAGTATTTTTATTTTTTCCCTTTCTTCCCTGATATGCACTGTGATTCTGTGTGTACCTAGTTGTGCTCCTGAAAATGGCAGTAACTTATTTGCTATATTTAACAGGATACAGTGACTGCATATTACTGCCTAGATGTTGTGTAGATAATTGTAACTATTAAGGATTCCATTGAGTGTATGCATTGTAGTTAGTTGTTAAATAAATGCAGGGTGTTTTGAAATTTTCCTTTCTTATGTGAATTTTTCAGGAAATAGGTGAACTCCTGTGTCTGCTTATTGCTAATAGGCTACTGTTGACAAAACAAAGAAATTACCTATTCAAGCCTACCTCAGTAAATTAAGGAGTTTATTTGGATTACAGGAGCATGGGTGACTCAAAAGCATCTGTATCACATAAAAATTCCTACCAGTTTGGGTACAAACTCATTAAAGCTGTATCCCTAGAGCTTTCTGACAGATTTGCAGTCAGTTCCACCAAAGAGCCAGACTCTTCAGCAACTGTTTGCTGCTTGTGCAACATTGATAGTTGGCAGTGAGTCTTGTAACTTTCTCAGCTCTTGTAGTGTTCACGTGTTGTTAGATTTCCTGGTTTTTTGAGCCTCTGTCCTCCCTCCAAAAGAGAATGTCTCATTTAGGAGAAAACAGTTTTACAACACATTATTCAAAATAGTAGTGAGATAAATATTACCATTATGACTGTGACAAAGTGTGTACTTTCTGGAGGTCAATGGTCTGGATCTTAGATCCAATCCTGCACTTAACACTGACATGGTTGAACATATCGTGAAATTCTCTGTCTCATTTATGTCATCTTTAAAATGATGTTAACAGTATCTACTTCATAGAGTGAGAAGGAATGCAGTGTTTCAATAATGAATGTAAAGCCTTCAGACAAATATATTTCTGCTGGTAAGCACACATTTGATTTATCAAAAATATATTTTACTTGAGACTATAGAAAAATTCCTAAAATAAAATTAGTGTTTCAAAAATATGTCTTAATGTCTTTTATGTAAAGGTTGCACTGAGCTGTATTTTGTGTATTCCTAGCAGTATTTGGACATTTGGACAACAGTGTTGGGCAGGTGTTAATCACCTGCATAAAAATCTCAGATATTTTCTGTATATTAGATATGTTCTACCCTGAGAATTTGACATGTTGAAAATAACATTTTCATTTGTGATATGCTTAACGAAAAGGATGCTAATTTTGTGGGAAATGGTCACATGCCAATTGTTCTTTTTCCTTTCTGTGATTTGATTAGGGCCTGCGTTTCTCAATTAAATCCATTTTAATTGTTTCCTACAATATTTTGAGCTTAACACATTCTTCCAGACTGTGTTTCATCAGTTTTCCTGCAGTGCCTTAGCCTTATTATGAAGCCATGCATCTGTCCCACTTGGAATTCGTTTTGGAATGAGAACAGTTTAGTGTCTATGATCTTTTTTTAAAAAAATATTTTTTAATAATCGCAGGTTATGTTCTTTGTATCCCAGCTGTAGCCCCCTCCCTCATTTCCTCCCAATCCCACCCTCCCTTCTTCATCTCCTCCCTGTCCCTTTCCAAATCCACTGCTAGGAGAGGTCCTTCTCCACTTCCATCTGACCCTAGCTTATCAGGTAGATTCAGGACTGGCTGCAATGTCCTCCTCTGTAGCCTAACAAGGCTGTTTCTCCCTCAGGGAGGGGGAGAAGTAAAGAAGCCAGTCATTGAGTTCATGTCAGAAATAGTTCCTGTTTCCTGTACTAGGGAAATCCACTTGGATACTGAGATACCATGGGCTACATCAGAGCAGGGATCGAGGCTATATCCATACATGTTAGAAAGGTTGTGGAGAATTGGGAGCCCTTCTCCATTGCTGGCAGGAATGTAAACTTGGACAACCTCTTTGGAAATCAATCTGGCACTTTCTCAGACAATTAGGAATAGCACTTCCTCAAGATCCAGCTATACCACTCCTAGGCATATATCCGAAAGATGCTCAAGTACACAACAAGGACATTTGCTCAACCATGTTTGTCGCAGCTTTATTTGTAATAGCCAGAACCTGGAAACAACCCAGATGTCCCTCAATGGAGGAATGGATACAGAAATTGTGGTACTTTTACACAATGGAATACTACTCAGCAATTAAAAAGGAGGAAATCATGAAATTTGCAGGCAAATGGTGTCTATGATCTTATTTTCCACAATTATCTTTTCATTATTATTCCTTTGTTTAAAAATTTTTCAAACTTTGTATTTTCTCTACTACCTTTTTGTCCTTTGAAAACCACTCATTTTTATTATTTCTGTGACAATTTCCTACAATGTATTTTGATCATATACACCCTCCCCCAAACCTCCCAGATCCATCGCTAATTTGCCCAATCAATAATAATGTATACTCTTTTTATAACACAAAAGGTCCAATTTTTGTTGCTTATCCACGTTTTCTTGGATGCACAGTTTTCACTTAGCGTACTGGGGACTACACACTTAGAGTAAAATGACTCTCTCTTTATCAACACTTCCTTAACTAAGGCTGGGGCTCAAGGCCCAGTTCCCTTCTACATGCTCAGATTTTGTCTGATTTCAGCCTGCACAGCTTTTGTACATTCTGTCTCAATTCCTGTGAAAGCATATCAGCCTTGTTGTGTCTAGAAGATGCTGTTTCTTTGGAGTCATCTACTATCTATGAGCTTCAGAATCTTTCTGTCACCCATCAAAATGATCCATGAACATTGACAAGGGGATGAGATATAGATGCTCCATTTAAGGCTGAGTATTCAACAGTGCCTTATTCTTTACACCTTACCCAATTGTGAGTCTATATGTAAGTCAGAGAAGAAACTTCTCTTCCAAGAGTTGACAGATGATGCACTAATCTCTGGGGATAACTATAAATCATTAGAAGTAGGATTAATATTAGGTCCAGTTAACAGAGTAATAGCAGTAGGTTTCCCCATAAATCCTCCAAACAAATGTTACTTGTTCAATAAACTGAGGAATGGGTTTCAATTTGTGTTTGAGACCTTGAATTGAATCATTAAAAAAGGAAGTGTTGGAAGGGTTTGGTTACTCCTGTGACAATCATGCCACTATTTCACCAAGGAGCCTGTCTGTCGGAACCAATTTTTGCATTGGAAGATATGAATATGTGGGTGCTGATGTAGTCAGGAATGGCGGCAGCAGCAGAATAGAAGTATTTGACAACATGAAGTAACAGCAAGCAGGCCAAAAGTGGGGTTTTTTAATTGGAATTCCTATAAATAATCTTTTGGAAGGCATAGTGCTCAGATAGATGGATTTTCCTACTTCAGTAAATCTAACCAAAACAAACAAACAAACAAATAAAAACCCACTCACGGACATGCCCAGAGGTTGCTCTAATACAAATCATGATGTGCTCCTAGAAGCTTGGCTCGTGTAGAAATGTAGAGGCTGTAGTCGAAAGTTAACATTAACCATCACACAGCTATCTAACAGCATTCTCATTAACACAGATAAGGTAGAGATCCATACAGATATAGGAACTGTACATTTCCTCAGTTGTCCTCATTCTGTAGATGGTGTCACTGTTCACTCACCTTAAATCTAAGAGCCTGCCTCAGTCCTTTGACCAGTTAGAATTAATTATGAACACACCCTATCATGATTTATTATCTTATTCCCAAATATCTTTTTTCTGCCCTTGCTCTGGCTGTCTCACTGAGAACACTCAGGCTATACTTCTCCCTGAGACATATTTTCCAAGTGGATGGTCCGCATTTCCTTTTCTATTTACACAGTTCATTCACCATGAAGAATCTAATAATATTCTAGATTTAAACTTCTCATTATCTCTTTGCTTAAATTTATTAAAGAATTTTTGTTGCACTTTAATAAAAACCTTATGTGGGCCACAGAGGTGGACATTGCAGCCAGTCCTGAAGAATCCTGATAAGCTAGGATCAGATGGAAGGGGAAGAGACCTCCCCTATCTGTGGATGTGGAAAGGGGCAAGGAGGAGATGAGAAAGGGAGAGTGGGATTGGGAGGGACTGAGGGAGCGGCCTACAGCTGGGAAACAAAGTTAATAAACTGTAACTAATATTTAAAAAATAAAATAAGATAAAAAAAACTTTATGTGGCCCATAAAGCTACATGATCTGTTGTCTATTTATCTGCCTGTGGTTATTGATTATCAACTGCCATTTCTCCTTAAATTATCATATGTAGCAGCTTAAAACCACCCTTGGATTCTTTATATTTGAACCACATTTGGGTCTGTCTGTATCAAATGGCTTTGGATATCCAAAAGACACTTAGCTGGAAGCATTTTGTCTATTTCAACTCAGCTCACACCTTCCCTCTTCACAGAAATCTTATGTAAAGCAGTCCTGGCCTTGTCTGCACCCTGATTTCTTTGCAATGTTGTAGGTCTGTAGTCTTCCCAGCACTGTTTAACTTGTTAGGTTTCTCAGGGCTAACTTCTCATTTCTTTTCTTTAAGTTTTTTTTACAATGATTATTGTTTTGGTAATAGTCACTCTCCTGATCTTTTAATAAGGCCTCAGATGTAGTAGATTTTCTGATAGTGGTAAAAACTGAAAGAGTAGAAGAATTGTAACTCAAGTAAATAAACATTTTGTTGTCTTTTTAGTAAAGTCACTAGCTTATTATTTTAAAGGAATCTTTTTCTATTTAAGTGCTTGAATTCCAATTTTATGTCACTTCTGGAGAAATGTGGATTTTTGAGTTATACAAGCCTCTTTCCAGTTTTAGACCTTAAGTATCCAGACCTACTACCTTGTAATTTCTGACAAGAAGCCACTATTTGATGACCCCCTCTTTCCTTGTTCCTGGATTCCTCTCTGTAGTCCCTGTCATCTCTGACTTTATGCTTCCTTTCTCATCCTCCTGAACACAAAATTCACAGTTTTATACTTGTATTTTTGTGACTTAACATGAGACAAGAAGAAGAAGAAAAATGAAAACACAGAAACTAAACCTATCTTTAAATTTTAATTATCTGCAGTAATTCATCACCTAATTTTAAAGATATGGATGAGGATTTGCATGGAAATAGATAAGAGTTACAGATAAATTTTGAAGATTTCCAGATGTAATAGATATTTATATACATAACATATATAACATAAATAACTATGTTATTTGTTATTTATGTATATAACATAGTGAGGATTTAGGATTATATCTTAATTCTGGCTGCAACTGGATACAGGCAATCAAAATGAACAAAAAACAGAAAACAAAACAAAACCAGCAAGCATTCTGGAGAAAGCGTGAATGTAAATGTAAATAGCACCTTATTTTTATTCCAATTTGTTTTTATTTTTACTACTTATTTACTTACTTTTGGAGTTTAAGGACTCATGAACCTTCTGTGTTATTCCATTGTTAAAGCAGCCGAAAATCATCTGGAATAACTGTTTTTGTGAGGAATTTTTATTCATGAACACACTCAAAACTAACTGAATCAAATTTTGTGAGGTTAGGACTCCATAACTCAAACATTTTGATTAATTCTGGGGGCTATTGTAGTGTGTGTTCAAGTCAAATAAACACTCATATAGGTCTTAATGCAAGTTCTGATTTAAGAATTTCATGCTGTCAGTGTTAAGATAAAGATGTCAAAGCAAGAGTCTAAATAGTTAAATGCATTTTGGGTGGGTTCTGTTACTAAAAGAGCCGGAACAATGGGGAAGAAGTATGAAGTGGGACTGAAGACAGAGTGAATAGGAAAAACACTGGTGTGAAAAAGATCTTTGTAGCTTAGATAGTCACTTTTTTTAAAAAAATGTATTATTTTAATAATAGTACTTTGAATAACTCCAGACAAAACTATTTATGCATGCTGTAGACAACAGCATGATGGTGTCTGTGGATAGGAACCACTGGATCATGATTAACTGAACTAGTTTCTAAAATTTTCTCTACACAACTGCATTATTTAAATTAGTCATATAAAGTCTCTTTGTATGATAATATCTGATGCACTGCTCTTTGCATATTTTATAGACTTCATTGGTAAAGCTCTTCAGTGGATCCACTGGGCATGTTGAGATAATTTTGCATAGTCAGAACTATGTTCTTTGCTTAGTCAGAAGTCTTTTAGAGAATATTATTAAAAGCATAAAACCCAGTTTATGAAATGGTTCTCACAGCTAATACCCCTGAGCAATCACAAGGGCTCCTAAGCATTCTGAGCCCTAGTGAACACTCACAACTATCAAACAAAAGAGAATCCATCAACATCAACTCTATGCTATACACAAGAGCTACCAAATACAAGGAAAATAATGTATTGTGTGCCAACTACTTAGAGAAAAAAGTACAAATAAACATGTGATATGCTTGTAAAATATTTTGGATTTATTTAGAGTGCATTTTGGAATTATAGTGGTTTAGGAAAGCTGATGTGGTTAGTTCCCCTCTGAGATCCAGGACCTCACTTGTCTTAGGTAATTGGCTTGGTTGGAAATACTGGGCATGAATTACTTTCTGTTGACTGGGCATTAAGTCTTGGAGACCTGTTGGTTAATCCCAAGGTATAAGTAACACTATTGCACCTTTAGTGATAGCTTACCATGTGGGGTAATTTTTATGGTTTATCGTTGTTATAACACAGAATAAATATTGATTGCTTTTCTCCTTTTGGCAATATTAAATTTAGCCCTACAGGAGGAGGCTTGACGCCTCCATGGCCCAAGTTTGAAGGACATAGTGTTTTTGGTAATAGGGACTTACCTTCAAATTTTGGAAACATCAAGAATAACATTAAACTATGTTGTTTTGAGAGTTGTGTGGATACTCCTAACCAACTGCCCAACACTGTTATTTATACTGATAATCAAACATGATAATCTGCAAGCTTTCCAGGTGGTACTCCTTTTGAAAGCATGAACGCAGTGTGGGTAGAAGCTGAAGTTTGGCATTGTGAGAGGCCAGGAAAGGCCTATGGTGAATGTGCAGCTTTTGGTAGAACCTCTAAGATTTAAGAGGTCATGGATAGAAACTGAGACTTGGCACCATGTAGCAAGGTAAGAATCCCTGAGCAGAGCCCAGAACAGAGTACACTAAAAGGTGCAGCCTAGTTTCTGTAGAGACTCCAGCATTCTGGAGATGGAGACAACATTCTGGAGAAAGCCTTCATTATCATGGGACACCCACTAAGGACAGCGGAAAACCATATGTCTAGGACCTATGAGACAAATTTTGTGTGTTGTAAATGGCAAGCCGAAGAGGTGGAGCCACTAAGCCTATTTGGAGCCCAGAAGGATGAGAATCATAGAAGTCTGAAATTAGCTTTACACCAGTAGACATTGGTTTTGCCCTGGCTCTTCTATTTTGAAATTAGAAATATGTAACTTATTCTTGATTTTACATAAGTCTACAGTTAGGACACTCTGGATTGTGGGAAGACTTAACAATTTTCAGAAAATCTTTGGAATTTTAGCAAGACTGGAATTTTAGAGAGGCTTTGGGTATTTTAGAGAGAAATTGAAGTTTGAAAGAAACTTTGGATGTTTTAAAGAGACTGAAATTTTAAAGTGTTTGAATTTTTAAAGATTATTGGACTTTGTAAAGTTGGAATGTGTTTTATATTGTGATGCTGACATTAATATACAATCTTGGAAATAAAAGGGAAAAGAAATGTTATGGTTTAATAATAATTTATTGGTGTCTTATGTTGACAAGGGTACAATTATTCTTACTTCTTTTGTCAACTTGACATAAGCTAGACTCATTTAGGGAGAGGAAACCTCAATTGAGAAAATGGCCCCACTTGATTGTTCTATGGGCAAGATAGTTATATGCTTGTTTCCATAAATGATTGATATGTGAGTATCCAACTTCTGTAGATCTTAGCCCTGGACTGGTGGTCCTGGGTTATATACAAAAAGCAGGCTGATTCTATTCCATTGATCCACCAGTCTGTTTCTATGCCAGTACAATGCCATTTTTATTACTGTTACTCTGTAGTACAGCTTCAGATCTGGGATGGACATACCTCCAGAAGATCTTTTATTGTACAGGATTGTTTTAAGTATTCTTGTTTTTTGTTTTGTTTTGTTTTTCCATATTGTGCAGAGCTCTCAGCAAAAACTTGTTTTCACTCTGGCCTTCACCTGGAGACAGCGATAGGAATGATGTTTTGCCAAGTTCACTTCCTTTTGTTTTTGTGACGATCACAGACAGGTGGCAGAGGTAAACAAGTTTGACTTATCCATGAACCCCTTCATTGTATTGAGGTGCTTTATCCTGACTTTAAAAAGGAATTGTGCGATGAACAAGGTGTGACAGTTTGTACTGGCAGCCCTCTGAAACTGATCTTGTGTGTAGTGTGCTATTTTTTTTATTTTTATTAAATCCTCACTGCCCACTCAGGAACTGTTAGAATATGCTGGCGGGCTCTGGCACCGTATGAAATTGAGAATTCTTCTTTCAAAGTCTGGAAAAAATGTGTTTGTATTTTGATGGGAATTGCATTGAATCTGCAGATTGCTTTTGGTAGGATGGCCATTTTCAATATATTAACCCTACTGATCCATGAGCATGGGAGATCTTTCCATCTTCTGATATCTTCTTCAATTTCTTTCTTCAGAGACTTGAAGTTGTTTTCATATAGGTCTTTCACTTGCTTGGTTAGAGTTACATCAAGGTACTTTATGTTATTGGCGGCTATTGTAAAAGGTGTTGTTTCCCTAATTTCTTTCACAGCCTGTTTGTCTTTGGTGTACAGGAGGGCTTCAGATTTTTTTCAGTTAATTTTGTCTCCAGCCACTTTCTTGAAGGTGTTCATCAGCTGAAGGAGTTCTCTGGTAGAATTTTTGGGGTCACTATCATATTATCTGTGAAAAGTGATACTTTGATTTTTTTTCCTTTCTGATTTGTATCCTTTTGATCTACTTTAGTTGTCTCATTGCTCTAGCTAGGACTTCAAGAACTATGTTGAAGAGATAAGGAGAGAGTGGGCAGCCTTGCCTTGTCTCTGATTTCAGTGGGATTGATTTTAGTTTCTCTCCATTTAGTTTGATGTTGGCTATAGGCTCGCTATATATTTCTTTTACTATGTTTAGGTATGTGCCTTGTATCCTTGATCTCTCTAAAACTTTAAACATGAATGAGTGTTGAATTTTGTCAAATACTTTCCAGAATCTAAGGAGATGATCATGTTGTTTTTTTTTTCTTTCAGTTTGTTTCAATGGAATCGAATCAAAGACCCAGAAATAAACCCAGAAAACTAAGGGAACTTAATTTTATAAAAGAAGCCAAAACTATACAATGAAAAAAAAAAAGACAGCATCTTCAACAAACGGTGCTGGTATAACTGGATGTCTACATGTATGAAATGCAAATAGAGCCATATTTATCACGCTGCACAATACCAGAGGCTCTAAGATCAAAAATAAATAAATGGAACCTCATGAAACTAAAAAGAGCTGTAAAGCAAAGGGCACTGTCATCAGAACTAAACGACAGCCTACAGACTGGGAATGGATCTTCACCAACCCTACATCTGTCAGAGGGCTAATATCCAGAATATATAAAAAACTCAAGAAGTTAAACACCAACAAACCAAGTAATCTAATTAAAAAATGGGGTACAGATGTAAACAGAAATTTTTCAACAGAGGAATATTGAATGGCAGATAAACAGTCAAAGAAAAGCTTAATGTCCTTAGTCATTTGGGAAATGCAAATCAAAATGACCCTGAGATTTCACCTCACACCCATCAGAATGGCTAAGATAAAAATCTCAAGGGATGATGTATGCTGAAGACATTGTGAAAAAAAGGGGAACCCTCCTCCATTTCTGATGGAAACATAAAGGTGTACAACCACTTTGGAAATCAATATGGCACTTTCTTAGACAATTAGGAATCGTGCTACCTCAAGATCCAGCCGTATCACTCCTAGGCATATAACAAAAAGATGCCCCACCATTCAACAAGGACATTTGCTCAATTATGTTTGTAGCAGCTCTGTTTGTAATACTCAGAATCTGGAAACAATCTAGATGTCCCTCAATGGAGAAATGGATAAGAAATTGATGTATATTTACACAGTGGACTACTTCTCAGCTATTAAAAACAAGGAAATCTTGCAATTTGTAGGCAAATGGTGGGAACTAGAAAAGATCATCCTGAGTGAGGTAACTCAGAAGCAGAAAAACACATGGTGTATACTCAATTATAAGTGGATATTAGACATATATTATAGGATAAACATACTAAAATCTATTGTCCTAAAGATGCTAAAACATCAAGGAGGACCCTAGGATAAATGCTTAATCCTTTTTCAGAAGGGCAAACAGGATAGACATTGGAAGTAGGCGAAGACAAGGAACAGGACAAGAACCTTCCACAGAGGACCTCTGAACAGCTGTACTCAGAGGAGATACTGAGACTCATATCCAAACTCTGGGCAGAGTGTGATAAACTTTATGGAAGAAAAGGGAGCTAGAAAGACCTGGAGGGGACAGGAGCTCCACAAGGATAATTACAGCCAAAATATCTGGTCCCATGGTGTCCTGAAGACACTACACTCCAAACAAGGAACTTGCATGGAAATAACCTAGAATCCATGCTCAGAGGAAGCCCATAGGCTGTTCAATTTCCAAGTGGGTTAGAAGGCATACAAGGGCTGTCTCCAACATGTACCCAGTGGCTGGCTCTTTGATCACATTTTCCTGTGGTGGGGGTACAGTCTCTCCAGTCCACAGAGGAAGATGATGCAGTCAGCCTTGATGAGACCTGATAGACTAGGGTCAGAGAGAAGGGGAGGAGATCCTCTCCTATCAAAGGACTAGGGAAAGGGCATAGAGGCAGAAGAGGGAGGTTAGGTGGGACTTGGAGGAGATGGGGAGGGACTGCAGTAGGGATACAAAGTAAAAAAAATTGTAATAAAGTAATAGGTAAAAAAATTTTTTAAAGCAGGCTGAGCAAGCCATGTAGAGCATGCCAGTAAAGTACTTTTTTTCTGGGTGTCTGCTTGAATTTGTGCCTCCAGGTGCCTGCCAAGGGTTCTTGCCCTGACTTTCCTGGACGAATGTCAGTAGACAAATAAAACTCCCTCCCCCCATGTTTCTTTTGACAACGTGTTCCATCATTATAGAAATCCTAAATATGGTACCACTCCTCAAGACACAGCCTTAAACAATTAACTATTATTGGTCATAACCTTCAGTATCAGGTGAGGAGCTCTTATGATATTTTAAAGGCTTGTTTTAGTCTGTTTTGCTCAGAAGCTGATGGGGATCTGGTCAGGTTTAGTAAATCCTATTCATGTGAGGTTGACGATCTTTCAGTGGTGGTAGCAGAGTTACCTGTCTCATCCAGGAGGCTAGATTCTGACTCTTAACATGTCTGTAACATGTTTTTCAGTGAGCATATTAGCACATGCCTGATGAACTTATTCCTAGACATCGTGTCTGTAAATGAAAGCACAAGCTAAAAATAGTGGCTTTGTTAGTTTCTATTACTGAGATTAAATATTGATAAAATGCAACACGGGGAATAGACTATTTTACTGATTTATCTGTATCACAATTCATCAGTTAGGATAGCCAAGGCAGAAACCGAAAGAGCGAAGGAACCTGGAGGCAGGAAGTATTGCAGAGTCCATAGAATACTGCTGCTCACTGGCTTGCTCTCTCCACTGCTTGCTCAGCATGCTTCCTTATGTCACCCAGCACCCCCTGTATCAAGTATTAATCAATAAATTATCCTCACAAACATCCTAATTGGCAACCTGATGAAGAAAATTCAGGAAGTTCTCCTGTTCCCAAATGACATTAGTTTGTGTTAAATTGACAAAATATAATCTAATACTAGTAGACTACATCTGTTGACAGGAAGAAATTAAAGGGCAAATGAGGAGGCTTATCCATATGGAAGGAAAACTTTGCTGACATTTATAATCTAATGTTTAAGTAATGCTTCTTTTTCATGAGCCTAAAGTCCTTGATTTCTTCCTGTTTCAGACCATGGTAGAGTATTGCGTACTAGACTTGCTTCTTTGAAGTTCAATTTAAAAACAATTTAAATACATAAAGCAAATGTGTTTGGTAACTGAAAATAAGTAGCTGACTGGTTGTCAGATATTATTACAGTGTCACTTGCATCACCCAGGAGCTATGCTCAAACTTGTTAACATTTTAATAATACACATTATGACTCTATAAGGGTGCAATCTGCTTTCTCTACACTAGGGCTATTAAGACCATTATTCCTCAATTTCCAGATGAATATGATTGTGTTTCCCTTGGGGTTCAGAGCTTCCAGCTACTTTCTATTACCAGTGCCATGGCACCTTATTTTCTGAGCACTCAATTAGTAGAATTTACCAAAACTGGAATCTGCATTTTTAAATGCCAAGGAACTGCTGACTAAATTATCAAAGACTTTTGGAATGTTTGGCTCACAAGCCATGTGATCTTCACTATAATCTTCAGCAGTTGTATTTTTGATAAAAAATAATAGTATTCAATCTTGATTTCAGTTCTTCTACATACACTTTCTACACAAATGCTTGTAGACTAACAACTGACTACTCCCATGTCTATTTGTGTCTGCTTTCCTAGATCTAGATTTCTTTCCCTTTAATTCCTTGAAAACAAAACAAAAAACCTCATAGTAATTAATTTTGAAAAGAGTTCATTTCCACTGACCAAGAGAAACCACATGAATCAGCCTTAAGGTTCTTGGACAGGAAGGTTTGAAGACCATGTTGACACTAACTAACCAATGACCAGCTGATAGGGGAACAAACTGAAAAGGTAAATGCCTTCCTGTTTTGATTTTTCTTAGAATAAATTCTGGCTAAGAAGAAAGAATATTACACAAACATTTTCCAAGATACCATTCTGTGTAAAAATTTTTGTATGAGCATGTGGGTCCTTTTTTTGTTCTTCAAGTAACACATGCATTAAATGACAGCACTTAATATGACATAATTGTCTAAATATATGAGGCAGGAAACTTTTTGACAGGAAAATCAATATCTTTAAGGTATATTTATGTTTTTAAGGTGTGACATAATTTAGTATGTATAAAGTAATTCATCATTAGCAAATTAATAAAAATTACAACCTACTATTTACATTCTATGCATACCTAGTAGTCTCAGAAATAAACAGTGTTTTGTTTCACATCTTAAAATCCAGGAAACTAGTGAAATAACTGACATATCTATAAAGTTGCAACTGCAATTTTAGAAACTTATTGAACTGAATAGCTTCAAAATTTTACGTATGCAACTGAAATTTCTTTTAAATAACAAAATGTTTAAGCACACATCTCCTCATTCAAAAATAAATTAATCCTTTAGTTTTTCTGTATATATCCATTGCAAATTAACTCTGCTGAAAAATAGCTCTAATTTTTGTTTTGAACCATACTAATGTAAAATCAGTTTTATTCTACAAGAAAATAATTGCTGTGTTCAAATTTCCTTAATGTTATCTGAAAGGATTTCTGTGTCTTATGAAAATTTAAATTCAGCATTCTCTTGAGGTTTTAAGCATTCTATTATGTTTATTTTATATGTATGAGTGCCATGCCTATGTGTTTATCTGTATATCTCTTGCATTCTGGTTGCCCTCATAAACCAGAAGAGGACATCAGATCCCTTAAAATAGGAGTCATAGGTAGTTGTGAGCCATTGTGTGGAAGCTATAAATCACACTCAGGTTCTCTAGAAAAGCAACCACGCTGTTAATTGATGAGCTCTCTCTCCAACGCCTCAATTTTTATTCAACATAAATTACCATTTTAATTATCTTAAAATACTTTCAAAATGTGTAACAAAACCTTCATGCTTTTACATTTCAATTTAAAATTTTACATGTTTAAAACTTCATTAAAATGTAAGGCTAGGTAATAAAAGATCATGAAATAAAAGAAAAGAAAAGGCAAGAATAAAAAAAATGGGTATTTGATAGGTGAATAAATACTTTGTGTACTGGCCTGTATGAGCGTGTGTGCACAAGAAGACACTGGAGATTATTCCATCTGTCATAGGAAACACAATAGAGGTACAGCAGAACTTCTGCTTTGATGTCTACTTTTCCCAAAGGTATAAAATCACATTTTCCCAAAGCTTTGTTATGGCCTTCCCCTGCAGATTGCAAGTCGAAACAGAAATCTGACAAATTCTTGGTGAGATTTTCTCTACTATAACAGAGGAGAATACTGTTCCTCTCTTTTTTAAAGTGAATTTCCTTCTTTAGGTTCATCATCAAATTGAAATCTTGTTATCTTCTTTTTAACAAATATTCAAGTATTTATGTTAATAAAAGGAGAAAATAATTGAAATATCACTAAATAATTGAAATAACTAAATAATTGAAACCTTATTTCACATAAGGTTTCAACCTCATGTAAATGAATTTGTTGCCAAAATAATCTTTTGAGATCTGTAATCATATTAATAATTTGCCAAGAATTTGAAGACATTCAAATTGTCCTCATAGGCAACAACATTGTAATTTATGATAAGAAGTTTATCTTCATGTATCCTGATATTTAATAATCCTACCACAGTTAAAAATTTAACTTAACAATTCAATTTATTACTAATGATGCATCCTATATTAAAGTGATTATGAATATTTTTATTCTAACTATATTTACTTATTAAACTTATTAACAGAAGTTTACTAATTTTATATTTACATGCTACAAACACCTGAGAAGGTGAGTCTTGATTTAACACTAGGAGAAAAAATATATGCTTTCCGCAGTAAGTAATATTTTCCTCATGCATTAAAACAACTTACCCTAATTATTGGTGGATGTCTTTTCTTTGTTCTACAGCAAATTATTGAAAACATGTTAAGAACCAGTAAAGACTTATTCTTATAGCTTATGATGCTTATTTGTTTTCCATAGAGAACTGAGGAGCGTTTTGACTGTTATAAACCTAACAGGTCTCTGTTCATGCATTTGAAATTTGATTCCTCATTAGTCAAATTAAAACCACCTTGAGTGAGAATAAGTTTAAATTTAGTAAGTGAAAATATTTATAAGCAAGTAATCATAAAGATAATTATTAGATGAATATACATGGTAAACAGACATACATACATTGCAGAAAATACCCACACATTTATTAAATTTTGAAAAAAAATTAAGGTAATAACTGGAGAGACTAGAGAGAAAGCTCAGGATTTAAGAACACTTGTTCTTCTTCCAGAGGACCGAAGTCCAATTCCTGGAACCCACAAGGAGAGGTCACAACCTCCTGTATACATAGCTCCCAAGGATCTGATACTTTATCCTGGCTTCTTCAAGCATGCTGTCATCCCAAATCATACAGATAAATAAATAATACAATATATCTCTTTGAAAAATTATTTTTAAAAGTCTCACTTAAGTTCAGTTTTGAAGCTGAATACTATTTATTTTAAAACCGTTGT
>CM053763.1:66575007-66609457 GCA_028658305.1 Pachyuromys duprasi | reverse complement strand
AGTCTATATCTTTTTATTGGAGAGTTGAGTCCATTGATGTTGATAGATACTAGTGACCAATGACTGTTAGTTCCTTTTATTGTGGAGTTGGTGGTCTTCTGTGATTCATTGCTTTTTTGTTGTTGTTGTCATTGGGAAATTATCTTTATCCTATATTTTCTTTGGTGTAGTTGTTTCTGTTGGACTGAAGTTTTCCTTCTAGTACCTTCTGTAGTGCTGAGTTACTTTGAAGGTATTGCATGAATTTTGTTTTGTCATGGAAAATTTTGTTTTCTCCATCTATGATGATTGAAAGCTTTGCTGGGTATAGTAGTCTTGGTTGGCATCTGTGTTCCCTTAAGGGCATTTGTTTATATATAATCAAGTAGCTGTTTGTGCTTTAAGGCTGAACTTCATACTGGAACTGTCAATCTCTTGTGTCAGGAGTATTCTTCAAGAAGTCAGGGAGTTCTAGTGGTTTGATAGTGTGTGTTGTTTCCTCAGTTGAGCTCTGTTGTGGGATCTGTGTGCTTGGGTTTGTGCTCTGTGCTAGAGGTTGTGAGCACCACAGGCTGGTCTCCCCTCTGGTCTGGAGGTTTGGCTCCTCACTCTGTGCCAGAGGCTGTGTGTCCCCCTTTGTTATGTCTGCTGGGTGCTCTGCTCTGGTCAGGAGGCTCTGAGCTCTGCCCTGGGCTTGCTGCTAAGGGCTCTCTTCTGGACTGGAGCCTTGGCACCTCCTTCTGGGTCAGGGACTGTGCACCAAGGTCTGAGATGGTATTTGGGGGCACATCGTTCTGGACCTGATACTATGAGTCCCAATCCAGGGTGGTGGCTGGTTGTGCCTAGGGGTGTAGGTCTGACCAGTGTAGCCAGCAGTATCTGGGTGAAACTCAGTCCGTCTGAGGTACTCTGTGCCCCAGCCCAAAGTGGCGGCTGCTGTAGCAGAGGGTTGTGGATCCGTGCAGTGCAGCCTACAGTATCTGGGTGAAACTCCGTCCATCTGAGGGACTGTGTGCCCCCGCCCAAAGTGGCGGCTGCTGGTGCAGAGGGTTGTGGGCCCGAGCAGTGCAGCCTGCGGTATCTGGGTGAAACTCAGTCTGTCAGGGGTACTGTGTGCCCCAGACCAAAATGGCGGCTTAGGCGCCCAGCCCAGCTGTGCGCAGCCTGTCTCCCTCCAGAGTTTTTCCTGGGAGTAGCTGGGTGTCCCTTGGACTTTTCCACTTGATTTCCACACCGTAGGAATTCCGCTCACCTGGCACTTGCAAATGCTGGTGTTTTAGGTCTGAGATCTCAGTCTCCCAGTCGCTGTGCCTACACTACTGTCCTGCTCCTCAGACACAGTGTCCTCCTGGGGCAACCATCTTGAGATTTCTCAGGGGTCTTTTCTGAGACTGATACTCCAACCAAGGACCATTCATGGATATAACCTAGAATCCTTGCTCAGATGTAGCCCATGATAACGCAGTCTCCAAGTGTGTGCCCTTAAAGGACTGTCTCTGACATGAACTCCTTGGCAGACCTTTGACCACGCTCCCTTGAGAGGGTAGCAGCCTTGCCAGGCCACAGAGGAAGATAATTCAGCCAGTACTGATGAGACTGGATAAGCTAGGGTGAGATGGAAGGGGACGAGGACCTCCCATATCATTGGACTTGGAGAAGGGCATGGGAGGAGATGAGGGAGGGAGGGTGGTATTGGGGGGGGGACAAAGGAAGGAGCTACAGCTGGAATACAAAGTAATTAAATGGTAATTTATATAAAATTTAATTTAAAAAAGATTAGAATAAATGCTGACATACCTGAAATGAGGAACAACACTAGTTAAAGTCTCCAACATTTGTAGGTGGGGAAGTGTGTAGAGTTACTTTTTCCTTAAGGTTGTATCCTACTCACATTTTTCTTGTGAGTTGAAATAGATATGTTCAGTTCACTGAGGGCATTAATGGCATGCCAAAGCAATGACCATGTACCATATTCGATCTTGGTGAACCAATGTGTTTATTTGCTTAATGGACCTTGTGTGAGAATAATTTGAGGTGTGTGTGGGTGACCATAAAATAGTTATATCACTATAAAGTCACACCATAGGAGTTGTATCATGGAGGTCAATCTTCAATTAATCTTTTGCTTCCTAAAATAGTTTAGCATCTTTTCAGAATATTTGCAGCTTGAGAAAAGGCAAAATTGAATAACCACTGAGAACCTAGGTAACCATGCATGACCCTCTTTTTCTTCTTTCTATGTGACAGCACCACCATGACCACCAGAGACCCAGGTATCACTGAATGTCCATTCCAGGAGATGAATAGCAGACTACACCAATTGGTAATGTATTAGTAGTATTCAATAGTGAGTGAAGTAGGAGGATAGAGGAAGGAAAGCGATAAAGGTATGGATAGATAGGTGGGTAGTCTACAGATACATGATAAATCAATGTATTTAGATAAATATTTTTGAGGAAGGGTTTGCCTTGTAACATGGTCTGGGACTTGTTATTTCGCAGTTCTTTCATGAGATTCCCTGCACTCTGCCCAAATGTTAGCCATAAGTCTTAGCATCTGCTTTGATAGTCTGCAGGGAAGAGCCTTTCAGAGGTCCTCTGTGGCAGGCTCCTAACTTGTTCCCTGTTTTCTCCTTCTTTTGATGTCCATCCTCTTTGCCTTTCTGGCAGGGGATTGAGCATTTTAGCCAGAGTCCTCCCTCTTGATTAGTTTCTTTAGGTGTACTGATTTTAGTAGGTTTATCCTATACTATATGTCTATATGAGTGAGTATACCATGTGTGTCTTTCTGCTCCTGGAATAGCTCACTCAGGATGATCCTTGCCAGTTCCCACCATTTACCTGCAAATTTCATGATATCCTTTTTTTTTATTGCTGAGTAATATTCCATTGTGTAGATGTACCACAATTTCTGTATCCATTCCTCAGTTGAGGAACATCTGGGTTGTTTCCAGGTTCTGGCTATTACAAATAAAGCTGTGACAAACATGGTTGAGCAAATGTCCTTATTGTGTACTTGAGCCTCTTTTGGATATATGCCTAGGAGTGGTATAGCTGGATCTTGAGGAAGCACTATTCCTAGTTGTCTGAGGAAGTGCCAGATTGATTTCCAGAATGGATATATGAGTTTACATTCTCACCAGCAGTGGAGGAGGGTTCCCCTTTCTCCACAACCTCTCCGGCATGTGTTATTACTTGATTTTTTGATCTTGGCCACTCTGATGGGTATAAGGTGCTCAGAGTCGTTTTGATTTGCATTTCCCTGATGACTAAGGATGTTGAGCATTTCCTTAAGAGTTTCTCTGCCATTCAATATTCCTCTATTGAGAATTCTCTGTTTAGCTCTGTTCCCCATTTTTTAATTGGATTACTTGATCTGTTGCTGTTTAACTTTTTGAGTTCTTTATATATACTGGATATTAGTCCTCTATCAGGTAAAGGATTGGTCATGATCCTTTCCAAATCTGTAGGCAGTCATTTTGTTCTGACAACAGTGTCCTTTGCTTTACAGAAGCTTTTCAGTTTCATGAGGTTCCATTTATTGATTGTTGCTCTTAGAGCCTGTGCTGTTGTTGTTCTGTTCAGGAAGTTGTCTCCTACACCAATGAGTTCAAGGCTCTTCCCTACTTTTTCTTCTAACCGATTTAATGTGTTGGCTTTATATTGAGGTCTTTGATCCACTTGGTCTTTAGTTTTGTGCAGGGTGATATGTATAGATCTATTTGCATTTTTCTACATGTAGACATCCAGTTAGACCAGCACCATTTGTTGAAGATGCTGTCTTTTTTCCATTGAATAGTGTTGGCATCTTCGTAAAAAATCAGGTGTCCATAAGTGTGTGGATTTACTTCAGGGTCTTCTACTTGATTCCATTGATCCACCAGTCTGTTTCTATGCTAGTACCATGCAGTTTTTAGTATTGTTGCTCTATAGTACAGCTCGAGATCAGGGATGGAGATACCTCTAGAAGATCTTTTACTGTAGAGGATTGTTTTAGCAATTCTGGGGTTCTTGTTCCATATGAAGTTGAGAATTTTTCTTTCAATGTCTGTAAAGAATTGTGTCTATAATTCGATGGGACTTGCTTTTAATCTGTAGATGGCTTTTGGTAAGATGTCCATTTTTACTATATTAATCCTGTTAACCCATGAGCATCTTCTGATATCTTCTTCCAATTCTTTGTTCTGATACTGGAAATTTATTTTCATACAAGTCTTTGACTTGCTTGGTTAGGTTCACACCAAGGTACTTTATGACCTTTGTGGCTATAGAGAAGGGTATTGTTTCACTAATTTCTTTCTCAGTCCTTTTGTCTTTTGTATACAGGAAAGCTACTGATTTTTTTTGTGTTAATTTTGTATCCACCCACTTTGCTGAAGGTTGTAATTGTTGGGAGCTGGATCATAGCAGCTTTTGGCGGCTGCTTTGATATTCAAGTCTCAGCAGGGAAGACAGGCTTCTACCAGACTTTCCCCTGGAGTCAGGGAAGAATTTGCAAGTCCATCGCCTTTTGTTTTGTGACAGCAGGTGGGAGAGCTTGTTAAAATCACAACTCCTGCCTCACCTCCTTGTGAAGTTAACCCATTGTGTAAACTGTGTTGTATAAATAAAGCAAGGCTACCTGGCCACTCTGCTTTTCGGGTCCAGAGCACATGGTGCTAAGAGCTGACTGCCAAAAGCCTCTCGGAACATAATATGTGTTGTGTATTTTATTAATTTCAATCCTTACTCCTGACTCAGCAACCCGTTCTGCTCTACTGGTAGGCTCTGGCAGGTAATCAGCTGTAGGAGTTCCCTGGTAGAATTTTTGGTGTCACTCAGGTATACTATCATATCATCTGCAAATAGTGATACTTTGACTTCTTCCTTTCCAATTTGTTTCCCCTTGATCTCCTTTAATTGTCTTATTGCTCTAGCAAGGATCTCAAGAACCACGTTGAAGAGATATGCAGAGAGTGGGCAGCCTTGCCTTTTCCCTGATTTCAGTGGGATCAATTTAAGTTTTTCTTCACTGAGTTTGATATTGGCTATAGGCTTGCTGTATATTGCCTTTACTATGTTCAGGTATATGCCTTGTATCCCTGATCTCTCCAAGACTTTACACATGAATGGATGTTGGATTTTGTCAACTGCTTTTTCAGCATCTAAGGAGGTGATCAAGTGGTTCTTCTCCTTCAGTTTGTTTATGTGGTGGATCACATTTATGGATTTCCATGTATTGAACTACCCCTGGAAGCCTGGGATGAAGCCTACTTGGTCGTAGAGGATGATATCTTTGATGTGTTGTTTTCAGTTTGCAAGTATTTTGTTGAGTATTTTTGCATCCATGTTCATGAGGGAGATTGGCCTGAAATTCTCTTTTTTTGGTTGTTTCTTTGTGAGGTTTAGGTAAGAAGGTGATTGTGGCTTCAGAGGATGAGTTTGGCAATGTTCCTACTGTTTCTATTTTGCGGAATAGTTTGAAGAGTATTGGTGTTAGCTTTTCTTTGAAAGTCTGGTAGAATTCTGCGCTGAAACCATCTGGCCCAAGGCTTTTTTTGCATGGGAGACTTTTGATGACCGATTCTATTTCCTTAGGGGATATAGGACTACTTAATTGATTTTCTATTTACTTGGTTTTGATTCAGCTTTGGCAAGTGGAATCGATCAAGATAATTGTCCATTTCATTTAGATTTTCCAATTTTCTGGTATATAGGCTTTTGAAGGAAGACCTAGTGATTGTCTTGATTTCTTCAGTTTCTGTTGTTATGTCCCCCTTTTCATTTCTGGTTTTGTTGATTTGGATAGTGTATCTCTGCCTTTTAGTTAGTTTGGCTAAGGGTTTGTCTGTCTTGTGGATTTTCTCAAAGAACCAGCTCTTGATTTCATTGATTCTTTGAAGTGTTTTGTTTCTAATTGATTGATTTCAGCCCTGAGATTGATTATTTCCATCTGTCTACTCCTCTTTGGTGTGTCTGCTTCTTCTTTTTCTAGGGCTTTTAAGTAAGCCAGTAAGTTGCTTGAATGAGAATTTTCAAATTTCTTCTTGAAGGCACTTATTGCTATGAACTTTCCTCTTAACACTGCTTTCATTGTGTCCCAAATGTTGTGCCTTCATTTTTATTGAATTCTAGGAATACTTCAATTTCTTTCTTTCTTTCTTCCCTGACCCAGCTGTCATTTAGTAGCAAGTTGTTCAGGTTCCATGTGTGTGTAGGCTTTTTGTTTTTTCTGTTATTGAGGACAAATTTTATCCCATGGTGATCAGATAGGACACAAGGGATCATTTCAATCTTCTTGTATCTGTTGAGGCTTGATTTTTGACCAAGTATATGGTCTATTTTGGAGAAGGTTCCATGAGGTGCTGAGAAGAAGGTAAATTCTTTTGTGTTTGGATGAAGGGTTTTGTAGATGTCTGTCAAGTCTATTTGATTCATGACCTCTGTTACAATTATTGTGGCTTTGTTTAATTTTTGTTTTGTTTTTCTGCCCTTTGTTGAGAGTGGTATGTTGAAGTCTCCCACTATCAATGTGTGTGGATCTATGTGTGGTTTAAATATGTTTCTTTTACAAATGTGGGTGCCCTTGTATTGGGGGCATAGATGTTCAGGATTGTGATATCTTCCTGGTGGAATTTTCCCTTGATGAGTATGAAGTATCCTTCTCCATCCCTTTTGATTAATTTTGGTTGAAAGTCTATTTTATTAAATATTAGAATGGCTACTCCTGCTTGCTTCTTGGGTCCATTTGCTTGGAGAACTGTCTTCCAGCCCTTTACTCTCAGGCAATGTCGATCTTTGTGACTTAGGTGTGTTTCTTGTATGCAAAAGATTGCTAGGTCTTGTTTACCCATCCATTCTGTTAGTCTGTGTCTTTTTATTGCAGAAATGAGTCCATTGATGTTCAAAGAGATTAATGACCATTGGCTGTTAGATCCTTTGTGTTTGATGTCGGCTATGGTAATGTGTTTGTGTGCTTGGGTACTTTTTTTTTTTTTGCTGTAGTGATGTTACTTATTTCTTATGTTTTCTTGAAAGTAGTTAGTTTCCTTCGGTTGTATTTTTTCTTCTATTATCTTCTTTAACACTGGATTTGTGTCTAAGTATTGTAGAAATTTGTTTTTGTAGTTGAATATCTTGTTTTCTCAGTCTATGAGGACTGACAGTTTTGCTGGGTATAGTAGCCTAGGCTGAGGATGTGTTCTCTTAAGGTCTACATGATATCTGTCCAGCCTCTTCTGGCTTTCATAGTCTCTGTTGAGAAGTCAGGTGTGATTCTGATGGGTTTGCCATTACATGTTACTTGGCCTTTTTCCTTTGCAGTTTTTGGTATGTCTGTTTGTTCTGTAAACTTACTGTTTTGATTATTATGTGGCAGGGAGGATTTTTTTTTTCTGGTCTAATTTATTAGGTATTCTGTAGGCCTCTTGTATTCTTATAGGCCTCTCCTTTAAGTTGGGGAAATTTTCTTCTCTGATTTTGTTGAAAATATTTTCTGGGCCTTGGAGGAGGGAATCTTCTTTTTCCTCTATTCGTATTATTCTTAGGTTTTGTCTTTTAATGTCTTGGATTTCTTGGATGGTTTGTGTCAGGAATTTCTTAGATTTATTGTTTTCTTTGTTGGATACATTGATGTCTCCCATTGTATCTTCCACACCTGATATTCTTTCTTCCATCTCTTGTAGTCTGTTGTTTATGCTTACCCCTGTAGTTCCTGCTTTCTTTCCCAGGTTCTCCTTCTCCAAGATTTCCTCCGTTTGTGTTTTCTTTATTTTTTCCAATTCTGTCTTCAGATATTGAACCATTTTGTTGATTTCCTTCACCTGTGTGATTGTATTTTCCTGTTTTTCCTTCAATTCCTTCCCTTGTTTGTTTGAACATTCTGCTGTTTCTTTTATTTCTTTCAGTGATTTAATCATTTCCTCATTGAAAGCCACAAACTGTTTGGCTGCATCTTCCTTTATTTCTTTACAGGTAGCCACAATCTGTTTTATTATATCTCCCTCTAACTCTTTACACATTTTAATTGCTTCCTCCATTAACCTCTTCATAAGGGTAGATGTAAGGTCACCTTCTTGAATTTCACTTATGTTAGCGTGTCGAGGGCTACTTGCTCCTCGGTAAATGGGTTCTGGGGATGTCATATTGCTTTGCCTTTTGTTGATTGTGTTTTTACTCTGGCCTCTACTCATCTGGCTCTCTCAGGTGTTTTCTGTTAATTTCTGGTGACTGCTGAGTCTTGGGGTGGAGAGAATCCCCTTGGCAGAGTTCTGAAGTAGAGCTCCTCAGCTTTTTGGGTATGTTCAACTGAATGGTGGTGCTTCTCAGGAATTGTCACAGTTCACCTCAGGCATATGGACCTGTGTGGTAACTGTGCTGTTCAAGAAGGCTTTCCTCTCATCAAAGAAGGCCTGGAGATGGCTGCCCTGCTGCTGGGTTTCTTGCTGTGAGTTTAGTGAGCTGCAGCTGCTGTTCTTAAGGTGTATTTTTTTTAGGTGCAGCCCTTTGAAGAACCAGGGAGTCCCGCCCGCAGTTTTGTCAGTTTAGCTAGGGATGACCAATTGCAACTTGGACCAGTATCTGAGGGCTGCTCTGATGGTTATCAGGATTTTGTAGGGCAGCTGTGTAACCCTGTGCCCTAGCAGTAATCAATGGAAAATGAGCAGGGCACTCATGCCTGCAGTAAAAGGCTAGAGCCTAGGGCCTGAGTGAACCCAGAAAGTCTTCTGGAGCTGGGTGCCCTGAGTGATGGACCTGACTATCCCTCCACTGTGAGGTTTCCTCCCTGCAGGGACACCCAAACTGTGTTTTGGGGACTGCAATGTTTTCTGGGATGGCAAATAAAACCCACCTGCACAGGGCCGTGTGTGCCTCTGCCTTGCTGGTGATTGGGCTCCTGTATGGCTGCCTAAACTGTAACTTTTCCTGAGAACTTTTCGGGGTAGGGCGTGTCGGCTGCATGCTCTGAGATCAAACCTGCTGTTACACTCTCTTTGGGTCATCCGACACAGAGACTCAGTCTCTGGAGCCCTGGGGCCCACAGTTCTGTTCAGAGCAGTTAGTCAGGCTCACAGGCAGGACTCTGCTGGCTCTTTCGTTCCAGGCTTTGGGCTGGTTCCTGGGCATCTGCTGGACCTGGGTCTTTTTCCAGGGATTATATGGTGATAGAAGGTCAGTCCCAATCATTTCCTACACTGTGGGGTTTTCTCTCAACTGGAAATCCCAGTCTCCCATGTTGTGGGGCCCACAGTTCAGTCTGAGACAGTGATCAGAGCATGTAGGCGTGTGGCTCTGGGCTGGCGATCAAGTGCCTGGTGGAACCAGGACCTCTTTTGCCATTTAGCTGGGAGAGCTGAAGCTGATTGAATCCCACACAGTGGGGTGTCCTCTCACCTGGGAAACACAGGTCCCTAGTGATTTAAGACTGAGAGTTCTGTCTGCTGGTCACAGTGCAGATCCTGCTGTGCTGCTGGCCAGAAAGAATGTCCTCAGGGCGCCGCCATCTTGGAACTCCTTGGCCACAATGATAGTCTTATTGGCTTCTTTTTCATTCTAATCAACAACAGAAGTTTATAGCATTGTAAAAACAAAACAAGTTTATCGGTGAGTGATACATTTTTGCTTTTTTCACAAAATATTTACATATATAAAATCAGTGTTCAGATTAGAAATCACACTAATACAATCCAGAAACAGAATACAGATAAACAAAAACAAAATAAAAATCGTTCTGCATTTGAGATTTAGAAAGTGTATTTTAAGAGTCACAAAGAATGCGTAAGTAGATTTGGTATATTCTGTGTCACGAAAATATTTCTTTTTGTTTTTTGCTTTATAAGTGAAAATTAACTATTTTGTTAACTATAAGTATACATATATAAATGATGATATACAAAATATTGATATAAAATACATACTATACACATGTTAAATAAATAATATCCATTATTTATATATATGTAAGGAGACTTGTGGGTACCAAATTTTTTATTTGATGTTTTTTTTCCAGAAGATAGTTTTCCTCAAGACCAATCCAGTCAGATTCAGTCATTGTGGTTGAAGAGCTGCACCCATGACTCCCAGAGAGAAGTTGGTTTCAGCTTCTGGCCTAGGGTTCTGTAGTCAGAGCATGAGTGTGCACTGGTGCTCTGACCTCCTGAGCTAATGTTCAAAGAGGAAGGGCTTGTTCCAGCTGGACACTTGAGGACTTCACATTTGGCACCACCTCTTGATTTCCCATTTCTCAGTAGCACCCTGTTGGGAGCCAAGTACCCTTTCTCTCTCTCTCTCTTTCTTTTTAAATTCTTAATGTAAAATTTCTCTGTGTAATCCTGGCTGTCCTTGAACTTACTCTGTAGACCAGATGGCCTACAACTCAGAGATGCTTTTGCATCTGTCTTGCCAGTGCTGAGATTAAAGTTTTGCTCCACCCCACCTGGTTAGCAGACCAAGCTTTTAGCACAAGAAATTTAGTGGAAACTGACTCATATTCTAAACCATAGCAAAGTCAACTGTGAGAAACATTGACTCAGGTTTTTCTACAGACACTAACTTCTTATAATTTGGGAGTGTTGTCTCATTCTCACATCTTTGATGCTGTATATAATTTGTTTAAGGTCTCTCTGTATTAAATTAAAAGTATTATAGCAGAAGTACTTTAGAAATAAGCCAGTCCTGAAGAGACCTGATAAACTAAGGTCAGATGGAAGAGGAGGAGGACCTCCCCTATCAGCGGACTTAGAGAGGGTCATAGGAGGAGATGAGGGAGAGAGGGTGGGATTGGAAAGGAGTGAGGGGGAATACAACTGGGATACAAAGTAAATAAACTGTAATTAATATAAAAATAAATATTCAATTAAAATTGAAAAAATAATGGAAAATAAAATAATACACTAACACTTACTTAATATTTGCAAACTTTAATTCTAAGAGAATCGACTTAAAATTCAATGTTTCCCCCTTCATTCTCTTTGGTCATATAAACCAAACTGAAAATAGGTCAAGTTAAATGTAGACAGAGATTCATATATGGATTTATGTTGCTGAGATTATTTCTATTGACATCTCTTAAAAGATACTTTTGAAAATATCTTTCATCTTTTTTAGATCAAATATATAGCATCTACTCTGGTAAATCAAGGAATGATAAGTAGATGAGATGATCATGTAACTAGACTGCTTTGACCTTGGCAATCTGTTTATTTTCTCATGAACTAAGATGATACTATTATGAGATGTGAGTATTAGTCAACCATTTTTATTTAGCATTCCAATTCCATACTTTTGTTCATTTATTGTTTTATCCATTTATGCACACCGTTAATCAAACACATAAATTTAGTGAGTGGTACATGGCTAATGAGTGACTTTTAGGAATAGTGAGGAGCAAAGAATTTTTCTTTTCAAGGTCTGAATGGATTGTGTATCTGCTGATTAAGAATTGAAATTATGTTTTTCAAAGGTTTTTTGACTTGGTTCACATTTGTAATCATATAGACATAAACCAAAACTGATTATCTAACAAGAACAGATTTTATTTATATACCTAGATTTTCTTGATTATATGTGCTGTTTTAATATACAATATCTTTAAAGTAAAATGTATAGTTAATATCTGAAGTATAGTGCACAAGCAAACTTCAAGTACATGTCATTAATGTTCATAGAATTTTTTTCTTTTAACATTGAAAACAGCTGTTATTTGAAGATAATGGTGTTTGATTTTCACTGTAGAAATTATAGTGATAATTACTTATATCATTGACATTATGAATTAATTTTGACTTTAACTTACCTCTCATGGCAAACAACTAATATGCCTCACAAGAGTACTCTGTCATATAGTAAAAATATTCTTTCCCTTTCATGGCAGAGTGAGGTTTCTGATGTAAACATACGTAACATTTTCTTCTTTAGAAAAATAAAAGAGTTAAAGTACCCTTGTTTTCATCAAATTTATACAACATATTTCAATTGAAATAAAAAATGCCCTCATATCCTGTACCTTTCAGTACAGGAATAAGTGATACATGGCTAATGAGTGAAATAAATCAAATGAATCTCCTACTAGAAAACTTAAGAATTCCATGGAAAAAAAAGCATGGAGGAAATCAAATAACTAAAACAAAAATTAGTTAAAGTATCAAGTTTACCTCATCATAATTTGCTTAATACAAGTTACGAATACTCTGGTAAACTGTTAGTGTTGGGACATTTAAAAGTAAGCTGATTATATCATCATCAGGCATGGCTGCCATCTTGTGGGGACAGGATAAAATGTAGTGAGGGGCAATCTCAAAAAAGTGTCCTTGTTAGGTTCCAGGTCATCATCTTACTTCCTTCACTTAATTATGCATACTACGATTCCCTGTGAAACTGCGCAGACGTCAGACATTGGATATGGGGAAACTGGAAAAGATCTTCCAACATATACTTATATAAATAAATACTTATGCCTCACACTTCAATATCATGGGTCCCTTGGATGGTGAAAAATATGTGAAGTTAAAGAGTCTATTTGAGTCAACTTTGGTTAAAAATGAATTTGCTAAACACTTGTGTTTAAAAATCAACATTGTTACAGAATTTGTTTTAAATTTATATCTCAAAATATTCTGAGGCAAGACAGTCTTACACATTTAGAGAAAGCTCTGAAAAGTTTAAAAACGTTTTTGAGAATTTAAATTATAAGGAAGAAGACAGGAAATATTTAAAAAAGAGATTTTTGAAGTGGTGTATAAATATTAACAAAATACTTTGTAAACTAGAAAGTAATCAACTTGAAAAAAATGACAAAGTAAACCCAACCTGAAAGTATTCCATAGAAATTTTTTGAACTTATTAAAACCAAACACTGTGTTTTATAAGACTGAAAAGATGGTTTAGTACCCACATGGTGGTTTGATGCCCAGCATTCACGGAAGTTGAAAACTACCAATAACTCTATTCTAGGGAGTTGTGTCTTTTTATTGCTCAGTTAGTATGCACATAGTGAGCATACATACATTATGGCAAAACATTCATATACACACCAAAATAAATAAATATAGAAGAGCCAAACTGTGTTTCGTAAGTTTGCATATTTTCTAGCAAATATCAGTATAAATTCTGGGACTGAGTTTTCTTTATCCTTATTTAGAGAGAAAAACAAAAAACTGAATAAATCAGCCTCTGAAATTCCATTAACACTGAATTTCCATGATATGTTAAGTTAAAAAAAAATCTTTCCTTTGGGCTCCTCTCTCAAGGAAAGTACATGCTTTTACATTCTACCAGTGAACATTTCTGTATAACTTTAACGCCTTTCATCAAAACTACTTATTGGCTGGCCATTCTTCTCTTTTATTTCTTCATATACTGATGGTAAGGTTGTAATTTATTTACTCTTTTACACGGATACCAACATTCACAATGCTAATGATATCATAAACATACAACTAAACAAAATTATACCAAATGCATTTTGGTAGTGTTATTTGGAAAGCTAACCATGCCTTAAATTTAAAGTAAACACTTACAAAGGTATTGGTATTTATGTTAGAACAAAACCCTTTGTATGTTGGTGTATCACTGAAGCTGTTACAATTTGATGGAAGTGAGTTAGTTCAGTGCTTTTTTTTTTAAAGAGAAAGAAGCTCATTTGTAAATGAAGACACTGAAGTCTTAGATGTTTTTCAAGTGAAAATGAAAGAATGACCTACTGCATGAATTTCCATGCTCTCACTTTCCTTCCACACAACATGCTTCTGAAGGAGCCTGCATGTGCCCTAACCCAGCAACACACATGAATACTCTTCTGAAATTCTGCTTTTCGAAAAACAAAAACCAAACAAAAAACAGTAACAACAAAACCCACCCACCCACCCAACCAACCAACCAACCAAACCAACAAACAAAAACCTGATTATAATTTATATCTTAAAGCCGAAACTAAGTCACTGATGTTCATATCACAATGATTCTTCAGTGGTGCCATAGTCTCAGGTTGGAAAATCCATTAATTATCCACTTTCATTACTTCTATTTTTCCCACAAAGTTAAGTGTCTGTTACAGAATTTCAGGGATTGAAGGCTGTCTACCTAAGTATGGAAGCTGGGCCAGGTTCATCTGCCATTCCCATACATGATGACTGATTCAAGTGAAGCAGCATTTACAAAATAGAACCCATCTATGCAAAGTCTATTACAAAACACAACCAGCTTGGCTTGTTGGTATAGGTCTGTAGTTGTGGTCACCTTGGAGGCTGGTGCAAAAGGAGCACAAGTTCAAGGCCAACCTAGACGAATTACTGACAACCTGTCTCAACAATGAAAGAATCAGAAAAAGAATAAGCTAAAGATACAGCTATGTGATGGAGACATTTCTTAGCATGTGTCTAACATATACAAGGTCTAATTCTCGGTACATCAACAAATAACTAATTCATAAACACAGTGAGTATGCTATTTTTACACACGGTATTTAATATCTATTCTGTACATTGTAAATCTTTGTTTCTAGGTAACCATAATAATCTAATTTTCTAAAAAATATGGTTATACATTGTTTAGGTGTATACATTTATATTCATACAAGGCCAGTAACTTAGTCCTCAGTGGGCATAGGAATCATGTGGACTCTGCTCCTAAACTGGAGAGCAGTAGCTGACGCCATACTTTAGCTTTGCACTGACTTTCTTGCTTTACGTTTAGAAAGCTTCAGCCCATGTTTGAGTGACCTTTTTTGGATTGATAGGGGTTGATCATTATATCTTGGTGGGTTTTGTGATGTGTCACTCAAAATTTTTTAGATGTCCAAGTATTAGAATAGCAATTCTGAACTATGGCTACAGTTAGAGTTACTTACAGAAACAGGTACCTGGTACATTGAATTCCAGGTTTTGGAGTTTCTGACTTACTTACACAAGCTCTTTGCAGAGAAGCATAGGTATGCTCCTGTAGTTTTTGTTACCTTGACACAAACTAGAGTCACCTGGGAAGAGAGAACCTCAGCTGAGAAAATGCCTCCAGCAGATTAGTCTGTAAACATATCTCTAGAGCATTTTCTTGATCGATGCCTGGTATGGAAGGGCTCAACTTACTGCCATGTAGCCAGGAAGGTGGTCCTAGGTTGTTTAAGAGAGCAGACTCAGAAAGCCACAAAGAGCAAGCCAGAAGGAGCATTATTTCATGGCCTCCAGGTTATTGATTGAGTTACTGCCCTGACTTCCCTCAGCGATGGACAGGAAAGTGACATGAAGTATAAGCCATATAACTCTTTTCTTTTACATAAGTTAGTTTAGTCAATGTTCTATCTCAGAAACAGAAAGCACATCAAGGTACCAGATTATTCCATAGTGAAGTTATGAAAGAAAACTACTAAACAGAGGATTTTTGAATAATGACAACGTTTTGTTTATGGTACATAAAAGAAGTTTTTGATAGATTATATGAACATGACTGTATTTAGCTATTAGTTATCTCCATTCTCTATTGAGAATGACACAATTATTGTTTGACAGTTCCACCTACATCTTTCATTCTAAGATTTTGTTGTGTCCATCTCAAATGACTTCACAATTTCTCTTGATAGAATACACAGTGAGTCACTAGCTTTTAAAATCACCCACAGTGCTGTGTGAAAATACAACCGTTTTTAAAAATTTGTTTTCTGTAACAACGTTCACGAAAGTGCATTAGAATTCTTTGGACAATAGAATGACATCAATAATAACTTGAATATAATCCATATAGAAGTCATGTGTACTCATGAGGGGAAATGAAGAGATGATGAACGTTGATTGGGAAGTACAGTCAGTGTGGCTTCCTGGAAGTACTGTTTTTTTCTAGATTCAGAAAGATCTGAAATTCAACAATTGGGGCTTTCTGCGAAAGTTACATCAAAAGCATGTGTACAAGTCCTGATCATCACTGAAGACGTTGGTGAACTATGTTCAAAGTAGGTTTTTTTCTGTGATCAAAAGGAGGGCTGCAGTCAGAGCACAGAAGACGGGCAGAATTTTTCACATTTAAAGGTGAGGGACTGTTTCACGTGTGACAGGTTCTTGCTCTTGAAGTGCTGAGGAGCTTGAATGGAAGGTAACTCTGTGTGATCCAGGAGGAACTGTTGATGAGAGCAGCAAAAGAACAAAACACTTCCTGCAAAGTCCAGGGATGGAATTTACAAGATGAAGGAAGGGTAGGATGCCGCAGAGGTGAGAATGGGCAACTAAACCAAATCGCCAGGATGTTAGAGAAGGAGGTCAGTGGGGGAACGGGAAAGAAGGATCATAGTCAGTCTTGGAATGAGGGTTGTGACATCCATCCCTCAGGTGACAAGATTCTCAGAAGACTACCATTGCAACTGAATCAGTATCAGAGCTGTTAATACCTGACCTCAGTTACACACTTGATGAGCTAACAGAGTCCCCCTTCTGCAGTAAGGATGTAAACTAGTCATCTGAAGAAGACACCAGGAGCAGGGAGGGACAAGGCTTGCACAAAATCCCTTCTCCCAGGGCTGGGAGCTTGCCTGACACACATCTGCAGCATTCCCAAGGACAGCAAGGAGCTTCCCCATGGCGACTTAACTGCACAGGTGATTAACTAAATGCAGTATTTTGACCACCGAGACTTCTTTGTTTTGTTGACTTTAATATTATTAGCTATATTTTAAAATCTAAGACTGTCCCTTTTCAAGTTCTTTCAGTATTCTAATTGCCTTAAAAAAAAGAGACTGAATAAAGAATTAAAAAAAAAACTGAAAAAAATAAATCCCAGTGTTTAAAAGGTAATTAGCACATTCTCAGCTTTTTATAACTTTATAATTGAAATCTCATTAAAAAGCTTTCTAGGTCTTCTTTTCCCTAAGTGACTAGGTGCCCCTAATTTGTTCTCAGCCAATGTGTCTAATTCCAGACGAAGACTGGAAAAAAGTCCGATACCTGTTGGGGGATAGCAAGGTTAAATAAGTGGGGTGGCTTTTTTAGGTTGCATTAACCTCAAAAAAAAAATCAAGGCTGGTGGGGGACTTCACCGCCTTCTCTTTTGAGTCCTGCCTTTCTCAGTCCGGGTGAAGATTCCCAGGGAATTTAGAGCGCGGTTTTGTTTCTCCCTTGTATTGCAGATAGGGGGAGGAGGTGGTTATTAGAAGCTCTTCCTCTCTTGGTTCCCCTCTCCGCCTGACAGCACCGCTCTCTTGCGGACTTGCTTCTCCTAGGTGATCCATTTCTAGGCAACGTGGGGCTGCAGCGGAGCTCGCCGGGCTGCTGTGGGCTTCCCGCATCCCGCCGGGCGAGCGGCTCCGGAGCAGCTTGCGGCCGCGGCTCCGCGCGCCGGCCTGGCCCGCGGCTCGCTCCCGGCGGACTCCCCCGCCACCGCGCCCGCGGAGCCGCTCGGGCCCGCCGCGCCAGCTCCGGTGCCCGCCTCGCGCGCAAGGGCCGTCTCCTCTGCATCACTCTCCGCATTACCTTCAAGTTCACTTTTCCCACCCCTCCCGGAGCGGGCCTCCCCCTCCACGCTGGAACCCGGCAGCTCCGCTCGCATCCTCCTCGTCGCCCGTGGCACCGGGAGCTGGCCGCGAGGCGCCACGACCGCGCACGGCCCGGGGTGGAGGGGCTCGGCGGCGGGGGAGGGCGCGGGCACATCCGGCGCGGGGGTGCCCAAGTTGCGGCGGAGCCGGGACCCGCCACCGCGGCCCCCGCGCGGCCAGGGCCAGCGTCTGAGCGCCAGCCTCGCCCCCTGTCCGAGAGCAGCCAAGGCTGGATACATTTTTTAAAAGCCCAACTGCAAACAACTCCGGCGATGCCAAAATTCCCCTCCGAGTGACAGGGCTTGGGAGGAGGCTGCCTCTGGCTGTGCTGGCTCTCGGGTCGCCTGTGCCTCCTCGGCGACTGGGAAAGGCTGTGCTCTGGCCAGAGGGATTTGGGAATTACGGGGAAAGCTGCACTCAACTCTACCGTGACCTCAAACTCTGTGGACCGGTTACAAGAATATCTACATAATTGGAAGCAAAGTCCTGGTCAAGGAGGATCGGCGTCGGAGGATGGAAGTTTTCCCCTTGCTCTTGTTTCTGTCCCTCTGGTGGTCTCGAACCTGGGACGTGGCGACCGCCGATTCCATCATCCACATCGGTAAGACCGGGCTGGTGCGGCTCGTGGCGACTTTCCCTAGCGTTTCCTTGGCAAGGATCTCTGCTCCCCCACCCACCAAGCCTCCGGTAGCTGCTGGGGTGGCCCGGGTTCGCGCCCCTCGGTGCCCGCGCTCGCGCTGGCTCAGCTTTCCCCAGGCTGTGGCGGAGCCTCGCGGGGAGTGCGGCGGGTGGGGAGCGCGGGCCGGCGGCAGGGGCTCAGGCTGGCCTCTGCGCAGGAGTGCGGGGAGCGTGGAGACTCGAGGTGCGGGGAGAAGGAAGTTAGATCGACTCTACCTTCCCGGTTTTTCCCGGATGTACATTTGAGCCATTAAGGAAAAAAAAAACCGTAAGGCGGAGGGTGGGGGGTAAGGCTAGCAGTGTCATCCGCGGGGAGAGAGGCGGGCAGGGGCCGGGGGCGCTCCCCGCGGCTCGAACAGGTGGTTTTGCACCGCGAGCGGCCGAGCCCGCTGCGGCGAGCGGAGCAGGCGCCCGGGCTCGCGGTCCTCTGCGGTTCCCGAGACACCGAGGCTGGAGAGGACGGCAGGGCACGCGCTCCCGGCGCGGGGCGTGGAAGATGCCGAAGCCGGAGCAGGCCGCTCTGGCGGCCGGGCCCGACGCGGGGGCCGCGGAGCCGCTCCAGGGCGAGCTCTGCGCCCGCTCCCGGAGCCCCAGGTCGCCAGGCTCCTGCCCCACCTATAGGCAAGCCGAGCAGCCGGGCGGCGTGGCGGGAGCGGCGCCGCTCCAGTCATTATCATGCAGGGTGCCCGCGGCTGAGGGCTCCAACTCTTCTCACTTGCTAATCCCTGAGAGCTGAGTGGAGACAGGCTTTTGCAGCCTTTTCAGCGTTAAAGTGATATTTTCCTCTTCGGAAATTCCCCTCCTGGGCAAGCAAGGTTCCTTTTGCTGGGCTGCAGTGAGACCCCACTAGGAGAAAAAAAATTTTTCTTTCTTTTCATTTTTTGGCATACAGGACTTTTATCGGTACAATCTATTTTGCAAATCCAGGAGACACATGGGCCATAGCTTCTTTGCCCTTCTACCGTGACACACACACACACACACACACATACACACACACACACACACACACACACACACACACACACACCTGGCAGGTGAAACAGCTGCAGGTGGCAGTTCCTCCCTAGCAAGGGGCTTCTGTCTGTGTTCCTGCCTGTGGCGGACAGATCTTCAGCTCCAGGGGGCTCCCTCTTTTGGTATTATAGGCTATCTTTGTAAACATGTCTGCCATTCTCTGTCATTTATATCAATGGGACTGCATGTCTCTGTGCTAGGGGTAATGAGGTCAGAATTCAGAAAGCCTTGCCCTTGTGCATTACGAAAATGAAGCATTAGATAGCTGGCCTTCTGGATCCCCTTTGCCCCGGGGGTTTACAGTGCCTGTAGGTTCAGAACTTTTCAGGGGGGAATTATGGGCTTACTGAGAGGTTCAGTGATGCTCGGATAAGAGTTTAGAAATGAACCATGCATGAATTTATGTCCAGTTGTAAGTAACAAGGGCAGGACTGTGTGTGTGTGTGTGTGGGGGGGTGATCAGCGTACTGTTCTCTATATTTATTTGATGATTGGGGGTTTCTGAATTATGTTTGCCACTCCCCGCCAAGGGGGGTGTTGTAGATAAGTGTTATTTTATTGCTTATTCTGTGCTCTACATGTATTTGTAAATTACATTTTACAAACACATACACATGTATATATCTTAGCATTCTTTTTGAGAGTAGTACTATTTTACAACTCAGTCTGGGCATTTGGTTCAAAATAGAACGTAACTGTTGTCTGTCAAAGTGAAATGGCTTACTTGTTTATAACTAGATTCTTAAAAAGTAACCGTGCAGCAATTACATGTTTCTTTAGAAATTTAGCTATGTGCATCAACTGTTTATAACCAACTATTTATAGATACTTCTTTCTCAATTAATTTGGCTTGAATGAAATTATTGTATTAGACAAGGGAATTGGCTTCTTTTATAGACTACCAAATATTGCAGTGAAACTAACAGAGTTTTAAAAGCCTCATACCTCGTATAATGTGCTGAAAATTGGCTAAGCTATGTGTACTTCAGAGGTTAAATGCCCTCTTTGCTGCATATTTTGCAAAAATATGATAAATTAAGAACTGGTACAACTGTATTAAACTTGTATGGCAGCAGTTCCCATGCGCTGGGTCAGCTTGCTTACTCGGTGAGGAAAAAATTTCTCCAGGCTATTTCTTTGATGAAATCATACGAGAAACATGAATATGAGGAGTGCATTAGCTCAGGACTAAAGGGCTGAAAATGACACCATCGTGAAAGGAATACTTCACTTACAGAGATCTAAAGAGATATGCAGAAATGATTTCCTCAGCCTGGTGGGAAAGTGGCTGCAATAGATAGTTCAGCCACACAGGGAAGATAAAGTCATTGCTCTAGTAATTTCTTTAAATTGTGTATGTTTTTTATATTGAACCTTGGTATGTGTATGAAAATTCTCACCTCTCTGCTTTTACTTCCTGTAGATAGTTTAGTAAAAAAACTGCATATTAAACTTTAATATTTTATTGACTAAATTAGTTTGCTATGATCATAAATAAATTTTAATAGTTGAGACAAGATGTTTGAGATGGAAGTATACTTATTTACTCTAAATATATAATATTATAATTGCTTGAATTTTCTGTTAATCATATTTTAGAGGCATCTATTAGCTGCATGTATTTATTTGCCAAGTACATATACACACATACAGTACTTCATGTTGAATCACCTCCTTTGCCCTGGTGAAAGAAAGGTCTTTGCCATATAAAAACTATGCAAGTTTGAATTATGCTTCTACTTTGGGCCTGTGCATTGATTGAGTAATTTCATCAGACCCGCATTACTTGATTGCTTAGAAGTTTCCTAACGATCTGCATGCTGTAGGAAGAACCAAGACCTCGTGAGTGGAATGGCAATGATACGGCGTTTTATGAGGCTATTCAGAAGTCGCACTGATTTATGTAGCTAGAAAGCTCCCAAGTCTTTGAGATTAGCCACGCTGACTGCTATTTTCCTCAAACATCAGTCGCCCCACACTCTGTACTCCCTGAACACAACAGGAGTGTAGAGTGTGGTGCTTTAATTAAGCAGGGATTAGGTGGCATTTCCAGTCAACTGCACAGTTTGAGTTTGCTTCCTATCTAATATGGAGGATCTCATGTTTTAACAGTTTAATATATGCTCATTTCTTTATCAAGTTCCTGCACTCACAGAGCAGATTGTAAATCAGCTATCCCCAGTCACATATCTCTGTAAGGAACGTACAAGGGCTGTACTCATTCATATCTTATGCACAACACTAACAAATTTTGTCTACCACTTTCAGTAAAATGCCTCATGTCAACAAGGAGTAGAGAAGAACAATTTATTCATTTTTCCCCATAAACAGATGATACTTCATATTCCAAGATCATAATAATCAACACTGTCATTATGAGATGCTAAGACAGTTCACAGCATGTTTTCATTGTGAGGCTGTTCCAGGTATACAGCTGGCTTATTGAAGTGTTCAGCACATCATGAAACACTAGACAAGCAATGGGAAGCATCTGTTTTTCTTAATTTTGGTCTGGGGTCTGTTTTATTACGTATAATTAAACTCATTCCCAGAAGGCATATGATAACTAAATAAATATTTTCCTAAAATAATTCTTATTTTAGATATGACTTTTATTTAAACTGTCATTAGGGACTCTTTGTCACATATATCCAAATTGCATATTTCCCCTTTTACTTTTCTTATAGCAGCTATTTGTTCCTAAGTTATATGTAAATAGAAATAAACTTACAGAAAGTATCAAGACACATACTTAACTGTTGCTCCCCTGTATGATTAATACAGTTCTTTGAAGCACAATTCTGATGTGAATTAAATTAGACAATGTTGTTATTAATCAATGACATCAATCGTGACATGACTAATAAACATTATAACAAGGACCTTTGCTGTCTACTCTAGATGAAATATATATCCACTAAAGGTCTCCTATAAATGTTCATTCAAATATGAGTAAAAATTGAAGTGATTAACATTTGACTTATCTAAAAATAGTTAGTAATTGAAATTGTTAGAAGCAATGGCAGATGGATTTCATTCAGTTCTGACCTCTATGGCTTATTTTGTCATACTATAAATTTTTCTTGGTGGGGCATTATGACTTCAAAACCTCTGGATTCTATGCAGAGTTTTTTTCTTTTTCTTTTTTTTTTTTGTCTGCTTATATCATTGTGAGCAAAGCATTCCCATTTCTTTGCATCATCAGTTTATTTATTTCTTATTAGAGATAGCATATTACTAACAATACTTGGCATTGCTGAATTAATAATGTTTATTGGGAATGTATGTGCAGCTATGAAGTTATCTTTGCCATTAGGTGTCACTGCCTTCTGAGCTGTTCCTTTGTAGTCCTACATTAAAAAAACATATAAAATATTTTTCAAATTGTCAGAAAAAAGGGGCCACTTAGTGATGGTTGTGGTACTGGCAGATCAGTGACTTGTTTATCCTGTAGGCAGAAAAATAATGAATCAATTTTGTTTCTCATTCTTACTTTTCTGACTGACCCTAGAACAAATCTGCACCTACCTGCTGCTTTCCAAGGAGATTAGATTGATAAACTCAATAATGTATATTACACAAATTCCAAATCAAAGAAGAATATTTTCTTACACTGCTGTTCTGCCGAGGAAGAGCTGGGCCAGAAGGCAGTCTGCTGTGTGATGGGCAGTGTCAGTACAAGTTGACAGCAGGGAAGGAGCCATTTGTCAGTTCTTACTGGTTCTTCTCATCCCTGGAGCCCTGTGGCTGCAAACTGATGGGTGTTCATGAGAAAATGCATACAAACAGAGCTGTGAAGGATACTCATGTATGCACAAATATAGATACATGTAAACAAGATGTTCATCATTCATGATCACCCATATTTTCATGTAATTTTGCCTTTTGTATGAAATTTCATGTATCATGTACATATCATGTGAGTCCTACACAGGCATACCATCAACACTGACAGCCCTAGTAAGACCGCTGGTTTATCTGGGCTTTCAAATAATGTTTCCTTTAACTGTTGCTATAATCTCAGTTGTGCTGTATTCTCCTCTCAGAATAATGATAGAGGTAATGTAAATCAATATCAATACAATAATTTAAACGTTGTAATCACGTTTATTGAGAATGTGACCTTTTAAACGAAAACTTTTTGTTATTCTTTTTTACTTTGTCCAATGCCAGTATTAATAATTAACAATTAATTATATGAAATTCTGTACTATAAATGTCCAAAGTAAAATTAAGTAAGCAGATATACATATTACGAAGTACATTAAGATAATTGTAAGATTGCTTATTAAGGATATTTGTGGGTTCTTGTCATTTAAAATAATTTTAGCTTCTGATAGTAGATAAAAATTACAAGTGAACGCAGATGATGGCTTTAAGATATAATAAATAAATATCTGGATTTACGTTCTCATTGGTTTACATACAGTATTAATTTTATAAACAAGTAATAGTGAACATTTATTTAATTCTTTGAGTCTCTATTAAAACTATAAACTCAAGCAATTTATGCTCTAAAACTATGTGAGCAAAAAATAATTTCTGTATTAAAAGATTGTCAAAAAGGAATTTGTGGAAGAGACATTCAAATATGAAACATAGAGTTATAATTAATAGCAAGTTTTAGGGTAAACATAAAAAATAAAAGTGGAAATATAAAACATAAATGAAACTGTAATAATTCTACTAAGGAACCAGATGGTTTTAGCGTAAAAAAGAATTATGGCTAATATATTTACTAATCAGATTTACTAGGGGCTTTAGTGTCAGTTGGCATGAGATGGGCTTGCTTTATTATTGCAGATTTTGTTTGTAATTTCAGTGGCATCTCCACTAGGGCATCACACACAGTGTTACTCACGGCATGCCACATCTAAGTGCGCACTCATTGGACTGACTTCAGGGGTAAGCAGTCATGCTTTAATAAGCCAGGTCTACAGTGCCTGCCTAACTGGGCAATTTACAGCGCTTTACTAATACAGGGGCAGGAGTGATGCCGATCACAGATGTAGCATGTAAAGAAATAGGCAAGTTAACTTTCTTCTTGTTCCTGTCCTTCCTACTAGCACACACCTGCTGCTCATCAAGTAGTTTCAATGTGTAGCTGCACTGGTTGATTCACTGTGAGCTTCCTTAGTGGATGGAAGCAAAGTCCAAGGGTCCCAAGCTGATCATTTAAAGTTTGTAAATCACCCATTAGCTATCTTAGTAACTCATATTCGTAGCCATCAAAATCAAGTTATTAATTTTATTAAAATAATATATAATTTTCTTTCATCCAAGAGTGATTCAAACAAAGTGTCCTTTAAAATAAATACTATTATTTATTGTTATAAGTATCTGGCTTTGCCTAAGTGATTTTAAGTGAGATCCTTACTTCATTAGCAAATCATTTATAATTCTAGTAGTTATTATTCACAGAATGACAGGATAATAAAGACATTTTTACCAACATATAAGAATCTGTCATTCAATGAATCCTTTTAACATTTGTTATAATTTTTGATAATTTCATACTTGAGTACTATATTTATAGAATTTCCACCCACACTTTCTCCCCTCCAGCTTTAAACATGTTGTTAGCCTCCAGCCCCTCTTAACTTCATGACCTATTACTCTATCTCGTTACATATGTATGTGTGTATAAATGCATACTGCTGAGCGCGTTTAGTGTTTTCTCCTACCTATAAACCGCAATAGTAGTATGGCACTTATATATTGGGGTAACCAACAGCCATGCAATTGAATGTAAGGTCTGCTTAGTTGAGGGGATTCATGGCTTGTACCATAAACATACCCAACTACCCAAGGCTGGTGAGTTCATGAACCTTAGAGGAGAGCTTACTACTCCAACATCCCGACATCAATATAACTGCCAACTGCCTTCTAAGTGACTCTCTAGGGTCCAAGAATTAAAATATTGAGCAAGCTATCCTTTTTTGAATTAATTTTTCAGTTTTATAAGAAGATTACTAGAGAAAATAGAGATAATCTAGAATTGTAATAAACACTACTAAGTCACCTGAAAGGTGACTTATTTTCATAGGGTGGCATTGCAATAACACCAAGGAGATAAAATACTTGATTCAAAAGGCAGGGGGCATCTCAAAATATGGTGAAGAGCTTTAGACAGAGACTATTGCAAGGACAATGAGTATGAGAGAAGACACTAGGAATTATTTTAATTTGTAAAGGGACATTTTGAAAGCCACTTTGAGTATAGTTTAATGAGCAAAGTGGGACGTAGAGGGAATAAAATCTGACCTACAACTAAAGAAAATTCAGGAGAGACTTATGTTTTATGGTAGGACTCTAAGGTTTTTATAACCACCTCTGGTTGTGAGTACTATGAGGAAGAGAACTGCCCTTTGGCCACTGTTACTGTAGTTTCATTGGCTGCTGAAGGAGAAGATGTGTCAAGTATATACCATAGTAGAAACAGGTTTTTTTTCTCTTATTATTCTCATTTTTTTCTCATTGGCTAAACGAGAAAAGTTGAGGGCAATTAGAGAGGCTTCCAAAGTATTTCATCTGAGCAAGAATCTGAAGTGTATTTACTATGAATGAAAAATGGGAAAGTGAGGGAAGTGGGCAATTGTTATGTTGGACCTGAAGTTCAAGACTATAATTTATTTTGGTTTTATGTGTCTATACATTGTAGGAAAATTTAGAACTTATAATTGTATCAGTGAGTGGGGAAGATGGGTGAGGTTGCAAAGCTCTAAGACAAGATTCTTGCAGAATGGAGAGGTCAGGAGGGGAGAGGGAACCCAAGAAGAGAGACAGATGTGTGCCCTGTGAAACAGAAGGGAAGCCAGGATCAGGTAATATTCTAGAAGAAAAACAAGGACAGTATTCCGTGGAAGAGGAATTGAGATTCTGTAAATTTGAATGTATAAAAGAATTTTATAATACTCCATGCCACAGATGAACTTGAAGAAAACTGTGTCCAGTGAGCAGAAAGTGATACAACACAGGCTGCCAACACTGAAAGGAGACATGGAGACCTGAGGTTTCAAGGACTCTTAAGACAAGAAAGGAGAAGAGGGGAGAGGCAGCAGGAAATACAGGGTGGGGTTGCTTTTAAAACCTGGTGTTGTTCATGCATATGAGTTTTCATAGAGAGATTGCACTAAGAAGAATCCTAAGACAGTTATAGAGTTTAGGAATACAATATCATATTTTGTTTTCCGAATTTATTTGCTTCCTGGAGTTTATGGTTGAATAGTAAAGTAATCTTTTTTGTTTGTTTGTTTTTGTTTTTAATTGTAATCATAGAGCAAGTAATACTGGGCTAAGATTGCTGTAACTGCTCCAAGTGAGAAACTTCCTTTTGGTTCTGAAACATATGATATATATTATTCTGTTTATTTGCTTTGTTTAGTTTTCCAGGTCACCATTAATCGTTACTTGAAATTTCTTACCTGAAATTATGAGTGGATTACAGTTTAAACAGCAGAGATATATTTTACAAATAGAATAACTATTTACTTCTGAGGCACTTTATTAATTTTTATGAATATATAATATTCCAAACTAATGAATGATAATAAAATAGAAAGTTATGCTTTTCATAGCAGACACATTTGAACTGATCATAAACTTTGACTTGCTTAAAATCATTTGGAAACATTTCATTCAGAAAAGAGAATGTAATTATTGTATAGCACAATATTTTTCATTGCAGTACAGAAAATCATGTTATGCTAATTTTCAGTGACATATTTAAACATTTCCTTTTATGGATCTTTCACTTCTATTTGTGCTATACCACAGCTGACAGCTTTTCAGTCACAGGTGAAAATGAGGAAAGGAAATGTTCTAAATTTTCCAAGCTTAGAAATCTTTTGAAAGTGAAATCTTAATGCATTCATAAGTCTATTAATATGCCAACAAATTGTGTATATCACATTAGTGTTGTGCTTCAGATAGTATCTATATTGAAATGGAACTTTCATTATTCTTCTGTGTTCTTCCCTAGTGCTGTATCCTCTATTAAACCCTCTCTGTTTGTGAGAATAATGTATCACATGGGTATCTCTAGTTGGCCACATGTATCAATTGATGTGTAAACAAGAGATACATGAATAGTTGGAATATAAAAGTCTGTAGTTTAGGATCTGAAAAAAATGGCAAAAAAGTATAATTGTGTTATGGCCGCAGAACATATTATTGGAATATAGAATATGAAAATGTATTTGTAGCTTAGTAGTCAATGACTTCTTGGGATGGTGAAGTCATTTTATGAATTTTTGAGGCAGATTTACATCTAAACTTAGTTGGAATGAGTGCCTAAAATTGATGAAGTACTTATGCTACTTACTATCAACATCATTAAAATGTCATATTCTATTGGCAGTACATTTCAGATTGACAGACTGTTTTTAAAAGCCAAGGACCAGGTAACATGTTAGAAGCTGAAGAAACAAGTGAACTACTGCAGGTGTTCTTTTGTGTGTAGTTTAGAGCAAACTAAAATGAGAAGCTGATTCGTTTGCAGAACATCTCTGGCAAGTTATCAGCATACAAAATTGTGTGAATGGTGCTATGACAATCACTGTGTAGCCAGTGAGTTACTTCTTGAATGGAATAACACAAGCATGGCAAGTTGTGTTTGAGATAGAGTGGTAACTCTCAGCATAGGCCAAAGTAAGTGCAGCCTGCATGAAACCATTAGATCATTTTCTGAACATGATTATTTTCAGTATTGGCCCCTGTATTTGTGTTGATTATATCCCATGACCAGTCTGGCATTTCTCTTCTCTTATCTGCTGCTATACCTAATGAGTTTAAAACATTATTTTAAATACATGTAATTGACTGTTCAAATGGAAAAATCATGACCTATATTCTCATGCTACATTTGCAGTAAATATACCGAGTCACTTATAAATTTAACATAGGATATTTAGCAGGCAGGCTCAGCAAATGTTGATTTTTGACCTATAATACCTAAATAGTTAGGATTTAATGTTTCAGCTCATCATGTAGGTGACCTGTACCTCTTATCTTTGAAGAATATTAGATACACCTGCCTCCTTAGAGCATAGTTTCATATTAGAAAGCTGAAGTAAGAGCTATTTAGGTTTCCCAGTTGAATGACTGCAGTCCACTACAGCACGGGAAGTTGTGGTAACTCAATAAAGGTCCTGTTGATAGAATCCTGACATTGCCATACGCCAAATATATTTTTCAGAAAAAAGTAGCTTATAAATAGGATGAGGAGTTTATCCTTTACAGATAGTCTTCATTTATAATAGAAATCTCTTTACTCAGCTTTCTGATGGTTAATACTTCACTTCACTGTAGCTATAGACTGCCAAATAAATATAATCATGTGAAAGCTAGAACCAGTGCAAAGTGTCAACAGTTTATTTGCCTCTTTTTCTTTTATCACACCATGGATATCAGTAGTTGTGTTATTAAATTATGGAACAGGGCAGAATGTCTAGTGAATCTGGAATAAGTAAAAGCATTGGAATCTAGCTCAAATTCAATGTCACATGTCATTAATGTAGTATTTCATAGATATACATAAATTCCAATTTATTTTCTCTTCTGTTGAAGTTAATATTGCATATTAAAATAATACAAAAGTTAGTCATCTAACCAATCTGTACTTTCCTCTGTACTCTAACAAAGGAAGGAAGGAAGTTTACCTCAGAGCAAAATAAAACAAAACTTCTTTGCCAGAGTCATGGAATCTTATTAGGAAACATGGATATTAACTTTCAACCATGTAACTGAAATAGAGAACAAAGCAAACACTGAAAATGGATACAAACAAATAATAAGAAGTAGCTAACCAATGCATGTTTTTCTCCACAAAGATTTTGTTGTTGTTAATAAACAATTAATAAATAGCAAACTGCTTTGATTGTTTTTTATTTCCTGTCCACCCTTCAGTAGCAATGCTAATGAGCAACAGAATAGCCAAAAGCTAGGAACAAGGAGGAAAGGATTTTAGAGTCTTTAAACTGGAAAATTGTTCCCTGAATGCACCTAGGCATATGCTTGCTGAGAAGAAACGTTTTTATTTTACCCAAATATTTCCCAGTTTTTGAAGATACAATATGCTATTGACTGTGGGTGTTGACCAAAACTTCCAGACCACCAAAGAGGAACTCTCTGCCCTACGAAGACTGGAAGCTGTTCAAGAATATTGTTTGGAAAATTTAGTTCCTAGGGTACAGCTGCTGACAGTCAGGGCCTTGTGGTTAGCTCACTTCCCAGGATCATGCCTCTGACTGGTGATTTTTTAAAAGGAAAACTATAGAATTCAAGTACATTTAAAAAAGTAGTTTATGTAATTCTTTATAAACTTATGTTGGATTCACACTGCTGTCAATATCCTTTTTTTTTTTTTTTTTTTTTTTTTTTTTTTTTTTTTACTGAGCTCTTCAATGTACATTCCCGCTTGGCTGCCAGATAATGCTAGGTTCTAGAAGATCATAAGTAAGAGCTGAAAACTGTCAGTTGAAAAGGAACTGTGAAATAAATGTCCACAGTAAAGGCAAGACTTGAGTTTTCAGTGTGCAAGAGAAAGAAGAAGGACCATGGAAAGTGTGGTGATCAATGAGAAGTAATAGCTTCACCGGGGATGTTTGTTTCTTTATTTTCTCAAGTGATGACTCACTAGATGGTCCAAGCTGGCTAAGAACTCACTGTCTTCCTGCTTTCTCCTCCAAAGTATGGGGTTACAGTGCTTGACACCACACCTGGCTCTGATGAGGTTTTGTTCATTAAGTTAGTTTGTTGTAAGTGTTATTTTTCATATTTCTAGACAAACATTGTGTGTAATGGTTTTTCTCTAGTGGTCTCCTCTTTCCGATGAACTGCCAGTTCAGTGTGTTGCTACTTTGTTAGAGAATGAGGTTTGTTGTTGTTGTTAGACTCATGCTTTTGCCTCCTGTGGAAGACAAGTGCTTATCATTTGGTAAGACAAATTCGTTTGCTATTGACAAATTCAGACATGATACTCTTTAGAATAGTCAACAAACAAAATCAAGGGTTTTTTTCCTGCCTTCTATGGCATTTATTACTTTTGATATTTGTATTTTCTTATATATTTGTGTGAAGTGGAAAATAGAATGACACAAAGAAAATGACAGTATGAGAGTTGTAACTTGGACTGTTTAATGCTTTTAATGGTTCTGAATGGTTATTTTAAAGTTGTAATGCAGAGTGTGCAATTTTATAGCTAATATCATGCCACATAGCTCAGTGTGCACTTGAGTCTGCTTTAGCTTCCTGAAGAGTTGAAATGGCAGTATATACCACTATTACCTGACCTAATATATAATACCTAATAAATATTATGTTAACATTATGGCTTCCTTGCTTATCCTGTGTTAAAAATTACATATAGGTTGTGTCACCACTGGTGATGAACCAGCTTAAAGTTTGACATTTGCTCCTTTAAATAAATGTTGTACTTGGCTTATAACAACTGATAATGAGCCTAATCTACCCAACTGACATTGTAATATTTTATAATTAAGTGCTTTCAGAATAAATAAAATTTATACTAGAGGCAGCCATGTCAGTCAGGATTGGTGTCAAGATTAGCAAGGAGTTCAGGCAAGCTACGAAGGCAGACAGAGTGGAGATCCGGAAATGAGCCTTGTGATATACTGGTTCGCTTCCTGTTTTAATTCTAATATTAGTTTATTCATTTTACAGCCTAGTTGGGGAACTCTTAGTCCTCTTTTCCTTGTGTTGCCCTTCCTCCTGGTTTCCCCTTTCTCCCTCCCCTTCTTGTTAGAGAAGTGGAACACATCCTTTTCCTTTGTGGCTTGGCTAGGTAGCCCTGCCAGGGAAAAGTGATCGAAAAACAGGCAACAGAGTCTGTGCCAGAGTCAGCCCCTGTTTCCCCTACTAGAGAACCCACATGAGGACTGAGCTGATGTTTCTTATTTCTTTGCTATTTACATTGTATATCGATTGCTTCTCTGTCTATCCAATAAGTAAGAAATATGACTACCATGCAAAAGCACACAAGATAGGAATGTAGGAAGCAATATTCATTATTCTTTCCATTTTTCAGAACTAGCAAAGTGCTTAAACAGCCAGTGATGTTTGTAAGGTATTCCATTAACCCTTAGGCACCTGTGCTTGTGTCTACAACTTTATTATCTTAATTTTAAGAACAGTAAAAATGGCTCCTATCTGAACTGGTACATTTTGAGAATGAAAAACTACAGTGTCTTTAAGTAGGCTCTTTGAATTTTAAAATGTATTGTAAATATGGGATGAAATATTGGAGTGCTCTCCATGTTTTTTTTTTCTTTTCAAGTATTCCAGGTTAATCCTTAGATTAAGGTTGGATAGTTTTGCCAGTGTTCTGTTAATTTTCTCTTCTTTAGTATACTGTATTCAACTTATAAGTATACCACAAACGATAATAAGCTAAGCTTTTATCTTACTGAAATAAAAACAATGGCACTTATGTTATCTATCCTACCTTATAAATTAGCTGACGGGATAAACACAGGTCCTCATGGTCATGGCTCTGGTCCTAGTCACAGAGTTAGGAAGCAGGAAAAAATAGAGTCAGGAAGTAATTCCACTTGGAAGTAACACAGAGTTAGAGTAGTAGATGTGACAAGAGAAGAAACTGGAAGCTGTGTAGATCCTAGAGGATACTAAATAAGAGAAGCTTGGGCTTTGTCTCCAGGTCTTTTCTTGTGATAGTGTGGTGAATACATGGGACCAATGTAAAGGCGTTTGCAGCCACAGATGTAAGTGGAAAGAATTTGAGTAGGAAATGTGCAGAGAAGTTCAGCATCATGGAGAAGAGGAGGCCTGAGCAGCAGGGCAGCTGTTGTCATTTGCAGCATTCATTCTTGAACTCAGTATGAAATGGCATATTTGAAGCATCATATAGCAGAGAACAGTACATTGGCCACTCCCGCTTCAACTGGAGCAGGAAGAGCAGTCTTTACAGTGGCCCATCCTACTTTAACTGAAAAATAGTTATTTTCTAGTTTTCTTCCCTTATCTATTATATATTTGTAACAGTATTATTTCCTATCCTAAATTGATCCATTTAAAGCCTCACTATGCTTCGTATATTTAGAAGATATCATTTCTAGTTGTGGTATGAAACACTTGTTAAAAATTACTTATTCCAAATAATGTTACTCAAGTTTTAGATTTTTTATTTAATATATAGTTGGGAGTCAGGCCTTGTTTCTTTCATACTCCACAGTGGACAGTCAATACTAGGTTATAAGAACAGTCAGGGAACAATTCTCTGCCTTTGGGAGAATTCAGGCTGAGCTGAGGAAGGGGTGTCATCTGTGCTTAGAGTCTTTGTAACCTGTTTTAAAACTATGCATAGTCAATACTTGATGCAGTGAAGTGGTTAGGCATGACCAATATTAGTGATTGTTCTGTTCTCAGCCTTTATCCCTAGCTCTCTAGTTGATTTTAGAATTTAGATGGAGACTTTCTAAGTCATCAATTTCATAACCCTGAAAGCTAGCTAATTTTCAGAATTCTTAAGTAAAGTTACATACAGTAGAAACAAAAACAAACAGTAGATTTGATGTCAGGTTACACAGTCAAATCCTGCTTTGGTCATCTTTACATCTCTTAGCTGTGCAGTTTACAAAGTTTTAAGCTTACAAGCATTTATATCATGCTCACCTGCTTGGTTATAAAGGCAAACAGCAGTAAAATTGGAAATACAGACTTACAGACGTTGAGCACGGTATTCACAGCACAGGAGATTGCCTTTGAAATGTAAGTGTCTGATTAGGAATAGCGCTTCCTAAAGATCTACCTATACCACTCCTAGGCATATATCCAAAAGATGCTCAAGTAGACAAAGACATTTGCTCAACCATGTTTGTTGCAGCTTTATTTGTAAGAGCTACAACCTAGAAACAACCCAGATGTTCATCAATGGAGGAATGGATACAGAGATTGTGGTACTTTTACACAATGGAATACTACTCAAAAATTAAAAACAAGGAAATCATGAAATTTGCAGGCAAATGGTGGGATCTAGAAAAGATCAAGCTGAGTGAGGTATCTCAGGAGCAGAAAGACACACACATGGTATATACTCACTTATAAGTGGATACTAGACCTATAAGATAGGATACATATATTAAAATCTGTACACCTAAAGAAGATAATAAGAAAGAGGACCCGGGGTAAGATGATCAATCCTCTCTTAGACAAATGGGATGGACATGGGAAATAGGAGAAAACAAGTAACAGGACAGGAGCCTACCACAGAGGGCCTCTGAAAGACTCTACCTAGCAGTGTATCAAAGCAGATATTAATACTCATAACCAAACCTTCAGCATAGTGCAGGGGAGCATATGAAAGAAGGGGGAGTTAGTGTGACCTGGAGAGGACAGGAGCTCTGCAAGGACCAAATATATCAGGGCACAGGGGTCTTTTATGAGACTGTTTCTCCAACCAAGGACCATGTGTGGATATAACCCAGAAGCCCTGCTCAGATGTAGCCCATGGTAGCTCAGTATCTAAGTGGGTATCCTAGTAAGGGGAACAGAGACTATTTCTGACTTGAACTTAATGTCCGGATCTTTGACTTCCCCCCACCCCTGAGGGAGGAGCAGCCTTGCTAGGACACAGAGGAGGACATTGCAGCCAGTCCTGAAGATACCTGATAAAGTAGGGTCAGATGGAAGGTGAGGAGGACCTCCCTTATCAGTGGACTTGGAAAGGGGCAGGGAGGAGATGAGGGAGGGAGGGTGAGATTAGGAGGGAATGAGGGAGGGGGCTATGGTTGGGATACAAAGTAAATAACCTGTGATTAATATAAAAAATAAAAATTATATTAAAAAATAAATTTAAGTGTCTGAGTACTGTAGTGCATGGGTTATGCATGTCATCTGAGGTCAAAGAGTGTGCTTTGTTTAGCCCACTCCTATAGTAATGATAGCTTTCCTGCTTCATATAAGTAAAAATGCCTGAATGTAAAGTCAACTCTTTCTTCAAATACAGCTCTCTCTAGAGTTGTATAAAAGAGATGGCTAAAATCTATGTAGTATGCCAATACCATGCAGTTTTTATTACTATTGCTCTGTAGTACAGCTTGAGGTCGGGGATGCAGATACCTCCAGATGATCTATTGTTGTAGAGGATTGTTTTGGAGATTCTGGGTTTTTTGTTTCTCCATATGAAGTTGAGTATTTTTCTTTCAAGGTCTATGAAGAATTGTGAAGGTATTTTGATGGGGATTGCATTGAATCTGTAGATTGCTTTTGGCAATATGGTCATTTTCACTATATTAATTCTACCAATCCATGA
>CM053763.1:66492448-66574507 GCA_028658305.1 Pachyuromys duprasi | reverse complement strand
CAAGTTCTCACAATTCTTCATTCCCTGTGAAGTAGAAGTTCATAGTCAGTTACAGCATAAAAATCGAGTATGGAGCCTGGAGTGTGTTCCCTATGCTCGAGTGAATAAACTACTCCAAGGAACCGGGTGATGGAAACTTTTGCCTAGTCCTGGAAAATCAACCAAGAAGCCTCAAACAAATAAAAGACTCTACATGAAAAAAAAAAAATCTATGTAGTAGCACTGATTCCAGTAATTACTAACTCTGCCGCCATAACCGCAATCACATTTATCATCCAGCACAGGGCTCTTGAGAGCTAAGACACAGTATTAAGATTTCTGCTGTGGCAACAGAGACAAGCCGGAACTGGCTAGAGGCACACTGGGAGGAGGGGGTGGGGCAGCAGCACCACAGTGTGGAGGTGCTCCAAATGCAGGGTGCTCCAAATGCAGGGTGCTCCAAATGCAGGGTGCTCCAAATGCAGGGTGCTCCAAATGCAGGGTGCTCCAAATGCAGTGTGCGCTTGTGGCTGGGGTTCGGCTGAAACTTTCTTGGTGTGTTCTCTTAGAGTAGCCAGTGATAATCTCCGAGAAACAGTTTTTCTTCCGCTCACTTAACTCCTCTGTACTGACTTAACTGAAGGTTTAATGTTCGTTCTATTTTTAATTACATTGAGGTGATTTTATTTTCCAATTTTCACAGACAATAAAAATATGAAAAAAATATAAGTTGTCTCCTATCATATATTTATATATAATATTTATGTGTGTATAAACATACTCATACACTTATACACACATTCACACACACATATGTCAGTAAGAAAGTAGTAAGAAAGTAGTGAGTGCTAGGAGTACTCTATTCATTTTAGGGTAGCCATTTTCTCTGTGTGATGCTGGACTTAGCTCCTGTCAGAACTGATTAAACACTGCCAGTCACATCAGTTTTCTCCTCATCTCAGATGCCACACACAGGACATAGGAAAACCCGTCTCAAAGAAACAGTTAGACTTAACTTAGTTTGCGTCTTAAGAGGAGGAGAAATTAAGTATTAAGCCAATATTTGAGTGGTGAATAACATTTCTTTGAGAATTCTATCATATATTACCGATTACTAAAAGTTTGAGAATAGGCTTAAACACTAAAGTTTTGTAAGTTCATATTAAATTTTGTTATAGGAGATAAATATAAGTGTTGTTTTCTGGTTTTAAGTTAATGTTTCTGTAGCTACCATATTATGTTTTTCACAAATTCTAAACACTTTTTCAATTCCCAATAAGATTACTAGGTGATAGCCAGCAGCTGATCGAGACAGATGCTGGGACTTACAGCCAAGCATGGAACAGACCTCTGGGGAAGGGGGGGGAGGTCCTGTGGAAGTTTTGGGGAAAGATAGAAGTACCTGGAGGGGAAAGGAAGCTCACAAGTAGTTCAACAGAGACAACTAACCCAGAACCATGGGGACTTACAGAGACTGAGACATCAATTAACGGGCATGCATGGTCTGGACCTAGTTGCCCTGAATATATGTGGCTGATGGGCAGCTTGTTCTTCATGTGGATCACCTGGAGAGTGGAGGGAGTATGGGGACTGTTTCTAACATGGACTCTGTTGCCTGCTTTTGGATCACTTTCCGTGGACAGGGCTGCCTTCTGTAGCCTCAGGGCATGAGGATATTCCATTCTCTGACCTGATGGGACTTAATGTGCTGGGAAGGGTTGATGGGGGAGTAAAGGGAGAGGGAAAATGGACTGGGAGGAGAGGAGGGAAGAAGCACCGTTTAGGTATAAAGTAAATAAACTTTAAAAAACCTAACTAGGTGATTAGATCAACCACCTTCAATTACCTGTTTTTGTCTTATTGATGAGCTCATGTTAACTTGCTCAGCCTGAGATCCTGTACTCATGACCTGATTGTGGAAATCAAGCTTCTTTCCTTACTTGTGGCACCAGTTTCCTGTTGATCTTTTCCTTTCTGGCTTTCCAAAGGTGGGGATAGATTTGAGAACATGCTTCTCCTCTAGCAAACAAAAGAAACAGAAGCCTTCCCCTTCCTTCCCTGGGATTTGCCCACCTGCACAGGTGCTGGCTCTCAGGCTACTTTCTTTGCCAGTTTTTTTTTTTTTTATTGTAAACTCCCCTAGGTGATGCCGGAACTATTACAGTGGTCTAGGGCATAACTGGCTTATGAGCAGACTGGGAAAATAAATGTTTCTATGTCACATGATTAGAAACCATGATTTCTGAAAATAATTCCATTTACATCATCACAGTAGTACTGATGTATATTATGGACCATCAGGTAAAAGAACTCCAGTTATTCAAAAATGGGGTAACTGCTTGTTTGTTGACCAGGATCTACTTCACCTGCATTCTACTTCATTTTTTAGACCATTGTAGTGAATTTCTTTGACACTGACTACGATAACTTTGTAGGTAGCTAACTCACCTTTTAGAGGAATGCTCCTACCATCTAGAGGATAGTGGTTTCATCAGTTTCCCTCTGTGTTGACAATCCAGGACAGGCTACTTCAGAACAAACCCATTGGGCCCCCTTTTTCCAGGTCCAAACTCTTGTCTCTCACTTTTTCTTTCCCCATTCTCTTCATGTTCTAGTCCTCCTTTGTGCCGAAACAGATTGGAGCAACTTTTCTGACATCAGCTGACATCCACTAAATTTTTATGAGAACACGTTACTTGGGGTATATTTTACTTTTTGAAATTATTTTAAATTACTTGTCTTGTAGTGCTCCTATTTGAAAGGATTGTATATACTTTTCTCAATTATAGTCTTGTAGAGCTTTGGCCTTGGAGTTGCATTTAGCCCTAGTGGTGAACTATATACACACATATCCTTCCACACACTGACACTCTTCTGTATCAGTATAGGAAACCATATAATATATAATACATAGGAAACCATAAAGTAATAAACTGTAAGATTCTTTATGAAAAATGCCAACTAAATGTAATTTTTAAAAAATTAAACTGCAAAGCTGTTTGTCCCTGTGGCTATGCCCTTATGACTGCATTTATCACTTGTTTTAATTCTCAGTCTAGATATGGGGTCAGCATATAAAGCCTTTGTTCTCATATGCAGCATATAAATATAAATATCTATCATCAAGGAAAATAGACAGGGACATAAAATGACAAAGACAGACATGGAAATGGAAAAGGTACCTGGCACTAATTGAGGCTTCAGCCAAAGATAATGTTCCTTCCCTATTCCTCAGTCTTTCTCCAAGTTTCTTAAGTGCACTTGGTTTTATCTAAATAATTGCACACTTTGTTTCTGACTGTTTTGTGAACATTTGCCAAGTATCCTCAGGCTGGATTTAATTGATTTTTGTAATTATGTCAAGTGAAGAGGAAAACTATTAATATATGCTCTATTCTTATACTCATTTTCAATCTCAAACAGATTTGATGTTTGTTTCATATGTCAGAAAGCATCTGTAATAACTCTACCGATGATTCTTATTTTTTAGAACTGTCATAAAATATAATTTTGTATTTACTTATAAATTCATAATATTTCTGCAGCCTACACTCTTTCTAAGATGTAATTCATGGTTATTTTAAGCCTGCTTTCAAAGCTATCTTAATATGTTTATATTTTTATAGTAAAATACCCCAAGTTATTGTTTTCCAACTTTAATGTTCATATTACACTAATCAATTACTTAGCTCTATTTCTATCTCAGAATTATTACCCATATACTACTGTCCTTTTGTTTCAAAGCTCCTTTTATATACTGTACTTAAATACATATTTCTCATTTCTTATGTTGACATAACAAATCTGCAAAAGAGATGTATGTTTTCATCTATAACATAGAAGGGGGGAAAAAACCACAGCGACTTGGTGAGCATTTTATTCCCCTGGAAGTTGTACATATATTAGCACTAATTTACACATTTTTCATTTTTTAACTTAAGCAAGACTTGTTTTCCTGAATTAAGCTATTATTGTGGTTTTAATCAGAGTGCCAGCTCCACGGGTTTACAACTGATTAAAGGTCAACAGATTGTTAGAGCATTCAAAGGCAAATCAGTGCAATTTGTATAGGGCCCTTAACATAAATGCCACAGTTTAATTTTAATTTAAAGATACATTAATGAAAGGACTTTTATTGTGTATTTTGAAGTACTGTTATTAAGCATACTTTACAGTGAAAATGCTTTTAGAATGTTCAAAGGGAGCACAGAATTAGTTTGCCCACCTTAAACACTACTACCAAACAGGTAATACATGGAGAAAGTCTTATTAATCCCCTTTATTTCTGTGAGAAGTTCTAAAGGGATTCTATACAAGACAACAGAAACATAGGGTGAAAATAACTGAATCCATTGGGGTAAGAAAAACTTGGAATGTACAGCCATTCATTCAAATATTTATTAAACCCTTACAACATGTTAATCATTTATTTTTTTGCAAACAGATTTTTAGCATTATCTCATAAAAATGATGTTAGTAACTCCAATACTGGTGGCAAGATAAGTATCCTATTTTTTTTTTCAGATAAGAGGAAGAAGAAGGCTTAATACTCCATGTAACTGACCCTTTTCACCTCAGCACAGATGAGTCCTAAGTTCCGGTCCTGGTGTTTCTGGAGAATGTTTCACAGAGGGTTTCCAGGCTTCTCTGTGTACCCTGTTCTCTTCTTTCCTTAGAGTCACCTTCTCCACATGAACTCAGGTTCTCCTTGCTCTGTCTCAGAGCTGGGATGTGCAGTAGTCCAGTGCTTGCGTAGCATGCCTGAGACCCAGAGTTCAGCCTCCTGTACCACACACAATGAAAACACTCTCAAGGACTGTCTGAGAAAAGAAAGAGGCCAGGTCTGAAAATGTCATAAGGAAATCCATTATTTTGTACATCTATTAGAAACTAATACAAAGGAAAGAGCACTTTCAAGATTTGGTCATTGTGGTCCAGGGTGCCCCATGTAGTTTGTACCACATTGCTATAGTAACAATACTGAGGCCTTGTGCTTCGTTTCCCATCACCTTGAAAGGAAAGAAGGTTAAGTAAAATAGTTCTAGTGTGGAGTTATTGAATAAGTTCAATAACAGCTTTGTTGGTGCCGTATGAATGGCTTGTACTATTGTGTTTTCTTATGAATCATACACTGCCAGCCATTACTAACAGAATCAGTGTGTTCCCTTTAAGTATATATTCACTTATCTATTGAATTATGAATTCTTCGCTATGAATCAATTATGAAAATAATCTTGAACTTGGCTTACACGTTTAATTCCCAGTTTTTCCCTAGGGGCACTAAATACCTGTGCTTAACAGTGTGTAATCTCATGTGGAGATTTTTATGCACCTCAATTTTCCATCCTCACTGAAATCCTTGTCGTAGAATATGTGGCATTATCCAGGCTACATATATACTGGATTTCTCTTCCTCTTTCCTTGAAAATGGGAGCTCTCTTCTACTTCTGGTCAGAAACTTCCTAATATTATGGGAGTATAACAAATCTTTATACCAGGCTGTGCTATTCCTATCTCAAGTATTTGTCGAATATACTTCCCTCATTTCTGTAAACGAGCCCCAGCATAATGACATCAGGCCTGTATATAACTCAGGAGGGTCGTGGTAGGGATCATAACTTCCAGGCCAGCCTAGGCTTTGTAATCAGACCCCATCTTACACAAAGTGAAAACAGTAACTAGATACTTGTGACAGTGTCTTCATGGACTCCTTCCCAGAACTGCTTACTTCCTAGGCACTCAAATTCACATGTTTTTGAGTGTCATTTCTTTTAAGGTTCCTTTAACTGTATGAAATATCAAAACTAAAACTCAAAAAGAATTTTCACTACTAGCACTATTAATACATGTACTAATACGTATGTGTGAAAAGCAAGAGAACTGACCTGTTAGCATGAAATCATTTTTATATGTGATGTGCATTGCCTTGTGTTTAGGTTAGGTAACAGGCAAGACAAACAGGAAGAGATTACTTCCACCAATGTCTGCTCAGGGGCTCATGCATTTTCATGTACAGAATGATATGCATCTGACCAGTAGCTGTATAAAGAAAGAGACAAAAGAGAAATATCAAATGTCAAATAATGGCAAAAACAAACAATACACAAATTCAAGAGAGAATGTAACCTTTAGGTTGCCAAACATCTGTGTATGGATCAGACCTAAGCTGGAACAGGAACTGGACTTATGGCTCATCCACCACATCAAAGTTCTGCTGAACAGGAACACAGCCAGGAGGCAGTGTAGAAAAGTAGAGGGTAGACCAGTTCAGATAGAGACAGGTAGACTTGTGACTATAATGGCTTCACTTAGAGGAGTGATTTGGGAAAGCAAGGATTCCAAGCTCATAGAGAATGATTGAAATAAACACAGAGAAGTCAGTGTTATCCACTTACTAGGAAGATGATCATTTGTTTCTATGCTAGGAGGCTGTGCTTCTGTATACTTGCTTCCACTTGCCGCCTTCCCAAATAATCATGTTGAAGATACTGGTGTCATAGATGGAATAGTAAATTTATCATTGCTTAAAACCTATATTTCACCTCAGACTTTCTATTTTGGAACATAATTTTATACTATTGTAACAAATAATATTGTAAAATGCAAACTGAGATAATCTGTTATCAAAGGGAACAGAAAGCAGTACTTTTTTACCAGTTTTATTTATTCAGAATAAATTATAAAAGAAAACATGCCTATAGGGTGGATCTCTTAAGGATTCACTCACTTGCACAGCTGAAGTTAGTTATATTAGCCAGTGTGTGAATTGTGGTTTTTCGCGTTTTCAAAAAACATGAAACATGTCTTTGGAAACTCTAGTCATTCATATTTGATGTGTAGTGGAAGTCACTGTTTCTCATATTTTTTTTATTTCAGTTTATTTACTTTATATCCTAAGGGTGCTTCCCCCCTCCTCTCCTCTCAGCTTCCCCTTTCCCCCTTTCCCAGTCCACTCTCCTTTTACTCTCAGGAAAGGGAGCGCTCTCCCCCCATATCAACCTTGCTCAGTACATTAAGTCACATCAGGACCTGACTGAGCATATATTCATCCCCTGAGGACAGGCAAGGCAGCCCTGCCAGGTGCTAGTAATCCAAAAGCAGGCAACAGAGTCCATGTTAGAAATAGTCCCCTCCCCTTCACTAGACGCCCCATATGAAGACCGAGTGGCCCATCAGCTGCCTGTGTTCAGGGGTCCTATTTCTAGATCATGCATGCTCCTTAGTTGATGTCTCAGTCTATGAAAGCCCTCACGGGACTGGGTTAATTGTCTTTGTTGGTCTTCTTGTGAGTTTCCTGGCCCCTCCAGGTCCTTCCATCTTTCCTACCACATTACCACAGGACACCTGGAGATGTGCCCCATGCTTGGCTGCAAGTGCCAGCACTACTACTGGCCGGAGCCTCCCAGAGGACAGTCAAGTTATGCTTCTGTCAGCAAGCACAGCACAGTATCATTATTAGTGTCTGGCTAATTAGTGGGCTGGCTCTTGACCATTGGGTGGGTCTCAGGTTGGGCCAATCATTTTTTTCTCATTATCCCTGCACTTCTGGTAGGCAGGGTAATTTTTGGATCACAGGTTTTGTCTGGGTTGTTGTTCCCCTCCTTCCGCTAGTCCTGTCTGGCTAGGAAGGGGGTCATTTCAGTCTCCATGCCCACCCCTTTTAGGATTCTCAGCTGGAGTCGCACCCATGTCCTCCCCAGAGCCTACCCTGTGGCAGGCCTCCAGCTTGACAGAGAGATGCCCCCCTCAGTTTCCCTTCTTACTCCCAGCCCTCTCACCTCCTACCCCAGTTCTTTCCACATCTGATCCCCACCCTTGTTACCCTCTCCATTCCATCTCCTGCCTAGTTCCCTTTCTTCATCCACTCCACTTCTATTCTATTTCCCCTTCTGAGTGACATTCCAGCACCCTTTCTTGAGCCCTCCTTGTTACTTAGCTGCTTTGGGTCTGTGGATTGTAGCATAGTTATCCAGTACTATAGGTCTACTATACCCTTATCTGTGAGTACATGCCACATGTGTCTTTTGGGTTCTGGGTTACCTCACTTAGGATGATCTTTTCTAGTTCCACCCATTTGCCTGTATATTTTATGATTCCTTTGTTTTTAATAATTGGGTAGTATTCCATTTTGTAAATATACCACATTTTCTATATCCATATTTTGGTTGAGGGACACCTAGGTTTTCCAGTTTCTGACTATTACGAATAAGTCTGCTGTGAACATCATTCAGCAAATATCGTTGTTGTATGGAGGAACATCTTTTGGGTATATGCCCATGAGTGATATGACTGATAAACACCTTCAGAAAATGTTTGGATACACAATTGACTCAAAAAAGGCAGTAGCCCTCTATACAAGTGACAAAAAGGCTGAGAAAAAAATTAGGGAAACTACACCCTTCACAATAGCCACTAATAACATAAAGTGCCTTGGTGTGACTCTAACCAAGCAAGTGAAAGACATGTTTGAGAAAAAACTTCAAGTCTCTGAAGAAAGAGATATCAGAAGATAGAAAGATCTCCCATGCTCATGGATCTGTAGGATTAACGTAGTAAAAATGGCCATCATGCCAAAATCCATCTACAGATTCAACAAAATTTCCATCAAGATTCCAACACAATTCTTTATAGGCCCAGAAAGAACAACTATTGACTTCATATGGGAAAAAAAAGACACAGGATAGCCAAAACAATTCTATACAATAAAAGAACTTCTGGTGGTATCAACATCCCTGATCTCAAGCTATACTGCAGAGCAATAGAAATAAAAACTGCATGATATTGGCAAAGAAACAGGAAGCTTTATCAATGGGACTGAATTGAAAACCCAGAAATAAACCCATATGCCTATGAGCACTTGACTTTTTACAAAGAAGCCAATAACATATCATGGAAAAAAGGCAGCATCTTCAACAAATCATGCTGGTATAACTGAATGTCTGCATGTAGAAACATGCAAATAGACCCATATTTAACATTCTGCACAAAACTCAGGTTCAAATGGATCAAAGACCTTGACATAAAACCAGAGATTCTAAACCTATTAGAAGACAAAGTTCTAGAAAAGTCTGGAATTCATTGGCATTGGAGACAAATTCCTGAACAGAGCATTCACAGCACAGGCTCTGGGATCAACAATTAATAAATGGAAGCTCATGAAACTGAGAAGCTTCTGTAAATCAAAGGATACTGTCAACTGAACAAAACTATAGCCTACATCAGACAGAGGGCTAATATATAAAATATGCAAAGAATTTAAGAAATTAAGCATTAAGAATGAAGGCGGTGGCTTCAGCTGGGGTACAAAGTGAATAAACTGTAACATATAAAAAATAAATAAATTAAAAAGTGCAAGCATTAACAAAACAGAAAAAATAAATCAATTAAGTAAAAAAATGAAGAAATAAATAGTACAATTTAAAAATATGGTATAGAGCTAAACCAAGAACTTACAACAGAGGAATCTTGAATACCTGAGAAGCACTTAAAGAAATGCTCAATATCCTTAGCCATCAGAGAAATGCAAGTCAAAAAGACTCTTTTTTTAAAATTAATTATAGTTTATTCACTTTGGTTCCCAGGTGTAGGCTCATCCCTTGTCTCCTCCCTATCCCACCCACCAAACCTCTTCTTCTCTGCCCCTCCCCACGTACACTGATAGGGAGGTCCTCCTCCCCTTCCCTCTGATGCTAGCCTATCAGGTCTCATCAGGACTGGCTGCATTGTCTTCCTCTGTGGCCTGGTAAGGCTGCTTCCTCCTCAAGAGGAGGTGATCAAACACAGGAACATTTTTTTTACAGTTTCAGCAAGTTAGGGGATCCCTTCATCTTTCCTATAATTGCAACTACACCTCATTTTTTGGTGGAAGAGACTGGATTTGCATGTAAGAACAATCCTCTGTTATATTAAACACAGACTGTAGTAGAGTGGCAGAGTTGATTTGCATGCTAGAGATTAGTATAGAGACAGTTGGAGGAAGTGAGCACAACTGCCTCTTTAGTGCTAGTTCCCACTTCTAGGGCATTCTTGAAAACAGTGGATATGTTTTGATGTGGGATGGTGGTTTCTTCTAGAAACCTCCATAAAGGAGTATGTTGCCTTAAATGGGCTGTTCAAAAGCAATAGGCTAAATTTACCTCTTTTTGTTAGTTGTAAATACCATATGATTTCCCAAAATATTCACAGAAATATTTGATAGGCTTTCAAGGGTCTACTCCATATTCCTCATGGAATGCAAAGCAAATCATTGAGACAATATTTAGAAAAGTATTTCTCATTAATTTTTCTAGTTTATTCCAAGAAGGTTTCCTCTACTAGTGCTGACATTAAAAAAAAGAAAGAAAAAGAGAAGAAAGTCTTCGCATTCTATATACTTAGTGGTTTTTCATGAAAGAAATAATACTAACTGAAGTTTAAACTGAAATGGGGAAATAGAGAACATGGGAACTCTAATGTCTTTCTTCAGAGTTGGAAAAAAGTCAGAAGCAATTGAGGTGCTGTGAAAATGAATAGGGGATGGAGAACACAGCAAACCTGCAAAATTTTCAGTGGGATTACTGCCAGTAGAACTCAAACATGTAGGCTGATGCACACCTGCTCTGAAGCCATTGAAAGCCTGCACTCAGCCTGTGAAAGTCCTAATGTTCATTTCTAGTTATAACCAAAGAGAAATTAGAGTGTGAAGAAATTATGTGCATGGACATGTTTCATGAACATATTTCACGTTCTTCATCTCAAATACGTATTGAAATTATTACTGTAAGTTATTTATGCTCTAGGAAGTTATGTACCTTGACAGTGTGTATAGCGCTCCTTCTGCTCAGTGAGCAGTTTTTACTCCTTTAAGACTCATTCAGGTGCTGTCCCATGGAGTTAAGTGTTAGATTTTGACCAAGCTTCAATAAGAGGAACTTAAGAATGTGTAAAACATTATTGCAAGATATAGTTTGAGAAGCTGCAATAATTATTATGATATGCCAGACTGATTTTCGTTTACTTTCATGAATGAGGATTTTAAATTGTATTTTTTTTTAATTAGAGCTGAAGTAAGCCCTCTGTGTTTGTTTTTATATTGAAAGACAAGAAAAGCGTGTGTGCCATACCTATGTCAGTTGAATAAGCACTCCAAACTTTAATTTTGGAGGAGGGATTCATGTCAGAAATAGTCACCTTGTCTGTTTTTTAATTAGTTACATTTTTATTTACCTGTATGTGTGTGACTGTATGTGCATACTCTTCCACATATGCTCACATGCATGAGTGGAGGTGAGAGGACAAATTGCAGGGGATTGTTCTAGCCTTCCACCATGTGACTCCAAGGGATTGAACTTATGTCATCATGCTTAGAGGCAGGTTTCTTGGCCTGCTGAGCTAGCTTGCCAGCCTAAGCCTATCTTCTGTATCATTAGTTGAAATATCTTTCCCCCCTTAACATTTGTGCAATTCTGGAGAAAATAGGCTTTTCCTTATATATCATGACTATCCTAATGGCCACTAACAATTTACCTTGTTCTTATTGAGGTTGAATGAATATTTGTGAAAGAAAAGTAAGATAGAAAAGAGTAAAGTAAGACAATACATAAAAATATTTTCTGATATATCCTATTTCATCTGAATTCAAGAAACCTAAATAACTTGATAGCTGACAAAAAATAATCAAAATTAACTATTGCTTGTGTGTGAGAGAACCATACTGTATTACACACAAGGTCTTGATTTTTTTGTAACATATGTTTTTCTTAATTATTGTGGTAGATTTTATTCCTATTTTATTGGGTTGTCTTTCTGATTTCAGATACCTGTATATAAGTCTTAAACACAGTATGTGAATTTCTTTTCTCCTTTGGCATCACAGCACCTCCTGATTTCACCGCAGTGTTTCTGGGTGTCTGTCTGTGTCAGTATGAGAAGGATTGCCTGGGATTCAGGCTGAGTCAATCATTCCATTCAGTTCAGTGATGACTGGTAAAGAGTTGACCTGTGGCATAAGCTGGCCTAACTAGAGAGTCTCAGTACACAGGCTGGAACTTCAAAATGTGAACAAAGGTTTCCCCACTTACTGTAATGAGACTTTGTGTGGATGAGAAACCTAGACTTGTTGTAGCTGCCTTGGCTCCCTGCCTGGATACAAAGCCAGCATACAGAGTGAGCAGAACTGAGCCAAGAGAATCCCAAAGAAACAGAGCCAAGCCTTGATGGGATTGTGAACCACTGGATCAAATGGTGTCTGGAGGCTGCCCTCCCTCTAGACTTTTCATTATGTGGGCCAATAATTTCCTGTTTTCAGGTTGATTTGTGTTTTCTGTTTTATTCCACTTTAAGTATTGCTATTGACACAGAAAACAATCAATAAATCTGTTTCCTGACTTCTTGAGCTGCTGATTACTGTGCCAGGAAGGGCCACATTCCTTACATGACTTTTATCAACTTAATTGAACAAGCAGTAGTTTAGGAAAATTTTTCCCTCAAATTTCAGTTAGTTTGTAGAATGAGAGGAGTGAGGTGAAGTAAGCTGAGGGTGACAGACTCAGAAACAACATCAGCCCAGAGGTGGAGATCAGTCTTCTCCATGCCCTACATATGGGACAAGCAGTATTTGACTCCATTCTGAGGATAGAGATGATGCTGAGCTCAGTAAACACTTAAAACCATGTGCCTGGAATTGCCTCGAAGGCACTGACTGGTAAATAACATATTCTTTAAAACAAAGATGCTACTCCACAGCTTCATTGATGTGAATTAGGGCCATAGGAGTGCATAGGTGAATAAAAATCATATGAAAACCCAAAAGCAAGAACTTAAGTGATATACCAGACTGAGGAAGGAGTGCAACTCCCTCACCTAGATCCCATAAAGAGGACACAACATGGATGCCAATGATTTCTCACTGTCCCAGTAGCTTCAGCGCAATTAGGTCTCCACTTCTTATGTACCCTACTCCTGTCCATCCTGCATCTACAAGGTTGTCCCTCTGGACCTAATGTCCACTTGTACACCCTGTTATTCATTTGGAGCCAGTACTGCTCTTTACTCTGAGATGCTTCTATTTCTTCTGCAGTACAACTCAATACTGATGAGCTGCTCAAATCTGACTCTACTTGTGGAGTAAAGAGCAGCAGCAACAGGGTCTTCAACAGACTACCAGCCAGGTTTGCTGTCTTGCTCCTAGTTTGTTATCAGTTTTGTATCCCTGTTAGCTTTTAGCTTTTGTTTCTCAAACTTGAAAATCCTTGACCTCTGCTATGTCTTTTTAAATTCTTTGTAGATCCATAACCTATAACACATGCACACGCACGCATGCACGCACGCACGCGCGCACACACACACACACACACTTTAGTGAGTTAATATTAGCAAGTAAGTTTGGAATAAAAGAACCCATATTTGTCTTAGCCACCTGTGGAGAGATACGAAGGAAATTTGTTTTCCGTGATACCAACAGAACTTTCATATCTGGTAAATTTATTGTTATTCAAAAAATTCAGACATTGTGGAAACACACAATTGTGTTGCTCTACATTTTTGACATAGTATGTTCAAGCTCAGCTCCTAGCAACATTGGGTATAGACTTTTCCTCATTGTGTATGAATGTGTTTGCTCATTTTCGAAACAACATGATAATTGTCCATTTTTCATATTCTTTATTAGCTAAAATAGTCTCTACAAAGCACTGAGCTTTGACTAGCATATAATGTATAATCATAACTCATGAATCATTATAATTAATTTTGCTTTCAGTTTGATTTTGCAGAGGTTGATATTTGGGAATAATTTAATCACAATTATGATTTTTAGAATAAAATAATGAGATAACAAGTTATGAGTGAGGCAATACATTTCTGAATTGGTTCAGACCAAGTTCTTGTCTTATGTTTAAAAAAGTCTGAGGTGTTCTAGGATGTATTATTTGCATTTTAAATGATGTGTAATTTCTGGGGACTGTTTTCTACAGAACAGGAAAATGAGTCTTCCCAATGTTATGGTTGAATGCGTAGGCTTAGATGTTCATAAAAAAACAAATGCCAGATTTGTGTGTATCAATTATCTCTGAGACGTAGAACTCATTCTGCATGAAAGATTCTAGGAATTGGTTCCTTTTTTGTATGCAGCAGACCATAACTGAGTACCCTCTGGTCTGTGCTGTTACACTGGAGACTGATCACACTGTTAAACCTATTTCATGAAGACAAAAAAAAAATGCTTAGACACAGAAAAACATAACAAATAGGAAAAGACACAAAGAAAGTTATTTATAGCTCTGTTATTCACTGATAAAGATTGTTAAAATTTCAATGAGTGGTCTTCATTTTTTTATTAAAAATAAATACACACATTACATTTGTCTCAAAGTGAATATTTTACTAATCCTTTTACATCTCTACTCATTAACCTTCACACTTGAAAAGGAGAAATTCTTTGACCCTCTTTGCCCATTCTCCTTCATCATGGGGTCTATCTCAGTAAAAGATACTATGTTCCTCACAAGAACAGTGAGGAAAGAGAGGCTACTTAAAAGAAAGCAGTGTGGGGGTCAGTTTTAACAGGAGAATTTTACAAAGGCAGGTTGAAGAGAAAACAAGCTAGGCATAGATGAAGATAGAATGAGCCAGAAAATAAGGAGAGAGAGGATTATAATTGTTTGCTAGAGGCCAAGCAGAGCAATTCAGTCAGAAGCTGAGAGAAGCCACTTTGAATGAGTCAATTTGGAGAGGAGTTTGAGCTAGAAGAGCTGAGTTGAACTAGCCAATTAGAGTTCAGAAAGAGCTAGAAAGGATGAGCTTAGTCAGCTGTAAGTCTCAGAAGCTAAAAACATTCTTAGCCTAGATTAGATTGTATGGAGGCTAAAAGTTCCCAGGACTAGGCCTTGGTTAGCAGATAGAAGCAGTTAGCCTCCGAGACAACAAATACATCAGAAGAATAAAAGTTACTTTTACATGCCACTCAACTACTCTTGTCCTTTTCAGCCTCCCAAATGTAGCTTGCACCCTTCTCTTCATTAAGTCCAGTTTGTGTGGCCTATGCAGTTTTGGGAGTGGCTCCCTCACTGGCATGCGATTGTACCCCCAGGATTACATCATTAAAGAAAGTAGCTATCAATTGTCAGTAGCCCCTCACCTGGTGGTGGGGTTTGAATTCCATCTTCCCCCCCTTTATACTGGGAATTTTGTATGGCTTGAGCCTATGCAGGTTTTGTGCATCTTTTCACATTTGCTATGAATTCATATATGCAACTGTTCTTTGCAACCGGAAAACACTGTTTCCTTGATGGTACCCACTGTCTCTTATATCTCTCTCCCAGTTTTTCATAAAAATGCCTGAACTGTAGGGAAGGAGTGTGGATATGTATGTTTCATTTAGGGCTGAGGACTTACAGTTTGTTATTCTTTGCTTATTGATGAATTGAGAATCTTTGTGTGAATTGCCACTTACTGAAAGAGCATGTCTCTGACAAGGGCTAAGAGAGGTTATGATCTATAGATATAGCAATACCACTTTTAATCATTTTAACATCATGTGAATGGAGCAGAATAATAGTATTATATATCCCCTTAGAACCTGACTGATTGAGCCACAGGATTTTCATTCCCCCCCTTTTTTTAATATGGGGAAGGGTTTATTTGGGGAAAGTATAACACGGATGAAAAAGAAAGAAGGCAGGATGTAGAGGAATCAAAATGCACTGTATACATATATCAAAAAATTTATTTTTTTAAACTTTAACAAAGTTATTGTCACAACATAGATCTTAAGAACCATTGACTGTGTTACCCTGTCACAACTCTCAGAGAATACTTTTGATGCATCTTTTTTTTTAAATGTTAGTTACAATTTATTTACTTTTTATCTTAGCTGAAGCCCATTCTTCATTCCTTCCCAATCCCAGCCTCCCTCCTCATCTCTGTCCTGCCCTTCTCTAAGTCCACTGATAGGGGAGGTCCTCCTCCCTTTCCATCTGACCATAGCTTATCAGGTATCTTCAGGACTGGCTGCAATGTCCTTCTCTGTGGCCTAGCAAGGCTGCTCCTCCCTCGGGAAGAGGAGGGGGGAGGTCAAAGAGACAGCCATTGAGTTCATGTCAGAGACAGTCCCTGTTCTCCTTACTAGGGAACCCACTTGTATACTGGGCTACATCTGAGCAGGGGTTCTCGGTTATATCCATACATGGTCCAAAGAAGCCAAAACCTTTAAAGGAAAAAAAGACAGCATCTTCGACAAATGATGCTGGTGAAGCTGTATGTCTACATGCAGAAAAATGAAAATAGGTCCATATTTATCACCCTGCACAAAACTAAAGTCCAAGTGGATCAAAGACCTCAACATAAAACCAGACACACTAAATGGGTTAGAAGAAAAAGTGGGGAAAATCCCAGAACTCATTGGCACAGAAGACAACTTCCTGAACAGAACAACAGCACAGGCTCTAAGAGCAACAATCGATTTTCATCCTCTTAATAGTGGCAGATGGACTCTTTTCCATGGAGTGGACCTTAGATACAGTCAGAAATTAGTTGATTACTCACATAACTTTTATTCCACTATGGCACCAGTTGTCATATCTTGTCACTGTTGTAGTTTATAGAGTTCACATCTGGAAGGTAGTGTGCATAGCTCCTTCTCGCATCATGAAAACTAACCCATAATGATGAATCTTCCAGTTATGTTCCAGTGTGGTCTCCATCTTCTGTGATACAATTATGTAGACTCTTTAGCAATAGAGTCTTTCTGTCAATTTCCAGATGGTAGCTAATAGCATTGGTACAAACCTATAATGTGTGGGGGTCTATATGACCTGATTGGCCAACACCTCAAAATCAAGTACCCTATTCCTGGTACTGGGGATTTTATTTGGTTGCTCCTTATGCCTGACATTCTAAATACAGAAAGATATATATTTAACCAAGACCCCATAAGTGGACCTTTACATTTTCTTACTGTCTGCAATAATATGCATATTACAATGAAAACAGACATTCATGCAACGTTTTGAGTTCTCTAGAAAATTATACTAAGATGGGGATTTTAACGAAATAAGCCTATTGAGCTACATGTTTAGAACTAAAAAGAGATAGGAAAGAGGATAGAGAGAGCAGAAGAGGGCAGGGAAGTGTGATAAAGCTAAGATATAGTTGGTTCCAGAATCTGTTCACAGTCTGCAGATTAGAATCACCCTCATAGTTGTTACATGTTACAAAGCACTTGGGCTCATAATTGACCTTGTCAACAGATAATTCTGTTCATGTTTTTGGATTCTTTTGTGCTTGTGCCAAGTGCATAGATGTGTGTTCACAGTTGTAGGCAATGAAGAATTCATGGCATCAGTGTAGAAATGTCCTTTTGAGACTGTATTGAAGAGTTCTTACTGTAGTGTTAGGTCTAGAACATGGAGGAATTCTGATCTATGTACCGTAAGGCTATCATATTCTGAGAAGAAAAGGACTGAGGAAAGTGCTTGCAGGTATATTTGGGAAAAGTCAATGTTTTGCAGTAAATAAAATAAATAGCTAGATGCTTGGGAATTAGGTAATAAGGGGAAGTGAACTTGAATCATTAAATGGAGAGAGCTGATTCAAAATCTATAGTATGTTTATATTGTATTGGTTAACTATGAAGTTCAGATGATCTGTAAACAAAAATGCTATTACTACTAAAACATAGCGTCTTGCTTTTCTTTACACTCTTAATTGAGTGCTTGGTTAATTTTGGTAAACAAAAAATTACATGAGTGTTGAGAAACTGCTGTGAAAATGCACATACACTCCCAGACAATACAATTTCCCTCAGTCTTATATGTAGTAAATGCATAATTCAATATCTAAAAAAACTGTATTTAAAAATATAAAACTCAATTTCATGTAGAACTGAAACATGCTTTTAAAAGGACATACATGAAAAATGTTATAAAATACTGAGGTACATGGAATCTTAGGAAAGATGTGGGAAATAGTAAGACATGGAGAGAACAGGAGCTCCACAAGGAAAGCAACAGAACCAAAAAATCTGAGCACAGGGGTCTCTCCTGAGACTGATACTCCAACCAAGTACCATGCATGGAGAAAACCTAGAACCCCTGCACAGTTGTAGCCCATAGCAGCTCAGTATCCAAGTGGGTTCCATAGTAAGGGGAACAGGGACTGCCTCTGACATGAACTGATTGGCCCATCACCCTGATGGGGGAGCAGCCTTACCAGGCCACTCCTGATGAGAGCTGATAGACTAGGATCAGAAGGAAGGAGAGGAAGACCTCTGCTATCAGTGGACTTGGGGAGGGGCATGTGTGGAGAAGGGGGAGGCAAGGTGGAATTGGGAGGGAGGAGGGATGGGTTTATGGGGGGATACAAAGTGAATAAAGTGTAATTAATAAAAATTAAAATAAAAAGTACAAAAAAGTATAAAATAAAATACTGAGGTACAAAAGTATTTTAGTATGAGGAAAATCTGAGTGTCATTATTTAATTCTTAAAAAGTTATTGCAGTATACCATTATTACCAAATCTTAGGTGTAACATTTAATTACTCCAAGTTTAATTTTTTTCTATTTCTAAAATTAAGTTGGACACCTCCTTACCTTCTGGGAAGGAGGCCATTGAAAAGCTAATGAGTTAATGTTTATAGAAGCTTTTGGGCCTTTAGATGAAAGGTACAATATAAATCCAAAATATTAATGTTTAAGTGTGAAGTTCTCTAATTACTTCCCATTGCCTCAGGGACATTACTGTAGATTTACACCTTCCTCTGAAATACCTGGCACAGTTGGTATATGGAGTAGCATAATTTTTGGTGAACCATTATAATTCTACAGTCATTATCATGTGTCAAACATAATTTAAGTATGCACATTACATTTACATATTTTGCATCTTAATATTTACCTTGACTCATTTATCAATATAACAAGTATTAAGGTCATTTGTTATTATGCATTTCTATCTGGGCTGTTGTAAGAAAAATATTTTTGAGATACAGGGATAAATTTAAAAATCAGATAACTTTTGAAGAAAGTGAAAGAATATTTTGTTCATTGTTTTTATTTTAAAAGTAGAGCATTTCAACAGTCATTTGCTATCTTAGAATAGGAAAGAAAAAAAGTAAATGTATTATTTAGTGTACTCTAGAGAAACTGCATTTATAGACTTAATCTATCATCTGTGTGTATGTGTGTGTGTGTGTGTGTGTGTGTGTCTGACTGTGTATAAGGGATTAAATAGAATTAGTTATAGGCCATGGTTCAGCTAGTCCAAGAATGGCTATCTACCAAGAATCCATTAATTTTTCAGTCCACAAGGTTGGATTTCTTAGCTGGTCATAATTATAGGTTCGAATCCTGAAGAAGTTGGCTCTTTCAGTGAGGGGCAAGTAGGCAAAGCACAAAAGTTTCCTTCTTCTATGTCTTTTATATGGGCTACTATTAGAAGGTATGGCCCAGATTAAAGGTGACTCCTCCCACCTCAGGAGACCTGGAAGAGAATGATGGGTCTTCCCATTTCAAATGATTTAATTAAGAAGAGTCTCTCTATCACAGGTGTACCCAGCTGCTTAGGTAGTGTTTAACTCCCAATGCTGTTAAGATGACAACCAAGAATAACTATCACAGTAATCTTTGTAAGAATAATCTTATATTTATATGACATTTTGTTACTATTTATTAACTATACATACCTATCAGACTTGGAGGTGTTCATATATTGCATCCTCATTATAGCCCTTTATATACTAGATGAGATTTTTAACTCAGATTTCAGGAAAATAGAAAAAACCTGAAATGTAACTAGCTCTAGGTCACAGTCGATTTAAAGCAAAGGGATGTGACTCATGTAATATTTTAGCACCTGTGTAATGGTAATTCTACAGAATGTTACCTTGTAGTCTGTTCTGCCTGTTTCCCTGTCCCGGGTCCCACCAAATTCACCCTGAACAAGAGAATTTTAATAACAAAGTAATTATGGGACTGAACGTTGAAGGAATTCTCAATAGAAGCAGTGTTCTTCCTTGCCAGAGTTTTCTGTGTGAGCTGCCTATTTGGCTCCTTGCCAAATCAATAAGCATAAACACTGAAATTGCAAGGAGAAGGATCCAAGACACAAAGCTCATTTTTGTTAGAGTCGTGCTCAAAGCACATAGCTGAGGATGCAGCACATGTAACACAGTGTAAGAAAAGCAGCCTGTGACTCTGCACTGAGTCCTGGAAGCACGATTCTTCATACACACCCTCGCTCAACCTAAAGTTCTTTAGAGGGACATTTAAATAAACAGTAAGTAATGAATGGAGGAAACTGTCAACTGAGACTATGTTTTGTAAACATTTGGAGAACTTACTAGGAATGGTATCTCTTTTATTTTGCCTCTGTTTTACCTTTCATGCCTGCCCCATAAATATGACCAGAAACAATTTGTATAAAACAAAATCCTTCCACTTGATTCACCTTATGATCAGCTCTAATAAACACATGCTGATGTTTTTGACCATACTTAGAGGCATCATAACATCATCCAAACTCTCCGTACATGCAGCCCTTCTTATTTTGCTGCCTGGTTAATTTTACTTTTGTGCTGCACCTCTTATAGACTGGACTGCATTGTGAATATTTTTCAGCACATTGAATTTCAACTTCTTGTTTTTCATGTTATTAACCCATCAAGACATTTGTAAATGGCTTTCCCTTCCTCCCCATGATGGGTGGACTGCAAAGCAATGTGTAACAACTTTTCTCTTCCGATGTTTTCTGAATGCCACACAAGAGAGGCAAGCAAATGTGTTAAACTATTTCTTCACTTGGAGATGTTTATAAACCTTGCAGAGGGAGTTCTGCAGACCAGACCAACATTAGCTGAATTAGCAAACAAATTAGTTCACTACTGGTAGACTGATGCATCAACACCCTCTTTGATCCTTTCTGCTTTGTTGGACTTCCTCTTTCAAATCATATTGGAACCCGTTCTGAGTCCCTGAGTACATTTCAGCTCCTCGAGCTCAGTGCTTCTGTCACTGCTGTATTCTGTTACTATTGAGAGTAAGCTCCGTATGGGCATGTTCTATTTACTGTATCTCACTTGCTAGTTTAGATTTCTGATCATGGGGATGTGGTTACTTCAAGCTGATTCTTTAAGTCTTCAGCTACTTTTGTAACTTTTATTCACATATATAACCATTTCTGTGAAAGCTGATGGCACACCTATTCCGTACCTGCTCTATATATCTAGATTCCCAGGTCCCCACAACCTCTCCAACTGATGTATTTCAGGGACTTTGAAATTTTTGTCAACTTTGGGCCCCAATCCAGATGAAACTATTTTAAAATTTAAAATAGATTTTTCTTTTCTGTAATATATCCCAATCACAGTTTCCCTTCCCTCCACTCCTTCTGCTTGTCCCTTCCAGCTCTCACCCAAATTAATTTTCTTCTCCTTTTTCTCTTCTGCAAAGAGTAGGCCTCCAAGAGATGATAGCAAAACAGGACAATAAGACAAGATGAAAGCACTCATATCTAGGCTGAACAAGACAACACAATAAGAGAAAACAGTCAGAGATACATCCACCCCTGCTGTTAGGAGTCTCACAAGAACACCAAGCTAACAGCTATAATCTATAAGCAGAGGACCTGATGTAGACCCATGAAGGCCTGTGCTTGCTGTATTAGTTTCTGTGACTCAATGGTCCATGTTTCCCTGGTGTCTTCTGTTCCATCTGATTTCTACACTCTTTCCTCCCCCTCTTCTGAGGGGTTTTCAGATCTCCAAGAGAAAAGACCCAGTGGAAACCTCCAATTTAGCCTCTCTCTGAATAATGTCTGGTTATGAGTCTCTGCACCCTCTCCCATCTGCTGCAGAGGAAGCCTTTCTAATGATGACTGAACAAGACTCTAATATATGGGTATATAAATATATATAAACATTATATAGATACATATATACATACAAAACAACTGAATGTACCCACCGGAATCATTGTCTGGCTACAAAAGATGGCCCGTTCAGCTTCTATCCTTCATGACTAGGAGTCTTCACTAGGATCAACCTCATAAATTCCAGAATGTTTCCATAGTACTATTTTATGCATCATGCCTCCCCAACACCTCCAATTTACAACTCCCCTTATTCTCTCATTCCATCACTCCCATCTGATCCCTCCAGCTTCCATCCCCAACTGCCCCAGTCCACCTGCAAAATCTGTTCTATTTCCCCTTCTCAAGGAGATTCATGCTTCTCATATTGCTCTCCCCTTTACCTAAGCACAATTTTGTGGATGTTTTGAAGTCCAGCTTCTCAGAATATAATAGCATTAACAATCATCTGGAAGGGTTTTGATGCTCATCTATTCCACCAAGAACAGTTTTGCCCTGTTAAATTTTCTCCTCCTTTATTTGGAGATGTTTTTTGTATATCAGTGACTTGAAGGAAGGTCATCTCTTTATGACAAGCAGAGGTCCGGTGAGGCCCCTTTTCATTGTACAAGTGCAAACCCAGCTGCATTTACAGTGACAGAGAAGATAATTCATTGGTGACTGCTACATGCAGTTGAGATTATCACTTCAAACTCTTTCACAGAGTTTAGAATTTAGTTAATGCAGTCAGAACAGCACATATGATAAAATCTTCCTTTAAGGATATATTTCTAAGAAATAATATGGTTGTTCATACCAGATAATAACCATCCAAATTTATCCTTATACCTGTTATCAACATGGGACACATGATAATAATTATGGTTCATTAATTAGACACCCATGTACAAACTACTATTTAAACATAATTTTTCAGCTACTTTAATGATATTAAAACAACCTTGTCAACTATTTTCCTAATACCAAATGTTTGTTATTTATTAACTTAATACATAGGTCTAATAATGTTGCATTATTATGTTAACAGAAGGAATTTAGAAATGAGTAAAACAGACTAAGACACTACATTCATGGACTGGAAATACTAAAAAGTGTTTTTGCAAACATATTCATGTGTTTGTAATGATTTATGATAAAGTATTTATCATTAAGAAACTTAACATCAAATTAGGGAGTGAAGAATCCTGTTGAATTTCCTATACAGTTCATGTAATCAAGGACTCTAAAAACACTGCTGTAGGTTGCTTATATGCATCAAATGTAAAATGGTGAATTCAGAGTTAAGCACTCTTGATAGAAAGGTTCATTGTAAGACATGACTTTTGACCCAGAGGAAGACCTGTATTAAGAGTTCAGTGACCTCATCAATGGATCTTTTAAAATAAAGAATATAGAAGCAAAATTCTTACAGTAGCACACTGGACATAAGTAGATTTACCTCTAATCGGTGATCTTCATTATATAGGCCTCCAGTACAGGGAATTCATTAAACAAAAACTGAAAAATCAACTAAAATGCATGTGACTTTTCATTCATGGAATTTCATCCCCAAACACAGCCATGTTGGGCGGAGTTTTCTGGAGCACAATAAAGTAAATGTATTGATTGTTACTGGAAAAGCAAAGTGTACAGATTTTCAGGCAATTTGTTCCTTGATAGATGGCTTGAACATTTTGAAAAGTGGCAGCTGTTTCCCAACATTGTAGTGCCAGTTACTACTTTATTTTTCATTCTTCTTCATTATAACCTCAGATGATATAAGCATTAGGAAGAGAGGGAACCCTGTGACTTATTCACTGTGTATCACTGAGGAGAAGGAAGTGGACAAACAATGCATGATCAAGTAGCTGTAAGAGCTGGGACACAAACAGAGGCTTTTAAACTGAATATTGGACTTCTGACTCAAGGTTTCTTGCATTACAATGAATTTGGACACAACACCATATGGGGTTATGAAAGATTGCATCCTTTTGTATATCAAAAATCTCAAAATTTCATTTTATATATTTTTATTTAAAATTTATTCTTTTTATTTTCCCCCTTTTCCTTCGAGCCTTCACTTAGAGCCCCCCATCCAACTTCTCCCATAATCTCTCTCACTCTCACATTAACAGCCTTTTCCTTTCGTTAGTATTAAGATACACACATCTATATGCATATAAATACAACCTGTGAAGTCCATTTTTTATTGTTTGTGTGAATATGGTTTCAGGAATAACCTCTTTTACTGAGTAAACAATTGGTGGGTTTAGCCCTGGGAGAGGATAATTCTTGCTCTCTGTAGTTACTTGTAGTTTTTGTCCAGGATAGGAACATGGTGAGATTTTTGCCTCTTTCACATTAACATGTCTGTTGATACTGCCATTGTGGATACATTTCTATGAGATGCTGTTTCACACCTTGATAGTCTGTCTGGTTTGTACAGTCTTTCTGCACCATGTTCCTCAGTGTTCCTTGACTCACTGATGCAATAGCTGTGATGTGTAATGATAAGATTTAGAATTATGATGGTCTAATGAAGCGAGAGTATAAGGTTCTTTTAAAAGACCCATGGAGAATTAGGTCTAAAAATTGTTTTAATTTTATTCTCCTAACAGCTAAGGATGATCAACACATTTTGAAATGATTTTTTCTTGTCTATTTTAATTCTATTGACAACACTCTGTAGAGATAATTTAACACAACCACCCCCTCTTTATTTCTGGCCATTTGTTTCCTTGACTCTTTGTTTTTTGAATTCTTTGTATATTCTGGACATTAACCTCCTATCAGATTAATAGATGGGAAATATTCACTTCCCATCCTGTGAGTGTTTTTCACTTGATTGATTGTTTTCGTAAATGCACAGAAGTTTTTGAGGTTTTTAACTCTATGTGTGTTTTTAGGCCTAAGGGCCTCTTCCATCCTTGTCAATGGGAGTGTTAACCTCCTCTCCCTTCATACAACATGGTTTTAAGTTTTTAAAGTCTCAGTTGTTTACCTTAATTCCTGAACTAATTGAGTCCTATTTAGGAAATCCTTTCCTGCATTTCTATTTTGTAGAGTACTGTTTTCTTCTTGTGGTTGTGCATTTTAGATTTAGGTTTTTGATCTATGAGGATCTAATGTGTGTAAAGTGACAGATGTGGGTCAATTTTTTGTCTTCTTCATGTGGACATTCTGTTTTCCAGCACTACTTGTTGAAGATGCTCTCTTTTCTTCAGTGTTTGTTTTTTAACTCTATTAAATACCAGTTATCTGTAGTTATGAGCACTCATTTTTGAGTCTTTGATTCCAATGGTGTAGAGGACTGTTTTGTGCCAGCACCATATTGATTTTGCTAATACAGCTCTATGGTATTTCTTAAAGTCAGGAATACCAATCCCTCTAATATTATTCCTTTTTAGTCAGCATTGCTTTGGCTATCCAGGGTCATTTTGGGTTCCATATATATAATTCAGGAAACTTTTTTTTATTGATGTGAAGAAAGTTGTAGGTATTTTTATTATTAGAATTGCTTTGCATCGAGTCAGGTTGTGGTGACGCATGCCTTTAATTCCAGCACCTGGAGCCAGAGGCAGGAGTGATCCTTGAGTTCAAGGCCAGCCTGGTCTAGAGTGTGAATTCAGGACAGCCACAGCTACCTGTCTCAGAAAATAAAAACAAAACAGAAAAATAACACCTTAAAAAAACAAATCAAGTAATCCAATTAAAAAATGGGGTATGGAGCTAAACAGAGAACTCTCTGTAGAGGACTGTAGGATGGCAGAAAACACTTAAAGAAATGCTCAACATCCTTAGCCATCAGGGAGATGAAATCAAAACGACCCTGAGAGTTCACCTTCACCTGTCAGAATGGCTAAGATCAAAAACTCAAGGGACAACACATGCTGAAGAGGTTGTGGAGAAAGTGGAACACTTCTCCATTGCTGGTGGGAATGCAAACGTGTACAACCACTCTGGAAATCAATTTGGCACTTTCTTGAACAATTAAGAATAGTGATTCCTGAAGATCCAGCTATACCACTCCTAGGCATATATCCAAAAGATGCTCAAGTACACACCAAGAACATTTCCTCAACTATGTTCATAGCTGCTTTATTCGTAATATCCAGAACCTGGAAACAACCCAAATGTCCCTCAGTTGAGGAATGGATATAGAAATTGTGGTGCTTTTACACAATGGAATACTACTCAGCAATTAAAACGGAGGAAATCATGAAATTTGCAGGCAAATGGTGGGACCTGGAAACGATCATCCCAAAAGCAGAAAGACGCACATGGTATATACTCACTTATATAGACCTATGAGTTAGGATAAACATACTGAAATCTATACACCTAAAGAAGATGAACAAGAAGAGGACCTGGGGTAAGAGGATTAATCCTCACTTAGAAAGACAAATGGGATGGATATTGGATGTAGGAGAAAATAAGTAGCAGGACAAGAGACTACCACAGAGGGCCTCTGAAAGACTCTATCTAGCAGTGTATCAAAGCAAAATTAGGACACATAACCAACCTTTTGGCAGAGTACAGGGAATCATAGAAAGAAGGGGGAGTTAGTATGACCTGGAGAGAACAGGAGTTCCGCAAGGACCAAATATATCAGGGTAGAGGTGTCTTTTATGAGACTGTCTCTCCAAACAAGGACCATGTACGGTTATAACCTAGAACCCCTGCTTATATGTAGCAAATGGAAGCTCAATACCCAAGTGGGTACACTAGTAAGGGGAACAGGGACTATTTTGGACATGATCTCAATGGATGGCTCTTCAACCTCCCCGCCCCCCGAGGGAGGAGCAGCTTTGCTAGGCCACAGAAGAGGGCATTGCAGCCATTCCTGAAGAGACCTGATAAGCTGGAGTTAGATGGAAGGGGAGGAGGTCCTCCTCTATTAGTGGACTTGGAAAGGGGCAAGGAGGAGATGAGGGAGGGAAGGGTGGGAGAGGGAGGGAATGCGGGAGGGGGCTACAGCTGTGATACAAAGTACATAACCTGTGATTAATATAAAATAAAAATGTTAAAATTAAACAAAAGAATTGCTTTGTATATGTGAATTGATTTTAGTAGGTGGTCATTTTTTATGATATTAATTCTACTGAGCAATGAAATCAGGGTATCTTTTGGTTTTCTAGTATATTTCTCAATCTAATTCATCAAAGATTTGAAGTTTTAACTGTTGAGATCTTTTACCTCCATGTTTAAATTCATTCAAAGGTATTTTATTGTAATGCTAGAGTAAATGAAAATATGTCCATTTTCTCTTTCTCATTGTGGTTGTTGTTCGTGTATATAGAGACTACTCTGATTTATGTATATTTATTTTGTATCTTGCCACTGTATTAAAATTGTTTATTGCTCCTAGATATTACTTAGTGAAATTTTAGGATTGTTTTTGTGTAATCTATCATCTGAAAATAAAAATAACTTGACTTCCTTCCCTATGATTAAAATTAATTTAATTTTAATTTCCTTCTCTTGCCTTTTTCTCCAGAAAATGCTTCTAGGGTGGGGGTTGGGGATAATGGACAGTCCAGTTTCATTCCTGATTTTAATGCCATTTCTTCATCATTTTCTTCACGTAGGATAATGTTGACTGTGTTTTTGTCACATATGGCATTTATTATGTAGAAGTATGTCCCCTCTAGTCTTACTCTCTCCAGCATTTTTAAAGTAATTTATTTATTTTTATATTAATCACAGGTTATGTACTTTGTATCCCAGCCATAGCTGCCTCCCTCATTCCCTCCCACACTGCCCATCCCTCCCTCCTCTTCTCCCTGCCCCCCCCCACAAGTCCACTGATAGGAGAGGACCTCTCCCCCTTCCAGCTGACTCTAGCTTATCATCTGTCTTCAGGGCTGGCTGCAATGTCATCTTCTGGGATCTAGCTAGGCTGCTCCTCCCTGGGAGGGGGAAGGGGGAGGTGGAAGAGCCAGCCATTGAATTCATGACAGAAATAGTCCCTGTTCCCCTTACTAGGGTACCCAGTTGGATACTGAGCTACCAGCATTCTTTTATCATCATGAAAATAAGTTGGATTTTGTCAGACTTTTTTTTGTGCATGTATTGAGGTATTCATATATATATAGCTTTAGGTCTACTTACATGATTTATTATATATTGACAAAAATATGTTAAACCAACACTGAATTTCTGTGGTGAATCCTACTTGATAATGGTGGATATGTGCGTGTATTTTTTTTGTGGAATTTGCATGTGTGCTCATTATGGGTATTGGTATGTAATGTTTTTGTTGTTGTTTTGTGTGTGTGTATTTTGGGTATAAAAGTCATACTGGCTTTATAGAAAGAGTTTGGGAGACATACTTGTGTTTCTAGTTTATTTTTTTGGAATAGTTTAAGAAGTAATGTCTCTTGTTCTTCTTTGAAATTCTACTACAATTTTGCTGTTGATCCATCTGGCCCTGAGCATTTTAGTCAGGAGGCTTTTTATTGTTTTATTCTGCACCTTTGTAATGTTTCTGTTAAGGTTGTTGATCTTGGCTTAAATTTAGTAGAATAAGTGAATAAAGAAATGTGTCCATTTATTTCTAATTTTCCAAATAATGGAGTACGGCTTTTTAAAGTATTCCCTTGTAATGGTCTGCATTTCTTTGTTGTCTGTTAATAATTTTGAGTATAATAATTTTGATCAGTTGGGCTAAGGACCTATCAATCTTGTTAACCTTCTCAAAGAACTAGCTTTTAGATTCATTGGTTCTTACTGTTTCCTTTGTATTTCATTATTTTCTGCTTTGATTTTTAATATTTCTTGGGTTATACTGAGTTTGGGTTTGGTTTGTTCTTGTTTTTTTTAATATTATTACTTAGAACCATAACATTCCCTATCTAAACATCTTTTAATGTGCTCCAGAGGCTTTGTTGTACTGTGTTTTTATTTTCATTTAGTTCCAAAATATTAACTTACTTAAATGTATATTCTTAACAGAAATGTGTTTGTTGTTGATTTTAAGTTTAGTTATTTTTTTCTGTATTTGTTTAGGTTTTTGTTGTATCTCATTAAGTCTACTTTAGAATAGCTTCCATGTACTGCTCTGTAGAATCTCTCTCTCTCTCTTTCACACCCCACTCCTCTCTTTCTCCTGTGTGTGTGTGTGTGTGTGTGTGTGTGTGTGTGTGTGTGAGAGTGTGTGTGAGTGTTGGGTGAAATATTGTGTAGTTATTAGGCCCTTTGGATGTAAGATTTCATTTAATCCTGAGGGATCTCTGTTTACTTTTTGTTCAGATGGATTAAATGAGTTGACATATTAGAGGAAGTGGGATGTTGATGTCATTTTTACTGGGTTGGTGCAAAACTGTGTCTTTAATTCTATTAGTACACTTTTGATGAAATGCTCATCAGGGTGGGTGAATATATGTTTGGTACTGTAATATTTTCTTGACAAATTGACCCCCTAATTATTATGAGGTATCCTTTTATTTGTTTCTTCTGACTAGTTTTAGTTTGGAGTCTCTTTTATCACATATTAAGATGATAACACTGGTTTGCTTCCTGATCTCTTTTTCTGTATTTTCAGTGTTTTAAACAACTGTGGATTTCTTACAGACAACAGATAGATGGATTTTTTTCTTATTCTGTTCAGTTAGCCTGTGTCTTTTTAATTTTTTAAATTTTATTTTATTTTTATTAATTACAGTTTATTTACTTTGTATCCCAGTTGTAGCTCTCTCCCTGATCCCTTCCCAATCCATCCCTCCCACCCTGTTCTCCTGTGCCCCATCCCTAGTCTAATGATAGGGGAGGTCTTCCATTCCTTCCTTCTGATCCTAGTCTATCAGGTCTCATCAGGAGTGGCTGCATTGTCTTCCTCTGTGGTCTGGTAAGGCTGCTACCCCCTCAAAGGGAGGTGATCAAAGAACAAGCCAATCAATTCATGTTATAGACAGTCCCTATTCCCATTACTATGGAACCCACTTGGACACTGAACTGACATGGGCTATATCTGTGCAGGGGTTCTAGGTTAGCTCCTTCAATGATCCTTGGTTGGAGTATCAGTCTCAGAAAAGATCCCTGTGCCCACTTTTTTTGGTCCTGTTGCTCTCCTTGTGGAGCTCCTTTCCAGGTCTTACTGTCTCCCTCTTCTTTCTTAAGATTCTCTGCACTCTGCCCAAAGTTTGGTCGTAAGTCTCAGCATCTATCTTGATACCCTGTAGGGTAGAGACTTTCAGAGGCCCTCTGTGGTAGGCTCCTATGCTGTTCATTTATTTGTCATATCCAGAAGCTGGAAACAACCCAGATGCCCCTCAGTTGAAGAATGAATACAGAAATTGTGGTACATCTACACAATGGAATATTACTCAGCAATAAAAAAATAGGGAAATTATGAAATTTGCAGGTAAATGGTGGGAACTGGAAAAGATCATCCTGAGTGAGCTATCCCAGAAGCAAAAAGACACACAGGGTATATACTCACTCATAAGTGGATATTAGATATATAATATAGGATAAACATATTAAAATCTGTATACCTAAGGAAGCTAATCATGAAGAAATACTCTGGCTAAGATGCTCAACCCCCATTCAGAAAGGCAAAGATGATGAACATCAGAAGAAGGAGAAAACAGAGAACAGGACAGGAGCCTATCAGCTTGACCTCTTAAAACATAGAAAGTAGATGTTAGGGAGATAACTCACTTAGTACAGTGATGACCATATCCAATGCATACTCTAGTTCAATCTTAACACCCAATGTAGACAATGTGGTACATTGTTGCACATTTGTAACTTGATGCTGGGGTTGGAGGATGATAGAGACAAGAGGATCCATGGGGCTTTGCTGGCTATTTCATCTAGTTGACTTGACATGTTCAAAGTTCAGTGAGAGACTCTGTCTCAAAACATAATATAGCTGTCTACCTGAGGAAAGACAATTGATGTTGCTTTCTAGTGTTTTACATACATTTATGCACTTGTGGACATCCACATGCAAGCATATACCCACAGACAAATGCATAAGCATTCAGACACACACACCATACCACACACAAATACACACAACAATAGAAAGTATTTGTAAAGTAATTTCTTAAATTTTTTTGTCCCAGTTTTACTTATGTTGCTTTGATAAAATACCATGACACAAAAAACAACATAGGGGAGAAAGAGCTTCATTTCATAATACAATTCTAGGTTGCTGTCAGTCATTGTTGGGAATGCAAAGCAGGAATTTCAAACTGCTGGTCACATCATGAACACATAAAACTGAATGCATACATTCTTGCCTGATGATTTCTCGGTTTCATTTTCCACTCACACGGTTCAGAACACCCTGTGTAGGGAATGGTGCTGCCTACAGTGGGATGGGTCTTTCCAAAAAAATAAATCAAGTTACAACTATCCCTCACTGACAGGCCCACAGGTAGCCTACTATTGACAATTCCCCTTTGAGGCATTCTCACCAGATTAATCTAGGTTATGTCAATTTGAGAGTGAATGTAGCAATCACAATTATGTAAATGTAAATGGATTTAGAATAGTTTTTAACTTCAAATTAACCCAACTTTTATTTTATAGAGGATTGTCATCTTCATTTTTAGTAGTGTTTTATAACTGTTACACTTACATGTACTAGGTTCTTGAATGAATGTTGTTATGATTATATATATATATGTGTGTGTGTGTGTAAAACTAAAAAAGTGGCTATAGGAAGGCAACCTTTAGACATTTCTCAATTTGAATCAGAAACCCACTCTCTCCCATTCTCCCCCTCTCTCTCTATGTATATACACATACACACACATATATACATATGCATTATCTGAAGTAAAAGTTTAAATTCTCATTTATACGATGAACTGATTGCCTCTGAAAATGACAACACTTTTGTAGTATAGCCTGGGAATGGTGGACTTTAGTTCTTTTAGGAAGGTACTTCTTACCCTCTTTTTTTTTGATAAATTTGTTATTTGACAATTTATGCATGTAAATAAGGCATGTTGTTTATTCTCAGCTCTACTCACATCCATGTAATGCCTCACTCCCCTGCACATGTTCTTTTCCCTCATCTATGTCTTTTTGTTTTATGACCCGCTGGTTTTAACCAGTGTGACCATGGTTTTGCAATAATCCACTGGAGCTTGGTGAGCTCACAATCGAATATATATAACTGATGACAATGACTGCCGCCCTCTCGGAAATGCACCATGTGCTCAGCTGGAAAGTGTTGAACCCCATAAACCACACCCAGCTGACGAATGACCATTCACAAGAGCAGCCTTGGGTAAGCAACCACAGCGTCAATTTATGAGGGCATGTTTGCTGGGACTTCACCACACCTTGAAGTTATGATGAGGGCATGTTTGCTGGGACTTCACCACATCTTGAGGTTAGAATTTCAGCATTCTTTCTCCACCTTTTGGCCACTACATTCTTTTTTTTTTTAATTTATTTATTTTTATCTCAATCACAGGTTAGGTACTTTGAATCCCAGGCTTAGCCCCCTCCCTCAGTCCCTCCTACCCTCCCACTACATTCTTTTCAGTTCCACTTCTGTAGTATTCCCTGATGTTAAGAAGATGTGATATAACCAATGGCTGGTACAACTTGAGGCCTCAAGTTGGTTGGCCACTCCCACAACTTCTCCCCCACCATTACATCAGCAGGTTTTACAGATGGGACATATTTTTAGGCAGTGGTTTTGTGGCTGGGTTAATGTCCCAGTCCCACTCCTGGGAGTCTTGCCTGATTGTGGGAAGTCTTGCTTGGTTATTGAAGATGACCAATTTGGGTTCCATATCCCCTATTACTAGGAGACTTCCGTAGGTCCATCCTAACAGATTTCAGAGTTTCCACTCAAGCAGGTTTCTACATTGCCTCCCCCCAACAAATATTCCCCAATACCTGCTACTTTTTTTTTTTTAAGGGAAAGAGGAGGAGTGGACCTTAGGGAGAGGCAAGTGGAAGTGGCATTGGTCGGGGTGGAGTTAAGGGAAGCTGTAACTGGATGTAATGTATGTAAGTAATAGAAAAGCAATTTTTTATTTCTAAAAAAATAAAATAAAATATAACTGCCAAACTAAAAAAAAAGAAGGTGTGATATAACTCAAACATGCTCTATTTTCAGTAGCTTGGGCATCATGAGCCTCTGCATTTGTCTCTATTCACTCACAAGGAAAACTTCTATTGAGTCTGAAAGTAAAATTTGTTTGTGGGTATAGACATAAGCATTGGGAAACATCAGTTTGAGGATATGTCTCTTTAGCAAAACAATAGTAGTCAGTTGCTTCCAGAGGTTTATAACCTCCCCATTTGTGAATTTTTTGACACTGTTTACAATACCAAGTATGAGTGCCTTCCTATGGAGCAGGATTCAAATCAAATTCCAAAGTATTTTATTGCCTCTTTCAGTCATGTTTCTCTTGCACCAGACGTCACATCTTGCCTGGCTGGTTAATTTTGCTTTACATAATTGCCCTATATAAATTGCTTCAAGGCCTAATAACTGAAAATGTTTCTTAGTAAGGATTATAGAATTAGTATTCATTTAGAGGTATAAGTAATATAGTAGCAAAAATATTCATTAATTATTATGGTAACAATCAGTCTCCAAAATCTAGAAAAATAATTTTAAATATTTATTTAAATTATGGTTCTATAATAATCAAAAGTTAATTCCACTTCATTAGGATAATGTTAGTACTTCACTGCTGTTGGACTAAGGGCATAAAGAAGGAGTAGAGTTAGAGGAACACAAAAGCAAGGAGAGTTAATAAATATGACTGTAAGTAATATCCTTCTAGAAGCAAATTTTAATAAAGTTTCAGGAATTATGAAATGGTTTTAAAATATTGTCTCAAATATATAAACTCCCAGATATTGTCACAGAAAACAGCTGAATTATTTCTAATTGAAGGCAAATAAAGAAAATATATAATTAGAGAGAAACTTAGTACCATACGCTTCGATGTGGAGAATGAAGATGCTAATTACTATATTTGTTAGAGCCTCTTAGATTTACACTGGTGGAGATTTAAGGGAATCCTGAAATATTAACTGATTATTTGAGGAACTATCAAGAGTTGGGTGCCTTTTTGTGGTTACTTTTAGTGTCTACTAAACTGTGACATGTGGGGAGATTCTACTGATGACTATCAGTGGGTAGCCACATTGTTGTTCGGTAGTTGATATGCAGTGAGATTTCCGTTAACTTTCCAAACTACAGGTTTAGCTGTAATCTGAAATATATTTAAGGAATAAATGAAAATCTACACCATGGAAATTAATACAATTACTTGTTTATATGGCTTAAAGTGATCAATGAATTTCCAATAAAAAAGGATCAAAATGGCTATTAGAAGGGGATTTTTGCTATCACAGTATGGACATTATTATTTTAAAGAGTGCTCATAGTACTCATGACCAGACTGTGTAAGTTAGTCAGAGGTGTAATCCAGTACAGAACCATCACTGAGATGAAGCTATCTATGCCTTGTTATAAGCAAATCCCACGTTCAGAAATACACAAAATAAGTTGCAGGTGGTGTTCAAGGAAGTGATTGACAAATATTAAGAAATGAATAATAGTCTCTGCAGTCCCCCTGGGCCTTGTATTATTTTCTTTCTTTCTTTCTTTCTTTCTTTCTTTCTTTCTTTCTTTCTTTCTTTCTTTCTTTCTTTCTTTCTTTCTTTCTTGTATGTTTGTTTGTTTGTTTTTTGGCTTTGTTGTCTACTTGTGTAGCTCTGTTCCGTCCGGGACCTTTAATACACCTCTTCTTCCATTAGACTCCTGCGCTCTGTCCAAAGTTTGGCTGTGAGTCTCTGCATCTGCTTTGCTCCTCTGCTGGTTGGGCCCAGGGGAGACTGCAGAAACTGATGCATCAACCAAAGACAATATATAGAAAGGACCTAGACCTCCTGCTTAGATGTAGCCCATAGGCACCGCAGTCTCCACGTGGGTTCCCTAGTTAGAGGAGAAGAGACAGTCTCTGATATGAACTTCATTGCCTGCTCTTTGGTCACTTCTCCCTGGCGGGGCAACCTAGCCAACACACAGAGGAAGAGGATCCAGACAGTCCTGATAGGAACTGATAGGCTAGGGTCAGACAGCAGTGGAGGACTTGCCCTATCAGTGGATCAGGAGAGAGGGATGAGGAGGGGAAGAGGGAGGAAGTGTGGGACAGGGAGGAGATGAAGGAGGGGGCTACAACTGGTATACAAGGTGAATTAATTGTAAATAATAATAGGAATAATGATGAAAAAGAAATGAATAATAGAAAATAAATACAAAATTATTTTGATATTATTTTGGAAACATAATATCAGTTTTGAAAAATTTTAAATACATTTTTAAGTTAAGAAGTGGGGGTGTTTAAATATTAATCATTGCAATAAGGGCCTAGTTGGACATATTTTGTATAATGTACAGGGTAAACAAATTTTAATCTTTTCATTATAGTGTAAACATAGAAAAACAAGCAAGCAAGCATAGATGCATAATTTGATAATTAATGTAGGCAAAGCACACTGACTGTCCCTATAACCCCAAAGCACACCCATTTCTTCCCATCTTATTTACATCATGCGTCTTGTGCTGAATGTTACATTCACCTTGCATTTTTCAATGCTTACGTTAAGTCTGTGCTAAAAGTATATGTTGTATGACAATTTTATTCTGGGAAGATGTAACAACACACATCTACTTACCCTAGATAGAAATCCCATGCCATAACAATGTACAGATTCCATCAGTGTTCAATTTCATGAACCAATTGTTTCATTGGTGTTACAAACAGGAATATGGGTGAGGAGTTACTTACAGAGTAGAAATAACTCAAAGACAGCTCACACCTGTGTGGGTAAGAGTTCATAAAGAAGGAAACCTGGAGTGCACACTGCACAGAATACAGGCAGTTCAGCAAGTTAGAGACTGTCCTTTCCATGTGACTCTGGTCTAAACTTCTTCCAGGTAGCTCAGCCTGCTTCCTGCTTCTGTCAAGCAGCTGGCCTCAGAGTCTTCTTGGCACCTTGGCTTCTTTCCATCTGAGGGAGACTCTCAGTTTTTATTGCTTACTATAGAAGGAAGAGACCTTGTGAATATGGTCCAGGGACTTCCTGTAGCTATTTTGAGTTGTTTAGCTTCCTGTTTAAAGAGCTTTTCAGAAGGGTAAAATGTTTCAGTCATAGAGGAAACTGTTACACAATTCTCTATCCCTTACTCAGGCTCTTAAATAAGTTATTTCCATCTGATTCCTGAGCAAGGTAGAGAGGAATAGAGGTCCGCCTATGGCTAAGGAAAAGGCCACCATGCCACACTAACATGAGTTGAGGCCGATTAGATTAATACTCACTTGGAAAGTCAAATGGGGTGGACATTGGATGTCGGAGTAAACAAGTAGCAGGACAAGAGCCTACCACAGAGGGTCTCTGAAAGACTCTACCTAGCAGTGTATCAAAACAAATATTAAGACACATAACCAACCCTTTGGCAGAGTGCAGGGAATCATATGAAAGAAGAGGGAGTTAGTATGACCTGGAGAGGTCAGGAGCTCCACAAGGACCAAATATATCAGGGCACAGGGGTCTTTTATGAGACTGTCTCTCCAACCAAGGACCATGTATGGTTATAACCTAGAACCCCTGCTTGTATGTAGCAAATGGTAGCTCAATTCCCAAGTGGCATATTAGTAAGGGGAACAGGGACTATTTTGGACATGAACTCAATGTCTGGCTCTTCGACCTCCCCGCCCACTGAGGGAGGAGCAGCCTTGCTAGGCCACAGAAGAGGACATTACAGCCATTCCTGAAGAGACCTGATAAGCTGGAGTTAGATGGAAGGGGAGGAGGTCCTCCCCTATCAGTGGACTTGGAAAGGGGCAGGGAGGAGATGAGGAAGGGAAGAGGAGGATAGGGAGGGAATGCGGGAGGGGGCTACAGCTGTGATACAAAGTACATAACCTGTGATTAATATAAAATATAAATCAAAAAAGAAAAGCTTTTGATCTATGGGCTTAAATACACACATTTAGGAGACATTTGTCATGCACATCATGTTCACCCAGAAAAACTATCCAAGTTGCTTCTCCTGTTGGGACCTATGACTTCCCATAGAACAGGCTTTTGTTCTGGCTTACAGTTCCATGCTTGACCTCACTTTTGTGGAGTATGCCCTAAATCCAATTGGAATGTTGTTGGTCTCATCCATGGTAGCCAAGCACCACTGTACAAGCAAACACATCCTTCCTGGAATGTTGGTGTTTAAAATGCAGAGACCATAGCCAAGCAAGAATGTTGTTGGCAGTTCATCACTCTCAACTGTGTGGACTCCTCTAGTACTAAAAATGTCAACCAGCAGATGGGAGTTTTCAGTTAATTCCTACCATAATTTCTCCTTTTCCTGCAGTCAAATCATTCACATGCAGGAGAAGGGAGGAAGAGTGGGATGGGGAGGAGATGAAAGAGGAAGTTACAACTGGGATACAAAACAAATAAACTGTAAATAATAATAATAATAATAATAATTGAAAAAAGAAATAGAAAAAATCGTTCATATGCAGTGCCTTTAGCAATAGGGTCTTAAGGTCTAGTTTGGCAATAGACAGCAGTAGCAAAAGTCTTTGTTTGGTGGAGCCCCAAGGGATGCCATGGCCAACATCTCACAGCTCACCCCTGACCTTGTAGTTTTTATTCAGTAACCTTGTACCTTCTGGGAATATCTCTTTCTACCTAGACAGGGTACCTTTGGATTTTCTTTTTTTCCAGTTAAACAAACCACGGTAGGATTCAGGTAGTTGAAAGTACCACTGTACCTGGTTGTTTTTCCAAATCTGCAAAACACATTATGTCATCTATATAAAAATCCCTTTCAAGGAAGGAGGTCCTCCCCTGTTGGTGGACTTGGAGGGGGCGGGGAAGAAGGAGATGGGGGAGGGAGTGGGAGGGTAGGAGGGAATGGGGGAGGGGGCTACGCCTGGGATTCAAAGTACCCAACCTGTGATTGAGATAAAAATAAATAAATTATAAAAAAAAATCCCTTTCAAGAGGATCGGCAGGACAAGGCAACATCCTGAACCACCACCCTATTAGAAACTGGTTACAAAGCTAACTTTGGTGAAGCGCTCTGAAAGTTTGTTGTCATCATAGCAAGGGTCAGGTGATCCCAGAATTTCAAATTAAGAAGATAATTAAGTAAAAAATAAGCAAGGTCTAAAACAGCATGGAAAGTTTCCATCCATTTGTATCTGTTGCTTCCTCTACTGTCAAGGTTGGGTAGAAAGCATGGCTAGCAGGTGATAACTTAATTAGCTCCCTTCAATCCTTAGTCATTCTCTCTGAGTCATTATGTTTCTATAGCCTAGAGCTTCTCTTGGAAGCCTCCCTACATTTCTCCCCACCTGATAAACTCAGTCAGCCTGTCTTTATCTGCTCAGACCTATGTAGGGACAGAGATGAATGAAGTAACAAAAGACACAAAAAAGGGAAGAAAACCTCAAAATTCTGATTGCTTCCCTGATATGGTATTGAATTTTCTCCCAAATTGAAACATCTCATCTTTCAGGGAAGTTCCTTAAACAGGAAGGTAAAGAGCCTAAAATAGCTTAAGGAATTCCAAGAAACTGATTAGATTCACTGGCCTCTCCTTTATGCATTCGCTGTCTCCAAGGATCAGGGACCGTAGGTTGGCATGTTGGCTATGGCCTCCTGATTCACCATACCTGGTTGTTGGGGTATTCCTGACTAGAGAAACCATCTCCATCATAACGTTTTACTGGAGGGAAATGTGCCTTCCTTAATCTGAGGGAATTATCTACTCCTGGGACAGGCTTGATGGACCTAACCTGTATTCTATCTTCTTCAAACTGCTCCTCAGGCAGAAGCTGCTTAGCATATAATTTGGCTTTTGATCAGATTTTTCCTTAGGAACTCCAGTTAACACAAATGTTGCCCCATCTGCCTTCGAGTAATGCAGACAGACCTATTTGTCTGCTTTACCTTTTAACTCTTTCCCCTCGGTTGCTCTTTCTTCTTGTTCTTGTTCTTCTTCTTCATCTCCTTCTCCTTCTTTTTCATCCTCCTCCTCTGCCTCCTCCTCCTTCTTCACATGCTGGCCTACGTCACTGAGATCTGCTTAAGCCTTACTTGTTTTATAAAGATCTCCCCCCAACAAAGGACTCAGCAAAGCCACTAAGGCTCCATATTCATGGCCCTTCTGGATCAACCCTGTTTGTTTGTTTGTTTCTTTCTTTCTGTCTTTGTTCTTCCTTCCTTCCTTTTTTAAATGTGTACATGCTTTTATTTTTTTAACCAGTTAATTTATTTATTTACTGTATATCCAGATCATAGGACCTCCCTCTCCTCCTCTGGTTCTCATCCTCCCTCTCACTTCCTGCTATACCCCCTTCCCTACTCCTCAGATAAAGTGAGCCTACTTCCTATCAATTCAGGCCAGCACAAAACGTTGCTTTAAGAGTGAACACATCCTCTTCTCCTGTGGCCTGGCAAGGCAGCCCCAGCAATGGGAAATGATTAAAAAGCAAGCAACAGAGTCCATGTCAGGGACAGCCCATTCTCCCCTTTTAGACAAGCCTCATGTTGGCTAAGGTAGCATTGTCTACATATGTGTCAGGGGCCTTACATACATGTAATCAACCTTTTCTTTAACTCTTTTGCAGACAGAGTTCTATCTTGCTCAGTGAACTGGAGTTCAAACACAGCCTGTCTTATTCCTAGTTCCCTCAATAGCGCCTGCCCTTTGTTTATGGTCCTCCATTTTTTTATATTTATGGGACTTTAGATGGAGCTGACCAAATTTTTCTTTGTTATCTTTGATAAGTCAGTATATCAAGGGCTGATTTTTCTCTTAGTTTCTCAGAATATGTGGCCTTTACCTTAAGAAGGGATGGGTAGTTACATTACTCAGTTTTCTTTCCTCTATGGCAGTCAGATTGATCCCATCTGCTCCATTGTCCCAAACCTCACAAGACACAGTAGGACAAGCTCATCACTTGTTTCAAAGTCTTCCGTAATTCCAAGAGTTCAAGTGCTGATTATTTCCTGATCATACTAGTTTCTTATACTGGAGCACTAAAAACGCCCCCATATATAAGTTGAAATCACAGATTTCCCCCTTTTCAATGATGGGTATCTCCTACAGCTTTTATTACCTATTTTAATCCCTTCATTTATCTAATTTACTTTCCAAGTCAGAGGCTGATATCATGGATGATACCTGCCTTTTCCTATCTTGTTGCAGCTACTTCTTTGGACAACAAGTGCTGTATGGTTGCCATCTAAGGCATAGGTACGTTTCTAATTATACTCGAAATATATACTTTGAATCTTGAAACTGCTACCACTGCTTGCTGCAAATCTCCACCTCTGGACACTAATCTTAAAATACAGCAAAATTTCCTCTAAATCTTTAACTGTTTTCAGGATATCTTCATATTCATGCGGGCCTTAATTATCAAGTAGGCATGCCTCCTCTTACCACATAAATGAAGACTGGCATCTTGAAATTTCTCTCATAGACACCCCTGGTGCTGATGACTCAGCCTTAGTCGCATGGTCAGTACTCATAGCTGCAGCTTCTTAGTTATAACATGACACAGAAGAGGACAACTCTATCATGATTTCTTCCAGGATTCTCAGGCTGTTGTATGACTTGCTACCCATAACTCAGACCATGTATTCACTACTTCTCAGCTCATCTTTGATTTTGTCATGTTCTTGTTCAGGTGCCAAATTTGTTATGTGACAAAACATTTCCTGGGGAAACACAACACACATGTCTAGTCATCTCAGATTGGGATCTCATGACAGATCAATGTATAGATACCACCTAATTCCAACTAGGTCTTTTATTGGGGTTACCTACAGAAAAATAGGTGTGGATTTACTTAGGAGAAAAGCAATGACTCAAAGACAACTGCATCATGCAGACCACTCTACTGCAGGTGAAAGCTAACAAAGGTGGGAACCTGGGGCACACCAACAGGTTAAAGAGTTCCTTTCAGGTGCTTGAGTTGGTCTAAACTTCCTCCTCCAGGAAGCACAGCTAGCTTCTGCTTCTCCTAGGCAGCTGGTCTGGTCCCAGAATCTTTCTTTGTATCTTGGCTATGTTATGTTCTTTCTTGCTTCATGCTTTAAGCAATTTTTTAAAAAATATGTTACTTGTTATCTGAGTGAGTTTGTTTATATGACAGGGCTTATACATGATACAATTATGCCACCAAGCCAACTTAATGTGACTGTCAACTATAAACTTGGGATATGTACCATTGTTTCTTTTATTTATTATTAATTCTGTAAGACACCATTAGTAAGTCACTCTTGATCCCTGGACTCAGTGGGTTAAGATTTTTTTAATTTAATTTTGAATAAAAATATGAGATGTGAAAGAAGATATGTTGAGGAGGTCTTGGTGGAATAGGGAGGGAGTGGATATGATCAAGGTACCATTTAGAACATAAAAATATAGAAAATATCATTTAAAATATTATCTGAATAATACTAGGCTGAATATGCAGAAGTATTTGTACAAATAGGATTTGGCAGCAATTTGAACTATAAATGAAACCTATGAATATTATGATGTTCTCTAGGGTCTCTGGAGATCATATATCTCTGTTTTGTGCATTTGAAATTTTCTGCAAGATTCTGATTCTGATTTCTGCCATTTGAAATTCACAGTTTTGCTGCTGTATGCAAAACATTGGTCTTTAACTGCAGGAAATTGAGGAAAGGTTGATTATGTTTTTTCAAAGCCTAAATGGTGTTCCAAGTTATTTCATTAATAATATTTTGAAAGATAGATTAACTTTTTATTCTTGCTTTAAATGTTTTTATTTTTGACCGAGGTTACTTCTGTTTAGCTGGATTACTTCATTTCTTAACCATCGTATTTTGTAAAATTTACAACTTTAAGTAGCAAAATTTTGCATAATATACCTGAGGAAGGAATCCACCCTCAGTTTTACTATATCTTATTGTTCTGAAATTGTGACTGGAATAAATATTTATGAATATTGCTCTTTTGTATTAAAGTGTTAAAGTTTAAAGGCACAACAAATTGTTCTTTGCCTTTGTTATGGATGTAATAACTTCAACTATATGTAGTTATATGAATAATATAAAATCGAAAAGATTAGATTTTAGGAAACCATATTTTAATTATACATAATTTTACTAGTTTATATACTCCCGATTTATTAAAGCTATGCATACCTTCTTAGTAATGAGGCACTCAACCTAAAATATGCATATTACACAGAGATGTTATATATATGTATTAGTAGTTGGATAAAGATATGTGCTATATATTTTTGTATAAATGTTACATTTGCTGATAGACACATTCATGGATGCTGAGATGTATATGAACAAGTATTTACAAATATGGCTGGCCTCCACATCTGCTGGGTGTGTATTAGTATTCAATAAACTTTAGTTAGGTCTATGATGATTGTAGTAGTAGAAGAGACACCTATTTTATTTCCTGTGATTACTCTCTACAATAATTTATGTGAAGTCTACACTGTATTCAGGTTTTTTTCTTTTAAAGTAAGCCAGATATTTAAATTATATGGGGTAATGTGTACAAATTCTGTGTAAATGCTCTCCATTTTGTGTACATTTTATGTACATCTGTGGATCTTGGTACCTGTGAGCATTCTGAGAACAAACCCCTCCAGAACCGGCTGATGACAGCATTCACAGACCTACATGTGTCTGCAGGCATAATATAAAATACACTGACTGCAGAACTGTGCTATGTCACTAGGCTTTGCATACTTCAGAGACATTGTTTCTATAGTAACTAATGCACTGGTAAAATCAAAACGCAAAGGCTTCAAATTGTACAAAAAGCCAGTAAAAGCACATGCTTAAATCATGAGCTAGCATTTGTCTCTGGTCATGCATTTTGCAAGTGGATAAAGTAGTATGAAATTACTACAGGGTAACAAAAATATGGACTAGGCAAGGTTGAATCATCATGTGCTTACCTCTAGGCACTAAATTAATTATCATGTCATCATGCTTTCAGAAATACACATACCCAAATACATAAAACACCTTTTATTGTGGGTGTGCAGCATCCTGTCTGCCTGTTTTAGGTGCACTGTGTGAGAGGACACTGCTGCTGGACTGAGGAGCTTCACAATTTTGGCTTGAGTGTCTGCTTTCAAATGAGTCTTAAAAATTTATGTTGAAGAAAATTGTATTCGTGTTTGCAATTTAAATTTTAAATGAATTATTCCCCATAAAAGCAGTAAATGCCTAGGGACCAAGCCAATTTGCAGTTATTTTGTACTGATTTTCATTCAGGAAAAAAAAATCAGGGGAAAAATTAGATCATAAATGTTGGAAATCTTCAGTTTTTAAATTATATTTTAACTAAAATTAAGTTTACCAATAATAGAAAGCTTATAGAAATAAAATAAATGTGAATAAACAGAAATTCAAGTTCTTTTGAAAATTTAATTAAAAAAATAGGTAATTTCTGCTTTGAACTTTCCCAGCTCGGTTATCTATTTTCCAAAATACTTTCATTCTTGGTTGGCAAAAAAAGATGTGCAAATGTCAATAGGTATCAAGACATAAACTTTTGTAATAGTTATCAGTGTGTTAATAATCAGTAAATAAAGTTGCTTAGTATAGTTCCCTATTCTTAGGTAAATAGATATGTAATAAAAACCCTTTCTGTTTGATAAAACAGGAAAAGTTGGGATTCTTTTCCTCTAAAAAGGCATGTTTATAATAAGGTTAAAATCAACTGTTTCTCAATATTTAAATTTCTGTAACACAGTATTTTTAAAGTTTGAAGCTTTTAATATATCTTAAAATATATGTTTATCAAGTTATGGGCAGATGGCAATAGTGGAGAACACCCCTTTCATTGGACTAGGGAAAGGGGATGAGGGGCAGAAGGAGGGAGGATGGGACTGGGGGAGTTGAGGGAGTAGTCTTCAATCAGGATAGATAATGAATAAGTTGTGAAGAAAAAAAATTTAAAAACTATTTTCAATATATATGTTTATTCAGTAAGTCTATATGGAACATGTCTTAGGAACACAATTTTTCGGGATCTGAGGAATGAGAATTAATTCATTAAGATAGACCTGGAGATAAACTGTTTCTGAGTATCTATGAAGGTTGACACGTCCTGAGGTATATACAGAAATGATAGATGGAGGGGCATGTGATATACAGAGGAACTGCAGTTTAAAAGGGCATTTTGTGATTGGTCCTAAACCAAAAGAAGGAGACTCCATGTGAGGAGAGACAGAGAAGGCTTGTTCAAGAAAGGAAAGTGGTCTGTCCTGAACATATTCTGTAAAGTAACCATGGGAGTCGACGAAAACTGGGATCTTTGGCCTTAGGGGAGAACCACGCCATCATTGTATTTTTATTGTACATAATTGGTTTGTTTTGCAGTGCTCAACATGCACATCCATTCATTAATGGAAGGAGAGTTTAACAATGAAAAACACTGGGGAAAATTATGAATAGTTCATATACATATGCTAAAGTCCTGAGAGTTAATGGGCTTTCTTGGGTCAAAAATAAAAAGAACAGAAATTCTTGGGGAATATCAATATTTTAGGAGTTTTTTGAAGTTAGAAGAACTAGGGAAGATGAAATGGAAATAAGTCTTGGTGATATTGAAATAGATGCTTATATGATATTTAATAATTTATACATTTGGAATATATTACACATGACTTGTGCCTGAAATTATAACTTCAGTATCAATTACTACAGTCTTAGGAATATTTTTCTACTATTCTCCTTTATTACTACTCAATTTATTTCAATTTCAACAAACAGAAATATGGTAGATTTTATGACAGAAGAAATCTTTTCATTTTAAGAGTTAAAAAGTTATACATATTAGAATATTATATTTTACATGTGTATCTTTTGATATGCCAACATAATTGTAATTATATAATTCTGTAAAGATACCATTTGCCTAAATATGCAGTGTGTGCGTGTTGTATGTGTTTCTGTGTGTGTGTGTACTTGTGTATGTTACTGAAACTGGGATATGTTTAAAAATGTGTTGGTAAATATGCTTAATGTCTTTGTGGAAGAGGAGACATGAAACATGAATTCTAATTAATTTGTCTTATCTAATTGCTAATCAGATCAATTGTGTAGCTTTTCTTTGTCCTTGATTTTCATTGCTGTTTTTGAACACTGTCCTTGGATTTTGAACACTCCGACCAACACTGTCCTTGGATTCTTGCTGCTGTTTCTTTCTGAATCATGCTTATTTGGAGTGGTCAGTTGCAAAGTTCCTGACACCTCTACACTGATTTGAAATAAAAAGCAATAGCTGTAAACTGAGTGCAAGAGTTTGAAAATGCCATTCTAGTGCCACACTTATTAACAGCTTGACTTTTGGAAAATTACTCAATTTCTTTGAGCTAGAACATCATTCCCTTCTGTAAATCTGATATTTAGAGTCATGTGATTGACATGGAACTGTCATGCATGGGAAAAGCACAGCAGGATGCCTGGTGGTTTGTAGTCATTGATTCTGGGTCCTCCTGTTATTCTTCCCCACCTTTCAGATGCTGGGGCATGCCAGTGAAGCAGAGGCCTTGAACACTATGGAATTCATTCTAGCTCTTCATCAGAGGCTGCTGAGGGACAGTTAGGGTGTTGTCCCTGGGGAGGGAGCTTCCTGCCACTGAAATGCCACACCTGCTCTGCTTGCTTAGCAGGCCAGCATGGTCCGTTTAGTTGCCAAACCAATGAAAGGCTTTAAAAACTTGCCAAAACATTTTATCCTAGGCATTTCCCTTAGGCTTCTAATTGCAAGTGACTTTTTAAATGTGTGACCTTTGATATTGACTATTTCTGGAGAAAATCTTTATAAAAGGCTACCAGAGGCAGCAGTCCTGTGATGCTAAATCCCTTACCGGGCAGAGAATTCTCATCTATCTGAATTGTATTTCATTGTAAACTACCTTTAATGGTCTGGTTTGGGAAGGCTAATCTTTCTCTGGAGATAAGAAAGAAATTCTGTGCACACAGCAAGTATTTTAAGACAGGAAGAGGAAAAGAAGAAAGATTTAATTAAGCCAGAGTTTTACCTGGTCTCTTCCTACTGTTATTTATAAGTAATGTTGCCTTTAGACTTGTACATCTACAGTTCCATAATTTTCACTCTGAGTCTAGTTTCCTGTTTCAATTGTGCACTAAAGCAAGCGTTCATACTGCTGAATATGCCTCATGCCCCCTGTCACTATCATGTTGTCTCTATAAATTCATTTTTATCCCGCCACTATCCATTCAATCCGCTGCCATGACTGATTTGTAATTTCACAAATTCATAAGAAACTTCAGACATAAATAAAACCTATCCATTGCCATGTCAGATGCTGGGCATACAATAATGATTAGGATGTGGATTTTTCTCTGAAAAGGGTCAGAATCTGATAGAAACACTTGTATACTTCTAAAAGAATAATGCAACAAGACATGTGAAAACAGAGGAGTATTTAGCAGTCTTCCAATACTGGTCATCTACTTTGGGACTCCTTATGTTCAGTGTTGTTCTAGTGGTATCTTACAGGATGGAGGGGATTTAGAAGATGGAAGAGGAGCAGGGTAGGAAAAGAAACATCAATATGGATAAACATTCTTTATCCTAGGATATCTTGGGACAGAGCCTTGGTTTCCCGAAGAATCTCCTGAAATCTTACCAAAAGAGATCTCCACTGGGAACATTTTTTGAATTTGTTCTTCCTGACCTGTTGATCAGTCTTTTTATTGCAGTTAAACTATTAGTCATTAGGGCTGGAAAGCTGGCTTAGCAGATAAAAACACTGTCCACCCAGCTTTAATTTTATCCTTGAAACCCACAGGTGAAACAAGAAAGCCAACTCCCACACTTTGTCCTCAGACCTCCCCCATGAACTTTGGGGCACCTGCCTGCATACACGTACTTATACATATATATGTACATGCATGCATGCATGCACACAAACAACTAATATATAGATAGTTAGATTATATATATTTCTACTTTGAATTACCAAATTGAGTGACAACTACACATTGAGTGATAACTGCACGTGGGTGACAATGGAGCGCCAAATTTATTTAAGGTAACAAGAATTTTGTAGTCTTTAATTAAAAAAAACATGATAGCCATATCCTATATTCTGTTTATTGCTCACGGTGTGTCAAAGACTGTCCTTGTAATGGTTGTCTGTGTCCTAACTTCAACTCTAACATTTAGAAACTAATGTTTTAATGTTCTATTGCTGTGAAGAGACACCAAGAACAAGGCAATGTTTATAAAAAATTTTTTAATTGGGCTTCCCTGCAGTTTCAGAGGTTTAGTCAATTGTCATCATGATGGGAAGCATGGTGGCACACAAGCAGACATGGTGATGGAGAAGTAACTGAGAGTTTTACATATGTATCCACAGGAAGCAGGAAGAGAAGGACAATGGGCCTGGCTGGGTCACGTGATGCACCTCCTCCAACAGGCTACTCTTCTTAATCCTTCTCAAATAGCACCGCTCTCTGTTAACTAAGCATTCAATTCTATGAGCCTACTGGGAGTCATTCTTATTCACACCTCTACAGCTAGTTGCTAAGATTTATAAAGTGATTTTACTCACTGTTAAATCATTCTATACTTTATAGGATCAGATAGCTTTTATAAAATGCAAAGATAACTTTAAAGGTCTGATTTAGATTTTTACAGTAACTAATAGTCCATTTAATCTTTAAGATCATTCAATAAATGTTTGATAAACTTTAAATGGAATTTCAAACAATTACTGAACTATAAATTGAATTAATAAAATTAATTGAAAATTTTATTTATATATACAATATATTTTTTTAAATTCATAAAACCTTTTGGAAACCCTTCTGTATTCAGAACATATAAAACATATTTGAAAGTTTCTTTTGTCCTGGTATTATTGTAGCTATTGTGGAAGTTAAGGGCCCTGTGTGTTCATACTCTGAAGATGTGTCTGGATGGCCACTTATAAAGATCTCAGGATTTTTATACCTAAACCTGGCTGAACAATCAGAAGAAATAGGTATGATGAGGAAGGTTGGAAATATTGTGAAGCTTAACAAAGTTTGCCAGCCCCATGCAATAATGTCAGCTTTTCAAATGACTTCATTGCTAGTGTGTTGACATGAATAGAAGAGAGTACAAAGTTATGTCATGATCTGGGTGTCTGGCTCCACTACGCACCAAGTAACATACAACAGTAATGTTCTGTGTGGATATCAAGCTCCCTATTTTCATGCCATGAATTAGAGAAGTGGCAGGGATTAACATACTTGCACACGCTGTTGTTATCTATGCACATTGACATGGGTTGAGAAGAGAAAAACACAAGTCTTTGTATTTCTCATTAAAACTCCCATAAAAACATGTGAGCTGAGACACTTAGCAAATGGAATTGATTGAACAGCACACTCAGAATAGTCTGTTGGAATGAATGATGTTCTCTTCAGAGCAGTTGTTCTCAGAGCCAAACACAGCCACCCAGCTATTGCTCCACCATTTATCTTCAGATTCTGTGGGATGAGCTCTGAAGAACTCTCGGCAGTGGTGACTCTTCAAACATAGCCAGTTGTGTATTTGCCATTAGCAGAAGAGAGGGTGTGCCAAATTCGCTGAATTAAGGAGGCTATCAAATCAGGAAGTAAGGTTACTTGCCAAAAGCAAAGTAGATTACAAAGGAATGAAACATTTTTTCTTATGTTTTGTAGACTGACTTTATTCAAAAATATTTCCAAATGTAAGCTTATTTAGAAATACTGATGTACATATGCACATACATACACTTAACTCTTTAATATATATTCAAGAGTTAATTGAATAAACTTATTTGGAGATGTTTATATATAAATCTTGTTTTTCATTTTAAATTGAGTCACATCCAATGTTTTATGGGTTTGTTGTTAAGCAGCACTGGACATATTTTAAAACCTCATTTCATGTGGGCAGCATAGAGGAGGGAGTATGAGGGAAAATAACACTAAAGACTTTTGAAATTCCATATAGAAATCTACTATTGTAGTGGCATGATAAAATATGTACACATACATAGACATACACAATTAGAAAAGAGGAGAAAATGGACTTAGCCTATAACAGGAAGACGGTGCCTTCCCAGAAATGACTGACTATCAAAGAAAGAATCCAGTGCAAGATGTAGTTTTCCTCAGTTCAAGTTGTTGGGCATGAGGTCCCATATAGCCCAAATATTACAAGCTACTGCTGTTACTCCTGGTTACCAATAGTAATGTCCCTATTGCTGAAAACACTGCTTACCTGAGGCATGAGACACAGAAAAGCTACTCAACCCAGAAGCTTCATTCCTGCTGGGTAAATTTTATAGCACCCAAAGTTTTGTGTATACTCTAAGGGACAGAAATCACCAACAGTCTTAGCAAACTGTGAATACTGTCAATAACAATAACAACTAGTCTGGCAAGATAAGTCTCCTGGTACCATAGTGTCACAAATGTTATGGAAGTAGCAAACCACTTTCTAATTATGTTTGTAGCCTTCTCTTCAAGATGGAGCACAGTACTGTTTACAGAGCCAAAACCCATGGCTGGCTAGATCATAGAGGCAAACGTAACACTGTTTTTCTGCTAAATTGACAAAGTAACATGCTGTTTCTTAAGTCTTATCTTTATACTTAGAGATTTCTGAAACTCTTGGGCCTCACCAGGGTAGCTTCTTTTTGAAGTAGATGACTAGTACAGAAACAAAGAACCAGACTCCTTACAGGGACTGTGAGACTGTGGAAGGCTCAGTCTGAAATGGGACACCTATATCAACCTCCTGTACTCAAAGCTCAGGGATCATTGCAAAAGATGAGGTAGGCGATTGTGAGAGACAGAAGGAGTGCATGTTTGTGAAAAAAAAAAAAAACAAAAAAAACCCCAAAAAAACCCCAGTATTTGCAGAACACAACAGTGCAGTTGCTCATAGCAAAGCCTAATTCTTAAGTGCCCAAGCCTTGTGCTAACCAAGTCAGCCAAAATTCTAGCATGGGCCAAGGGGGGGATTTATGAAGCTATTAGAAACTGATGGCTCCCCTACCATGGGAGGAGAAGAGGAAAGGAGGGTGAGATTGGGAGGGGACTTCAGCTGGGGTACAAAGTGAATGAATTGTAATAAAGGAAAAAAATAAACAAATGAAATGGAAAAAAAAAAAACCCCAACAGTATGTTCAATAGAAGCCATAATAAAAAATTGGAGAAATTGTTAAAAAAATAAATAAAAAAGGAAACTGCTGGCTGCTGGTCAAGGATCAGTCATTTTTCATCATGGATGTGGGCCCTGAAATGTTATCCATGTACCAGCAGATGGTCCATACTCATTAATATATATCATATATATATCATGTATATATCATGGAGATTTGATGACAATGTATTTATAGAATATTATATGTGATGTGTTATTTAATTTATTGTACATATGAAAGTTCTCAGTCAGCAGCCAAACCTCTGTTTAAGCCCAAGGTTTATGATCAACTTTAATATGGTGTTTGTCATACTGCTTCTACAGAAGGCAGGAGGAACAGCTCAGTGGAGGTGGACACTGAATGGCAATAACTTATTATCACATATTCCCATTAATAGGTGATTGTCTCTAACAGGAAATTTCTCCTAAGAACCTGTTGCTGCAATTGTGTCCACAAACACTCTCTGTCACCTTGTTTTCTGGTCGTGTTGGGTTTTAGGTACCACTCACACCTCGGTGGAATCCATAGAGATAAACAATTGCTTTTTTATGCAGCAAATCTGTCAAAGAAGGTACTCTCTCAATCAACGTTCTATTGCTGTGAAGAGACACAAGGGTCAAGGTAATTCTTATAAAAGTCAGCATGACAGAATGCAGACAGACTAAGAAGTAGCTAGCTAAGAGTTCTATATCCTGATGCACAGGCAGAGAGGCGATGGGGTGGGCCTGGTGAAACCCCAAAGCCTATTCCTAGTGACATACTTCCTCACTCTTCCTCACCCTCCTAATCCTTTCAAATAGTGCCACTCCCTGGTGACTAAGCATTCACATATGTGAAGGCCATTCTTATGCAAACTACTCTAGGTACCCCTACCTATCTGGCTCAGATTTGTTTTTCATGCCAGAGTATGTGCCTGGAATCATAATCTTGTATGGACAGACAAGAGGTCATATGTTTTCAAAAGAGTCCTCAGAAATGAAGTGATGATTCAGCTGAAATTTTGAGACCCAGAAGTGGTCTTTCTTTAAGAAACAGGAGGAGGAATGAGAAACAGATTTTATCTGTGTCAAGAAAGGGTTTAGATTGCAATATGACAGCAAGAATTTCAGTTTACAGGCATAGATTAGATGTTTCAGTTAATAACTGTCAACAGGACAAGATTCAGAATCACCAAGGAGATACACACCTAGGACTGCATGTAAAGGACTATCTAAATTAGGTAAATTGATGTGGGAAGACCTACCTTAAATGTCATTCCATCCCAAGAGCAGAGTTGTTGGGCTGAATAAGGAAGAGAAGTATTGCCGAGCATGATAATATTTTTCTACTTCCTGACTGCACTAGCAAAGTGACCAGATGTCTCAAGCTCCTGTAGCCATGACCTCATTGCCACCATGGCCTGTGCGCTAAAACTTTGATCCAAAAGAAAATTAATCATCCTTGCTTCCTTTAGTCCTTCCTTCCTTTTTTCCCTCTTTCTTTCTCTCCTTCCTTTCTTCCTATTTGCTTGATTGCTATTATTAGGTATCTTATCAAAACAATTAAACAAGTAACTAATTACTAAGATAGGCACAGAAGGACCAGAAATTATTAAGGTTAGATAGATATGACTGAGCACTGAAAGGAGGAAAGATATAGAAATAGGTTTCTCCTTTACATGTAGTTAAAAGTCATTTAAGACTTAAGCAGGTAAATATTGTGTTTTTAAAAATATGTTTGTTTGCAGAGAGTTAGAAAAAGTAAGATACCATGGTCCTGAACTATCTTAATGTCTTGCATGGTGGTTTTGTTATATTGGGTTTGTTACCAAAGAGCAGTAATATCAGTGATAGTAAAAACAAAAACAAAAACAAAAAACAAAAAAGGACTCAGAGATAGAAAGATTTGCTCTAGGGCAGAGGAGGGAGCCCTGGCTGAATCCAGCAGTATATGCCTGAGAATCTGTGTAACACTAGATGCTGGTGGAGGAATGCCTTATAGTGATTACTTGGTAGAGCAATGGTTACCCAGCATCTCTTCAAAGAGCATTCAGGAGTCCAAAGCTCGGGGCCTGAGAGCTGGTGTGGGCTCAGTACTTGGACTTGAAATGGGAACACAAGCAGCAAATAAAAGAGATAAAGGGCTGGGAGAGTTTGGCTAAAACTTTACAAACATCTTTGTAACTTTTTCATTTTAAATTAAAGGAAATCTTTACTGGTGACTGCCTGCGGTGACTCATGCCATAATATTAGCTCTTAATGACCCAACAACACAGCAGCAATGCATTTAAAGTTTTAATAACTGCACTGTGCTGTGAATCATTTCATTGTATTTCTTATTTGCTTATCTCAGAGTTTTATATTCACTGTAAAGTAATTTTTAAAGTTTTTCAATTAATGGGAAATCTAAACTTGTATGAAGTATTCATAATATGATGGTAAAGCTGAGAAGAGGCATTGTGTAATGCATTATTTCATTTGGCTGAAGGTTGTATTTAGTAACTCCCAAGGTGCTGATCTATGTAGAGTACTTGATTTAATGATTCTAGCATTACTTCATATCAAAGGGCAATCCAGAAAAGCAAAGAGGGTTAAATTTGACCTGAAGCAAACACAAGCTCTCTAGTAAAGACGCCTTTTGTAGGAACAATTCCTCAGCTTTTGATCCTGTGAGGAGCTGACACTGTGTAGGTTTAGATTCTCAGTGCTTTTAAAAGAATGTTTCACTTGTGTGAATTCATTGTAAAAAATAAGATAAAGGGACTATTCTGGGTTAGAGTTTGAAACGACCACATGAGGTCTTAGTCCCTTATTTTATTCTAAAGATTGGATGTCTTTGAAAATTGCCATAAATTTATAGCATGTTTAGAAAATATTGCAAATTGAAGTAATAAAACATTGATTTCCTTCATGAATATATGGTAAATGACAACAAAGGCATGTTTCTTATAAATAAAGTTACCTCCTTTGACAGACAGAAGAGATAACAGATTTTAGATCATTGTAAAGAAGTGTTCTCTTCACAGTGATTGCAGTAATGATTGGCTCATTGCTTCAATGTTTAGGGAGTTACTCCTTTAAAAAAACGCAAAATTGATTTGCATGATCCCTTAACCAATCAGTGTCTTAAATATTGTGATAAACCAAGCACAGAGCCCCTACCATCCCCTTTTAATAAAATTTCAAAAGTATATTAATGCGAATCTTTGGTTAAAGGCCAACTTGTGTTCCAAGGCTGACCTGACTTCTTTACACACTGTGAACCTCTCTTTGCCTAAACGTGTGCTGAAGGGTCATATACTGTGAGCCTCTCTGTGTACCTGTAGAAACACATGCTGAAGGGTCATATTCAGATGTGCTTGGGTATTGGTGCCCCAAGCTCAGTGTCTGTTTATCTAATAAGCTGCAGAAAGTAATTTATTCACAACATATGTTCTAACAAATGTTCAGTGGGTTTTCGGATGTTGGAGTGTGTTAGGATGCCAGAGAGTTGTAGATTTTTCAAACAGTACCACATCGCACTGAAGGAGGCTGGGAAAATGGTCTTTCTTCACAAGTGAGTGGAATATTTTCATTATGAGACTATGTTCTTCCAATGAAGAAAACTGTTACTTATAAAATATGTCCCAATGAATGAACTTTACCAATAAATATGTAATTGAAAACAGTGGCTAGTTGATTACATATGGAATATGAAATTACATATGAGTAACACCTCAAAACATTTTAAGAGTAACTTTTGTCTGTGGCTTAACAAATATGATTAACAAAATGGCTTTTTCTGTGCTTTTCCAAGAGAAGCTAAGAGAGACTCAGAGGTTTGGAGATCTAAGTAAAGTCACTGATACTATGATTTTAATATTTCAGAAAATTGTAGCTTATAAGAGGAAGTTCATAGTCCAAGTTTTCAAGACAGGGTTTCTATATGTAGCCTTGGCTGTCCTGGATTTCCTTTGTAGTCCAGGGTGATCTTGCACTCACAGAGCTCTGCTTGCCTCTACCTCCCTTGGTGCTGGGATTACAGGCATATGTCTTTTTTTTTTTCTCAGTGAAAAATGCCATAGTATGTACTGTTTCCCTCCTGCTAACAGAAATAAGTAAACATTTGAAAGATCTGGAGCTTCTGGCATTGTATAAATGGAGTCCACATAATAGAGACATCTTGCTTTTCTCAGAGTATTAGAGTACACTGACAGAATATTTGTTTATATGAAGCAAGAGGGAGAGGGGCAGGTTCACAGCAGTGGGCTCTTGTCTGCATTAGATAGTGCCAGACACAGGGTAATTGTGCCTGGTTTTCTTTTTCTTTTTCTAAATTTTTTTATTAATTACACTTTATTTACTTTGTATCCCCCCTGTAGTTCCCTCCCTCCTTTCCTCCCAAGCCTTCCCTTCCTCCCCCTTTTGCATGAATGCCCCTCCCCAAGTCCATTGATAGGGGAGGTCCATTGATAGGGGTTTCTCTTTTCTTTCTGATCCTAGTCTATTAGGTCTCCTTAGGAGTGGTTGCATTGTCTTCCTCTGTGGCCTGGTAAGGCTGCTCCCCCCTCAGGGGGAAGTAATTAAAGAGCAGGCCAAAAAGTTCATGTCAGAGACAGTCCTTGTTCCCATTACTATGGAACCCATTTGGAGGCTGAACGGCCATGGGCTACACCTACACAATGGAATATTACTCCGCAATAAAAAACAAGGGTATCATGAAATTTGCAGGTAAATGGTGGGAACTGGAAAAGATCATCCTGAGTGAGCTATCCCAGAAGCAGAAAGACACCCATGGTATATACTCACTCATATAGACATAAAATATAGGATAAACCTACTAAAAGGCAGTGCCTGGTTTTCTTAATAGTTCCTACTGAAACATAAGTTGTGTCCAGGACTGAATTTTTCATTAATCATTGCTAAGGTAAAGGTGTGTGGTCACTCTTACTCTGTACAACATTGTACTTTGCCTGTGCCCATTTGTACATAGCTTGTCTTTTTATAGTCACAGGGTGGCTCTCTCTGCTGATGGTATTCCTCAGAAATGTTTGTATTCAATGAGACAATACCCTGGCCAGCTGTGAGCATCATCCTAGCTACTAACATGAAGGACTTATCAGTAGTGCTGTGCCAGCTGTCAGACTTTCTCTCTTCCATGTGTCTAATTGAGTATTTCTTGACAAAATAATTTCACATGTGATATGATTGTTTTCTGTTTTGTGCTTTCATACTCTATCCTTCCCCATCTTTGGGTCACAAACTGACAAAGGGAGAATCCACTCTGTATATGTGCATGTGTGGGCGATGGTCATGACTGTGTGAACATGTGCAGATACCAGAGAATTATACACATCTGCTGTAGTCTGAACTCAGCTTCTCATGCTTCGGAGGCCAGTGCTCTTACTCACTGAGCCAATCCCCAGCCTTTGACCATCTGTAATAGCTACACTCAACCTAATCCCTAACACATACTGGTCATGTAGGTGACAATGCTAGTCAAATTTTTACATTTTTGCTAGGATTCTGAGATTGCTTTTTATTCTACTAATACCCCTTGACATATATACAGAAACACTTTTAGGTGAGATCATATATACATATACCACTATTTTATGAATGAAAAAAAATCACACGAGATCGCAGAGCTACTAAGGCAGCATTTGGGGTTTCTCTCAGGAAGTCTGGCTGCAGTTCCCATCCTCTCTTCACTATGTGTTTCATTTATAATCGTTTAAAACTTGATAACTGACTAAGGAATAATCTAATTAGGCAAAACTATCTGAAATCACTACATGGTGAATACAAATCTTAATTTCAAACAGTTTTTAGCAAGGATTCTTGTAGAGGGTGAGTGAAGGGTAAGGAAATCACCGTCTCTGGCTCCCTATAAATAAGAAATCAAATATAGATTGGAACTGAGGATGAATCATGAAGTATGTTCAGAGCTGTGAAAGTTGTAGTCACTGGTCTGAGGGATGGACACAGTGGAACACTAAATTGGAAACTTGTGAGATGAACATCTCTCTTAAAGGCAGACACATGGTGAGCTTGATTAGAATTGGCAATGCAAAGTATGCTGTTAACAGGTAAAGGACTAGTACATGGTTTTTCTATTAAAAGTTTGACTGAATCTGTAGACTGTGGGGTTGATCAATTAAATCTCAAAAGCTGAACTGTTTTCTGGACTCAAATTTGGAGAAATTTGTTTTAAGTGTAAGTTCTGGTGCTTATGGTCAGTAAGTTGGAAAGAAAAAAAAAACTACCTTTCATGAAAGTAACCAAGTTTGGGGAAATTTTGCAGGTATGAAAAATCATTCTGTAACTCTTAATATCTATTGTTGGAACCAATGAGTGATGTCTTCTACAACAAAAAGCACTAGGTATTATACATTTTATATTCTTTTAGAGAAAAGTTTTTAATTAATATTACAGCATGCCAGATATTTATGTTAATTGGCTTTTGACTGAAATATATTCAGAAATAAAAAGAGTAACATCAGATAATTTATTCTTATGTTAGGAAATCATCGTTTATATATTTCTCTTTGTTTACTATTCAGCTATTTTGGCAAGTTTGGGAGTATCACTACACTGTAATGCTCACTTTTCTCTCCTCATTCACATATGCTGTTTAACATGAACAGAGACAGGCATTCTGTGCCATCTAAAAGCATGATGAAATTTTGCTCCAAACTAATAAACTAGTGTGAAGAGATGATAATACAATTCAGTGTGGAAAAGGTGTCTACCACCAATTCAGATGACATAAGTTGATCCCCAGAACCTAGTGTTGGAAGGGAGGAGTTAATGCAATTTTCCTCTGACTTCCTATACATACAAACCTTTGCTAACACACACACTCGCACTCACACACACACACACACACAGTGGGAGACAGAAAGAATACTTTTAGATATGAGGAAAGCTCACTGCACATGCTATGCATATCTTCTTACTTTCATTCCCAGTCCAGAGAAATGTATGCTAGTACTCACATGCTATAAATGTAACTTAATGACTGCTAGATACATTTGTATGCATATGAAAAGGAAAGAAAATAAGTTCATTTCACTTAAACTCCAGATTTCAATAAAAGGTACTTTATTCTTACTTGCCTCATATCTACTACTGTTAATTTGCTATTGTAGGAAAAAAACTATATTAATTTACAACATGTAGTCATTATAAAAATTTAAGCTCTGTTAGCTGCCTTTTCTTTTTGAAAAATTTTATTTATTTTTATTAATTATAGTTTATTCACTTTGTATCCCAGCTATACCCCTCTCCCTCATCCCTCCCAATCGCACTTTCCCTCCCTCATCTCCTCCCATGAGTCTCTACCAGTCCACTGAAAAGGGAGGTCCTCCTCCCCTTCCATCTGACCCTAACTTATCAGGTCTCATCAGGACTGGCTGCATTGTTTTCCTCTGTGGCCTGGTAAGGCTGCTCCACACTCTGGGAGAGCTGATCAAAGAGCCAGTCACTGAGTTCATGTCAGAGACAATTCCTGTTCCTCTTACTAGGGAAACCCACTTGGATACTGAGCTGCTATGGGTTACATCTGTGCAGGGGTTCTAGGTTATCTCCATTCATGGTCCCTGGTTGGAGTATCAGTCTCAGAAAAGACCCCTGGGCTCAGAACTTTTTGTTCTGTTGCTCTCCTTGTGGAGCTCCTGTTCCCTCCAGGGCCCTCTGTCTCTCCCTTCTTTCGTAAGATTCCTTGCACTCTGCCCAAAGTTTGGCTATGAGTCTCAGCATCTGCTTTGAGAAACCTAGCAAAATCAGTGTAAGGAAGCTAGGTATTTCATAGCTCATGCTAGAGTGCAGCCTGTCACAGTGAGAAAGCTATAGTGGCCTGAGTATGAATGAGATCCACAGTTAGGATTAGAAACAGATGAATGTTCATGCTCACTTTCTCCGTCACTTTTTCTTCAGTCCAGGACTACAGCCCATGTGCTGATGGAACCCCTAGTCTTCTTTAATGTTGAATTACCTTTGGAAAATTTCTCACAGACATACTGAGTGATGTGTCTGCTCATGATTACCAGTCCATGCAGGTTGACAGTGAAAATTAATCATCATAAGCCAACTCTTATTAACTTGATATGTACAGATGACATTTTAAATATTCTGCCCCTGGTCCTTAGAGGCTCATGGTCATCTCATAAAGCAAAATGTATTTAGTTTCTCTGTAATAAACATTCCTCCAAATCAAATCTTAACCATTTCCACATAGTTCAGGATCCATCTGAAATTTAAGGCTACCTCTCAGATGTGAAAAATCAAAAAATGTACATTAAATGTATCGCATATACTGTGGCACAGATTGAATTACTCCATCTCAAAACAGAACAGGAGGATAACAAAGACTGGCATACCAATAGTTAAAGAGGCAAATTGTACAACTCCAATGTCAACATTTTACCCTTATGATGGAGTTTTTCTGCTCGAGTAGCTTCCGATGCCATCAAGTTGGCCATCTGCAGCACATTTAACTTCTCTTATCATTCAGCTCTTCTTCGTGGTTAAAGTTTCCTTGATGGCCAAACCATAAACTTGGCATATCCAAAATCCTGTAGCTTCCATTGGAACTTAGGTTTCATCTTCAATCTCACTTATGGTTTTTTCAGGGGATCATTGCAGGAAATTTGTCACTGCTACATTGCTTGTTGTCAGCAGCTTTCAGGAACCATGGAGCAAGCCTCCATGATGTTCCTATTTATGTATTTTCTAAAACTAGCACTGTGTGAACAATGCTACTAAGTTCGATTGTCCTCTTGAGATATGGTATGGCTTCCTTCTGCCGCTCATTTGGTAGCTCTGTGCGTCTTTGCTGATGTACCTAAAAACTACTTCCCTTGGCAATTGTATTTGAATAAGAAAGTTCTTCAACTGATTTCTTAATTTGATCTCTCTGCTTTCAAACACACATGCATTTTCACAAAGCTGGAAAGTGTTATGGATGAAATCATGCTCTCAGGCTACTTTTCCTGTCCTCTTAATTATGGCAGGCTAGTCCATAACAATTACAGTTGCGTTCTAAATGCCCTCCTGTCTCAATGGCCCGTAAGCTTTGCTTACAATATTTTAGGATGCAGTAGCTCACAGCCTCAAATTCTTCCACATAATTTCTGAAAATATTTCTGAAAGCCTCTGACTTACATAGTCATATATACAACAGCAACTTTCCAACTCATTGATTCTAGTATTCTGCCTTACCTTATTTTCACCAAAGCTGTGACAAGAAACAAAATCAGACGAACACCATCTAAGGAAAGACAGGTTTATTTTTCTTATAATTTGAGGGTCTCGTTCATCACCCTGATTCCACCAACATGGATTTGAGAATGTGAGGAAGAGGCTGGTTACATTCAGCTCAGAGAGTAGAGAGAGAGATGAATTATGGACGTAAGTTTGCTTTCTCCTCCTTTTCTTCATTCCAAGAACACAGACCACAGGATGTGCTGCCAACATCTACTGTTGCCCCGCTATCATCCATTAACTTTTTGTGAACACATGTTCATGGATATTATTAGAGATGTGTGTCTTAGATGATTACTCATGTTTATGTTTTATGTTTAGAATAGATGGTTATATTTAAAGGGGAAAGGACAATGAAGCATCATGCAAGATGCCCGAAAGCCACTACATTGAATTCTACTTTGTTATTATATGAGGTCCTCTGATATGTTGCTTTCTGTCCTTTTATCATTAAGTTGAAATCAGTTCCATGCGAAGATCTAATACAATTTTATTTATTCAATGTTTTAAAATTGTAAACTGTTTGAAAATTATTTTTATATTAATTACAGTTTATTTACTTTGTATCCCAGCTGTAGCCTCCTCCCTCATTCCCTCCCAATTCTAGCCTCCCTCCCAAATCTCCTCCCATTCCCCTCTTCAAGTCCATTGATAGGGGAGGTCCTCCTCCCCTTCCAACTGACTCTAGCTAATCAGGTCTCACCAGGACTGGCTGCAATGTTCTCCTCTGTGGTCTAGCTAAGTTGTTCCTCCCATGGGAGTGGGGAGGTCAAAGAGCTCGCCACTGAGTTCATGTCAGACAGTCTCTCTTCCCCTTACTAGGGTACCCACTTGGATAGTCAGCTACCATGGGCTATCTCCCAGCAGAGGTTCTAGGTTATATCCATGCATGGTCTTTGGAAGGAGAATCAGTCTCAGACAAGACCTCTGTGCCCAGAAAAATTTGGTCCTTGTGGAGCTCCTGTCCTCTCCATGTCTTACTAACTCCCCTTTCTTTCTTATGATTCTCTGCACTCGGTCCAAGGTTTGATTATGAGACTCAGCATCTGCTTTGATACACTGCTTGGTAGAGTCTTTCAGAGGCCCTCTGTGGTAGGCTTCTGTCCTGTTTCTTGTTTTATCCTACTTCCAATGTCCATCTCATTTGTCTTTCTGAGTGAGGATTGATCATCTTACCCTGGGTCCTCCTTCTTGTTTAGCTTCTTTAGGTGTACAGATTTTAGTATGTTTATCCTATTTTATTAGTTCAGTATCTATTTATAAGTGAGTATATACCATGTGTTTCTTTCTGCTTCTGGGATAACCTCACTTAGGATGATCTTTTCTAGTTCCCACCATTTGCCTGCAAATTTCATGATTTCCTTGTTTTTAATTGCTGAGTAGTATTCCATTGTGTAAACGTACCACAATTTCTATATCCATTCCTCCAATGAAGAACATTTGGGTTGTTTCCAGGTTCTGGCGATTGCAAGTAAACCTGCTACAACACAAAACCAGACACACTAAATCGATTAGAAGAAAAAGTAGGGAAGAGCCTAGAACCCATTGGCACAGGAGACTGCTTCCTAAACAGAACACCGACAGCGAAGGCTCAAAGAACAAAAATCAACAAATGGCACCTCATGAAACTGGAAAGCTTCTGCAAGACAAAAGAAACTGTCGTCAGAACAAAATGACAGCTTATAGACTGGGAAAGGATCTTTACCAACCCTATATCTGACAGATGGCTAATATCCAGAATATATAAAGAGCTAAAGAAGGTAAAAAGCAACAAATCAAGTCATCCAATTAAAAAATGGAGTAGGGAGCTAAACAGAGAATTCTCTGTAGAGGAATATAGAATGGCAAAGAAACACTTCATGAAATGTTCAAAGTCCTTAGCCATTAGAGAGATGCAAATCAACACGACCCTGAGAGTTCACCTTACACCCATCAGAATGGCTAAGATAAAAAACTCAAGTGGCAACACATGCTAGAGAGGTTGTGGAGAAAGGGGAACCCTCCTCCATTGCTGGTGGGAATGTAAACTTGTACAACCACTTTGGAAGTCAATCTAACGCTTTCTCAGAAAATTAGGAATAGTGCTTCCTTATCAACTCCTAGGCATATGTCCAAAAGATGCTCAAGGACACAACAAGGACATTTGTTCAACCATGTTCATAGCAGCTTTATTTGTAGTAGCCATAACCTGAAAACAACCCGGGTGTCCATCAACAGAGGAATGGATACAGAAACTGTGGTACATTTACACAACAGAACACTACTCAGCAATTGAAACAAGGAAACCGTGAAATTTTTTTGGTCTTCAAAACAACCCCTAAGTTTAAATTCATGATGATTCCAGGCTGTACAAATAAAAATCCTATATTTATTTCTTTGAAAAAGGAACTAAGATAAACAAGCTTATCTAATAGTAAAGATTATCTAATCCTTGAAAAGTTATAAGTATAGAGCTTTGATTGAAATATTTTATTCACAGTTTCATGGTTGAAAGACTGTTTTTTTAAGAGAAATAGCACATCTATTTTAAATAGAAATTTTCAATGTAGTTCTAAATAAAATAAAAATGTGAAATTCCTTAGGTTATTTACATTTTCAAAATTCACTTATAGGAAAATGAAAAAGTTGTTTACATTCCTTTGCCTCAGTCCATAAGTATTGCTCTTGTATCATTGATATTTCATAAGGATTAATTAATACTGAGTATTAATAATAAAATTATCCTCTTACTTTTAGAGACCCACCCTTAGATACTTAGTTCAAAATTCCTTGTACTTTTTCACACATCTTAAGCATAATTTGTTTTTACAGTATATGTACATTTTAGCTGCACTGGATATTTCTATACAACATATTTATGTTTTCAGTTGCTATCTTGTTCTAAATTCCAATGTTTTTGCTAGTGTGTAAGAATTGTAAAATGTTTTAAAATGGGCATTTCTTGCTTATCGCAGTGTTCATTGTTTAGGATACACCTTTTCCTTGTAAAATCAGCTGAGTTCCAACTTTATTCAAATGAAATATTCATCTCTCCTCCTGGATATCACATATATACACATACACTCTAGTACAAATACTGCATATAAAGGTTCTATTGATCACAGTTTGAAATTTGTTAAGTTTGGAACTGTCATTTCTGTACTAAAGACATGCAAAATTTTATTATCATGTTTTCTTAAATGCACATTATAACCACTATTTACACAGAATTCAGATTCTAGGAATTTACAAATCATTGGAATATGATTTAAAATATATAGGGAGGAGTGTTTGGATTATTTACAAGTATTACACAAGAACATACACTGGATATAGTTTTCCAAGGACCCTGAGGGAGGAATGTGTAAATAAAATATGGGTATAACATTTCACTTCATTGCATGCTCCCAACATTTCTGCATTGTCTGAGTTGCAGAATCAAAATTCAAGGTTCTGTGGTTGGTACATCTAATTTCCCAAATTCTGTTTCATTCAAATTTTTTCTTCATTATTGACCTATTATTTTTACTCGGTATGATATAGTATAAGACTTTTCAATTTTTAGTATATACAAGGCAAGATTCAAATTCATAAATCAATATTTTATAATTTAATCATAACCAAGAACATAAGGTGTTTTGGAACTCTTGTACCCAGAAATAGATGAAAAAAAAGGCATCAGGAAATTCACCTGTGCTTTCCCAGGAACTAAGTGAATATGTCAAGGTCTGAATCCAGAAGTCCAGGTTTAGAATCCATGTTGTTACCTAGTCATCTGTATCACTCTGTCTCTTACATTGAAAATCATGGGAGACAAGTGTGAGAGCTTGCACTTTCCTTTTCCTGATGGTTGTGTTGTCCTTAAAATGGTGACCTACTATTTGATTTCTTGAGCTACAGCAACTACATCATTCTGGTGAGTTACTTGTGCCATCAGCCTTGCAATATCAGTCATCTAGAAGGTTCTCCACCATGTATGCCTCCCAGCAGCTTACATTTTGACTGTATAATGAAGGGTTTTTTTTTTCTGTTTTTTAATTGAAATACTCCTTGAAGGTAAATTAACTATGGCTATGTGGTGGTGCTGTGAAGCTTAAGGAGAACAGTGAACTACCAATACACTGATATTGAATTTGAACTGAACTCTGGTTGGTTTTATTCAGTGAAAGTCACTTTGTCATAATGGTCTCAAAATAATGAAAACATCACACAGCTGAATTGTGCTTGCTTCAAGAACAAACTTTTGCCCAGGCCCATACTCTGTACATCTCAATGAACGTGTACACAGTTAGAACAACCATTCTGAATCACTTCAGCTTCATGTAGGATTCATACTTATTCTAAATTACATTTTTCATGCACTTGTCCACCACAAATAAATAAAAACACCTAACACGATGGAGCAGAAATCCTTTCATAACTCATTGGACTGCATTCTGTCCTCCATTTTGGGAGTTATGGATTCCCTGGTTTTTAGAGATAGCCTTAAATTCTCCTTTAGGTTTTCCTTTTGAATTAGACTATCCCACTTAAGCTTTTAGGTAGACCACCAGATAATGACAATAGTGGCCAGGTACCTACAGACTAAGAATTTTACTCACATTTTCAAGTATTTTGTGATATTTCCAATCAGTTGAGATTCAAGTCTTCCAAAATATATTTATCATACTCAATGATTCTGTGTGTCAGTGAATATTCTATTAGTATTATAATGCGTCCAATATTTGTAGATCTTTGAATTCAGCATATATTTTGACTGTTTGAAATGATGGCAATGATCAAGAATTTGATAGGAATTTCAGTTTATCTGGTTGAGTTTATGGATTCTGTACCATTACATGATTTCCAAAGGTGGAAAATATTTTTTTATAAAAAATAGGTACCACAGAAAATAAAGATGTACCTATCTTCATGGTTACAACACAGCATATAAAGGGAGTCTAAAGGTGCTACCTGCAAGGCTTAGGCATGAAGGAAGGAAGATTTGAGCCAAGATTATTGTGGGCTCAATAAAATGTATTATATTTGGCCACCAGTAGAACTGAATACTGTCTCTTAGGATATTTGATATGCTTATACATACTTGCTATTTTAACATCAAAGAGCATTGGCAAGCATTTATATGTATGATATAATATCTGTAATGTGTAACATAGGGATGTTCTGTCATGGTGAAGTGATACTGGATATTAATAGCATACTGAGAAATGACTAAGTCTATATACAGTGCTTATGAATGTATATGTTTAAGATAGTATGCAGACAGTATTGAGTAATTTCAGTGTCTACTAAAATAAATTGTTACAGTTTTAAAAGATAGCTTAATTTTGTAATCATTTTTATGCTTTCAAAAAGAATAATCAAGTGTGCTTATATCCTATACAAGTTCAGTGGCCTATTGACATTTCAGTGTTAAAATTTATGGGCGATCACACTGGAATACTACATAAAACTATAGCAAATCATGTCTAATAAATCCAGTTAAAATTTCTCAAAAAATATTTTAAATTTGGAATCGAAATTCTTCCAGAAATTTAAACTTAATCATTCAACATCATATCTTAACTCCAAAGTATGAAGACAGCATCTTTTAAAATATACCCAACTTTAACTTATTTTTAACCTAAGAAATATCCGTAGGACTGGTGAAAGGCTCAGTGAATAAAAGTGACTGGAGTTTGATTCCTGGAACCCATACTGTCAGGAGAGAACTGTCTATGGATAGTTGTTCTCGGATCTTCACATGCTTGCCAGAACTTCAGCTTACCCTCACTCATATACAAACATCACAGGGTATGCGTGCACACACATACACACACACACACACACACACACACACACACACGCACGCATGCACATACAGCACTATTAAGAGGACTCATACCCCTGTTGCCTTTCACTTATTCTGAAGCATGCTTACAGTATGCTCAAATGAGATAGTTTTATGAAAACATGTTAAACGGTAGCTGCCCTTTCTCAATATTATAACTATGGCTATTTTCTGAGCATTCTCCCTTTTCTGTCTTCATTTCTTATGCCTTCTATGTTCCACATTAGTTTCACATAATGCTTGATATTTTATTAATGATTTTATATCTTATTACAATGACCATATGAAATTCAACTGTAAGTATCAGTTGGTAATTATGTCTGGTGTGTACTTAAATTCAGAAGTCAATTCATAATATTTAGTTATATGATAAGCCTATACTTTGCTCATAAATTTTCATAAGTGCCTGGTTTTCCCAAAGGCAATATTTTCTTTCTCTTAATACTATTTTTGAAAATAGTGATCCCTGAATATTTTTCTATAAATGATGAAATTTACCTCAATGAAATACCATATATATTAGAAAATGTGAAAAATACTCTGGTTTCAATGAGAACATATACATGACTTTTGAATCTTATTTAGAATAGAAATATTCATATTGAGATATTCATATTCGAGTATTAGGAAATTTTTCATTTTTTGTATTTGCTGCAATATACCTAGTGTAGAAGTTTCCTTATAATCGACTGCACTCAGTATTCTTTCAATCCAAGTACCACAGGTAGGACTCATGCAGACTGAATCTCTGAAGATACTGCCTGGTCTTTTCAGTCAGAGATGCTAAATTTCTGTCCTACCAAAGAAGGTAGCGCCTTATACAGGATAATATCATGGGCAGGAGTGAACCTGGATAAATGCGTACATATACGAATCTGAATCTGAATATATTTCTACAGAATCCTAATGAAAATACATATTTACATGAAATAGAAATGGTTTGGCACCATACAATGTTTGAACTATTTCATCAGTAAGACTCTTCATAGACTGGACGATATATTAATCTACTAAGTGTTTAGTTTATCATGTAAAAAATAAAAATAAAATAAGATAGTTTTTCTGAGGAAATTTGTGCAGATATTTACAGTGCACACTGAACATTTAAGGAGCACACTCGAGGCAGTCCAAATGTGGGTAGGAGCCGATGCTTGCAACAAAGACTGGCTCACCAGAATACAACCCAGTTTTACCATGTGCCAATCAATGTCAGTTTTGGAAAATATATGTGCTTAACAATAGGCCATATAAAATGTAGTTGAAAGTATCTAGTATTGTAAATTAGTCACATTGACTTTGCCAACATAAACCTTTATTGTTTAATTTATTATGTAAACATTTGGATGCACACATACTTGATCTGCCATTTTATATGAAATATAATTTAAAATATATTTCAGAGTTACCCAGTTAATGCATTTCTTAATAGCTATTTGTATAGGATCAATTTATCATCAGTGCTTGGTTCCTAATATTGTTTCACATTTAATTATTGTGAAACATATTTAAAGGCTTAATCAATTTTTGTATTAGATATTTTGTTTTCAACAGTTTCAAATATCCTCTTGATACATAAAAATTGAAAACTCTTTTTATAGCCACACTAATGCTATAAATTCTCTAAAGTTATCATGCACAATCCTGAGTGCAGGGATAGCATCTGTAAAATACAATGCTGTGCAAAAAGACTTGTCAGCTGCACTAAAACCAAAATAAAGATCATTTAGTTTTAAAAATCTTCACAGTTTACTGTATTTAAGGCTCCTGAATATTTAGGTGTTTATAAATTGACTTAAAGAGAAGTAGAAAAGAATACATAATATGTTTAAATATATAACCTATAATTTTATATATCCATATCTGCTTTTAGAATTTAAGTTATCTGAAGTTAGAAACAAAAATAAAATCCTTTTTTTTGTATCAAGAAATGTATTTATCCATATACACATATATCCATATGTGTATATATATATATATATATATAGAGAGAGAGAGAGAGAGAGAGAGAGAGAGTATATATACAGTATATATGTATGGGAATATATACTGTGGCATAACATTGTATACACATACACACATATAAACACACATCCATACCGATTGGACGCTAATTTATTCATTTGATGGAAATTCTTCAAGAAATAAAACATGTTTTTATGAACTCTCATCCCTTCATTCCAGATAATGAATGGTTTGCTTGGTGATCTGATAATTAAGCTCTTGTTTGTGTGGCCGCATTTATTATGATACTCTGATGATAAGCCACATTTAAATAAGCTCTACAGGAGGTAGAATGTCTTTAGAACTGGAGGCTCCACCCAGCACACCTCCAGTGTACTAACACTGAGAGTTTGTAACATCTTAACTAAAAAGAGACACATAAAATGTATACAATACTATTTTCCCTGGGCATAAACTAGAACATAAATATAATTTTAAAATTCTAACATAGGAGTATTGAAAATTAAACTGTCAACATTTGCCATTTTCAGGAGTGACAAAGATATGTTGTTTAACAAAACTGGAATTAATTTTAAAATAGTGTAATTGAAATATTACAAGCAGAAGTAAAATCATTTGGGGTAAAAGATATTTGTATGTGGTTAAATAGCCATTCCTACATATTAAAACCCCCATATAGAAACAATTGATAATTCTTGTAGTTGTTTTACTCTGCTAAATAACATAAGCAATAAAATTGTTGATAAGACAACATGTATGAAAAATACTTTTATTTTCATTGTGTTCATTGAATAATTTCATATTTCTCCAGAATATCATGTGTAGGGCATAGGCAAGTATGTGAGAAAAATGGCAAACCACATTAGAACAGTTCACTGAATTTGAAATGTTTAGAAATATTTAGTAAAGTGAAACGGAAAGTGTTTGTTTGTGTTCACTTTGGCTCTCAAGTGTGAGGTTCTTTAGTGTGTGAGGAGTTTTCACAACTGTTTCTGCTTGAACACACCCACTTCAGACTATCAGACTATCCTATTAAAGGAATAATAGAATCTTTGTTAGTTTTATGTGACTCCAGTCTCAAATTCACATTAGATACCAAAAAAATAATACTTTCTCATGTTTCTAGGAACATCTCTCTGCTGAGAATAAATGTGTTTTAGATATTGGAGAATAGCACACACACACACACACACACACACACACACACACATATCCTCAATGCCAAATGCTTATATTTGTTTTCTTTGTTAATTTTTTATATATTTCCTTGTATATTCTCCTTTATCTTTTGTAGGCTCATCTCTTAAATCCAAATTAATGAATGACTCAATGAATAAAAACAGAAAGCAGATTTGTGGGGGATGAAATGCTCGAGCTGGAGACCTAAATGCTTAGCTTAACGAAATCCTCTCTAGAACAAAGATGATGCACTAGCCATCATGAAAGCATTCAAAACATTCATGGTATGAAAGCTTCCTCCTTACACCTTCTGCTAGACACCTTCAAATCTCCTTCATTGTCATCTGGATTAACTGTAGTTCAAATGCACAAGGAATGCATTTGACTTCTGTATTTTACATATACAGTTCTAAGCCTAGTAAGAGTTGGTTTTTTTTTCTTTCATTTTTTCTTACTTTTAATTGAAAAAAATCCATATAATATATCCTTGCAGAATCTCCCTGCCTGCTTTACTCCATGCCCTACTTTTAAAAAAAAAAAAAAAAAGAAAGAAAAAGAATAAAGAAAGAAACAAGCACACAACCCCCTCCAAAAACATTCTAGAGTATTGTTGATTTGTGGTGGTGAAAATTATCTTCATTTTCCCACTGACACTACACAGTGCTTAAAGTGACTCATCTTTCTCCAACAGGAATTCTGAAAGACATCAATTTTCCCCAGAATTATTTCACTCAGGACAATTTTGATATTGCTTTCGGGGGGGACAGTCTTACAGGTTAAAGATTTTTATCTCATTTATTTATTTATTTATTTATTTATTTATTTATTTATTTATTTATTTATTTATTTATTTATTTATAGATTGTTGGATGATTTGAAACATCAGAAGGAAGCTTTGTGTTCTTTCCCTCAGCAGGTTATTTATACTGTTTTATATCCAGTTCAGTGTTTTATGATGTTAAATAGTGCTTTCAATAGGATTCTCACAAGAGAATCTCTAACTGCTTTCCACTTAGCTTTCACAAGGTTGATGCTCCTCCTGCCTGCAATCCTTCCTCAGTATTGGGTTTTCTGAAGTAGACACATTGGCTCATTCCAGGGAGGGTGAAGTGAAGTGTAGGTCATCTTTCCACATCTCAGTACCTGCAGTCATAGCAAACTACATTTCACATTATCCCAGGATCTTTAATTGCTTTCTGAGTCTTGGTTCTATGAAACCATCTATAGTGTGTTATAGTGAGTGTGGAATAGTGGGAACTCCACCAGAGCTCATTTCATGCGAAACATTTAACCAGATGCCCACATGTTTTCTTATGTGTTGTCAGTGTGTGTATTTTGTGTAAGAGGTGAATCTGTCTTAGTCCCAACATCAGAGTGGGGTCTGGTACTCTACTATTGTTAAGGTAATATAATGTGATCTCAAAGACCATTATTAATAAAGAATTCATACGTGCTAATGAGGACTTAAAAACACTGAAGCTAGATGAAGTTTGAGGAAGGCTGAATACTACAATTGTGTATGTAGTCATTACAAGTCAATACATGTTATAGGTTATATCACATGATGTTTTTCTGTTAGACAACATGTTTTAAAATAAATTCATGCCTATTAATTGATAATATATTGTTGAAATTTTGTTACATTTGAAAGAAACTTAGTTGATTAATGAAGTACTTTTCAGCAAAAATAACTTCTATAGTACTATATTTGGTCCATAATTGTGTCACTCTTACTTTTAAAATATGGTTTATTTACATGGTTATTTATCAGTCATACAACTTAAGAAGGAGGGTAAGAATGAAGCTTGTAAAATTAAAAAAAAATTCTTGACTAATTTTTTTGTTTGATGAAACATCAACCTGAATCTCTTCACAGGTATTTACATAATATGAATGAATGGGATCCCTTAAACACTAACCATTTAATTTAATACCTTTATCAGCCTGAAAGACAGGAGTGTGTCTAATCCAGACTCTTTCCTTTTTAGTGAAGTATAACGAATATTGCCCATAACTGTTGATCAAGAAAGTCCTAGGACCTTCATTACTGGGATTTATTTCAAGTATGCTCTGGGGGAAGAAATGGGGTTAACATGTGCAGATCTCTAAAGAGATTTATGAAGTTCATCTTTAGTGTTCCTGGAGCAAGACTGGAAAGCAGACTGGTGGGAGGAAGCAGGAAGAATTACAATTGATTGAAAGATGAAGTTCAGAGGCCCTGAAGTCTGCAACTGTATTAATGAGAAGATGAAACTCAGTGGTTTGTTAAAGAGCTTCTCCCTAAAATAAAAATAAAAATCTTAAGTTTTATTGTTACCTTGGGCAAGAATATAGGAAGCAATCATTTCAAAATTTAAAAAAAAATTATTTTATATTAATCACAGGTTATGTACTTTGTATCCCAGCCATAGCCCCCTCCCACGTTCCCTCCTTATCCCCCACCCCCATCCCTCCCTCATCTCCTCCCTGCCCCTTTCCAAGTCCACTGATAGGGGAGGACCTCCTCCCCTTCCATCTAACTCTAGCTTATCGGGACTCTTCAAGACTGGCTGCAATGTCCTCTTCTGTGGCCTAGCAAGGCTGCTCCTCCCTCAGACGGCGAGGGGGTCGAAGAGCCAGTCATTGAGTTCATGACAGGTCTCTTCAGGAATGGCTGCAATGTCCTCTTCTGTGGCCTAACAAGGCTGTTCCTCCCTTGGGGGAGGGGGGAGTAGAAGAGCCAGCCATTGAGTTCATGTCCGAAATAGTCCGTGTTCTCCTTACTAGGGTACCCTCTTGGATATTGAGCTACCATTTGCTACATTCAAGCAGGGGTTCTAGATTATATCCATATATGGCCCTTGGTTGGAGAAACAGTCTCATAAAAGACCCCTGTGCCCTGATATATTTGGTCCTTGCGGAGCTCCTGTCCTCTCCAGGTCATACTAACTCCCCCTTCTTTCATATGATTCCCTGCACTCTGCCAAAGGGTTGGTTATGTGTCTTAATATTTGCTTTGATACACTGCTTGGTAGAGTCTTTCAGAGGCCCTCTGTGGTAGGCTCTTGTCCTGCTACTTGTTTCCTACATCCAATGTCCATCCCATTTGTCTTTCTAAGTGAGGATTCAAATTTTGAATTTCTGTGAAATCAGAACAAAGAAAAAGTATGGGGAATATGTTGAATAACATAAGAAAACCCTCAACATCCTGAAAAAATTATGAAAGATTACATGATGATTTTCAAGATGATGTTAAACATTTAATTTACACATTTATCTAGAATAGAAACAAGTATGAATGAAAACAAAAATATAATTAAAGATGGCAGTGTACCTGATGTGATCTAGTGTGCTTACCTAGACTTTGACCTTAATATGGAGAGGAAAGAAAAAGGAATATCTTGTGCTGTGTGCTTGAGGCTATAGACTGTATCCTATCACTTCATTTGCTTAATTTGAATAAGGTATAACTTATAAATATTTACTTATAAAATTAAATAAGGAAGCTAATTAGGCAGGTAATATTATTTACCAAAGAAGAGACTAAATTGCCTAGTATTTCCAAATATGTTAAAGAAAACTCATGCTGAGTCTATGGGGGTATGAGCTCAGGAGAAGAGTGATGTGGATGAGAATGCATGGTTGTACCACATTTGAAGGCCTGGACAAAAACGGCACATTAATAGAACAGATCAAGTCCAAAGAATTGAAAAATGACTCCATGCCATGTATATTTAAACATCTGCATCTATATATGGTGAAAAAGACATTTTCTGGTAGGGGAGGTGAAATGACTTAATTTAATGTAAGTTTTCTATAAATAAATACTGTATTTTTTCTCTTCCTAGTTTACATCCACAGGGAAAAGAAAGATGAGTTCATTTAACATAAAATACACTGTTATTTTGCTTCTGCATGACCTCATATTGTGATCTGTATTTTCATCCTGTGTTTCTTTTTTGTTTCATTTAATAAGTCCCATGATGGCATAATTTATATCTGCCTAACTGTTGTTCTCATGGTTCGAAAATCAGCATCTAGAGTATAATAGGTGTCTAAAATAAATACCTTTGTTGGGTGCATGAAAGCAAATGTGACTTTATAAACACTACCTTGAGTATTTCTCTAAGTAAATCATATTTTCCACACAATTAGCCAGTGAATTCATGTTTTGTGAATCATATATTCATTAAATATTAATATAACTCAAATTCAAACTGTCAGTGAGATTCCTAAATGTTGTTTGAGAAAGAAGGGCTCCGTAATAATTGGATAATTATTCCGTCTCTATCAGCAATACTGCTTGCAACCTTTTACTTACTGTGATGTAGCAAATCACTATCACATTCTCTCAGAGATCTGAGTTCTTCCAGTGCTCTGGGCTTGCCAGTTGTGTGCTCTTGCACAGATTCTGCCATTTTCATGGCTTCTGTTTCCCTAAAGGGTATGTCAGCACCTCTTTATGCAGTTCTGAGCACTGCCTCAGGCCCTGGAGGGCTTACATTTTAAATGTGATCATTAGTAAAAGGTGTCATTGCCCTGTTTATACCTCCTCATACAGTGTACTGTAAAGTCAGTATGGGGTGTGGAACAGGGGTCATTCGCATCGGTAAGTGCACCCAGGGCCTTTGCTCAAAACAGCTCTATTTCTCCTGTTGCTCAGAGAGGAAAGCAAACAGTAGGTAGGTAAGGAAGGACTGGAATTATAGAGATATAATGTCCTCAAGGAAGAGTGTTTCCTTACCTGCTTTGATCCTTGTACTAACTTGGTCCTTTCAGCTGTAGCTTGCCTGCTGAGCTTCCCTCCTTTCCTTGGAGGAGTTCAAATGTTACAACAGTTGAGTAGCCATAGACAACTTTGATTTAAAAGATGAACACCCTCCCAGCTCAGTGCTTTCTTGATTTTGAGAAGTCTCCAACAATGACATCTGCTGCTAAAATTGATTCTGGAAGAACCATTTTAAAAAATGACCCTCCCTCAGGTCATGACTGCTATGCCATGGTGTCTTTGTCTTCACTCTCTTTTTGAAACCTCTAGTTTTTGTCTGAAAATCATTTCGGCTTTATGAAAGAATATCGCTGACAGGTACAAGGGGACTCTGTATGTCTGTGGTCAGTGAAGCTCCACAATGATAACCTAAGGTGCCATGCAATTACTTCGACATCGGCAAAGATAAGCCTGCAAGTCTTCCCAATCAGAGACAACCTCACAGAACTCTGCTAGTTACCAAATTGAGAGAATATATATTGACTCAATACTATTACCTAAAATGTACACAATATTTAGATAATTTTACACAGTTGAAGATCAGTCAATATATTATTTGTGTAAATTTTCTCCTCCTACCTCATAGCTTCTACTACTACAAATGGTATTTCTGAACAGGATTGCTTTCTTCATAAAATCAATAATGTTGCTTTATATTGTATTTCCCCCTTCATCTTCCTAGATACATTGTAACCTAACATACTTACTTTCAAAACTTTGTAGAATATTTCAATGAATAGAACAAGTTACATTTTTATGCAAATCTATAATTATTATTGAAAACTTAGTATACAGCATGCTAGCACACTAAACACAAAGCAACATGCAACATGTTGACTCTAATGTTGAGTAAGACTTACTGTTACAGGAGAATTATACACAGTTAATTATTTATTTCCTTAATAAGTTCAAATATTATTCAAGTTTATGTAAGTTGATATTCATTGCTTATAAAATAAACAAAAATATGTTTATAATATATCAAAAAAGTCTTCAGGGAGATAACCTAGAACAACTGTACAGATGTAGCCCATGGCAGCTCAGTATCCAAGTATGTTCCCTAGTAAGGGGAACAGGGATTGTCTGTGACAGGAACTCAGTGACTGGCTCTTTGATCACCAACCCCCTGATGGGGGAGAAATTTTGTCAGGCCACAGAGGAAGACAATGCAACCAGTCATGATGATACCTGATAGGTTAGGGCCAGATGGAGGGGGAGAAGGACCTCCCCTATCAGTGGACATGGAGAGGGGTATGGGAGGAGAGGAGGGAGAGAGGCTCGGATTGGGAGGGGCTGAAAGAGGGAGTTACAGATGGGATACAAAGTGAATAAACTGTAATTAATATAAAAAATTAAAATTAAAAAAACAATACATGTTTTGTTGAAGGACAGCTCCAACAGTGTGTTCAGTGATACAAGGAAGGGATATGCCGTGGGAGACACACATGCACAAACACTTGGTGGAGGTAGCAAGCTCCAACAACTTCACACATACACATACATACATACATATATACATACATGCAAACACACATATTTGGTGGATAGAGCAAAGCTCCAACCAATATATATATATATATATATACACACACACATATGCACATTGGGTTGATGCAGTAGTGCTCCAGCCAATGTGCAAATATACATATATACACATAAGCAGATTAGACAGAACAAAGCTTCAACAACTTTCTTTTTATTTCACAACATATGTATCCCAGAAAAATCTTTCAAAGGGTACAAAAATCACAATGTGGTTACATTTTATTTTTCTTTAAGTTAAAGATTACAATGAGTTACATAAAAAGTATGTTTCCTCGATACCCTTACATGTTCAAGTGTTTTACATATTATTGGTGAAAAACAAATTATTTCCAAGAACCCACATACATTTGTAACTAAGCAACTTGTTATAGATTAACAAAGTTTAAGCAAGAAAGGTATTTTTTTTCAGCCAGGTTTACTTACTGGCAGGCTGCAACTTGTAGTTACAAAGAAAATCAATTATTTCATTATTTATCTTAAAAAGAAATCATAAATTTCTTAAAAGAGTCATAAATTTAAACCTTCATATAAAAAACATTTAGTCATTTCTACTTTAAATCCTCAGAGTGCACATCTAGTCATTAACAGTTTTTGTTAAATCATATGAGGGAGTTGAGGGCAAAAATGTGTACAAGAAATTGATTCCAAGCACAACTTCAGTAAGAGAATCACGTCAACCAGTGCTACTAGGCCTACCATTGTTCTCTTCCCTGACCCTGAAAAATCCCTACCTCACCTATAAAAATTGTGCCTTTCTGAACTCCAAATTGTTCCCTAAGATTTTTGTACATCAAAGCCACTATCAAAAGCATGTTAACCTAACTTTACTAACAGTCTGCATCTCCCTTGACATCTCTAAGTCCTTGTAAGGTAGTGGATGAATCAGTAATCTGCTCCAGCAGCAATGCTTGAAAAAGTTCACTATTATTTTACGTGCCAATGACACTGCCTAGTGAGGGCCTGGAAGCTGCCTTACATTTCCCATACAGTTCATTGATTATGAGGGATACAGTAACCATGAAGGCAACAAGCAGGCTGATATTCATAACAGCATGAAGTCCTCAGGACCTAGTCCTTGGGGTTCTGCCTCTCTGAGGCATACTAATCATGATTGTGCTAACTGTTCAGCTAATTCCATGAGTTCTAAAGCTGTTTTGCTGTTCCTACTGCGTGGCCTCTAATCATTTTTGTAATTAAAAAATATTATCTAAAAATCACATGACATTGGAAATTAGACTGTATTTACACTACCTGTTAAACTCATAACAAAATGAAGTATAACTATATCATTCTTTATATTGCAATAAACTCAATTCATTAACAGCTTCATCTTTATATGTACATATATTCAAGAAATTTAATAGCATCCTCATTTTCCAATCATATGTAAATATGATGTCTTGTTTTAATGTGCTTTGCTGCTGCTGAAATGTTTAGTTACAAATTTTCTCTGAGTCACAAGTTTCATCTCAGAAAATTCAATAAAGCTTCAAAAAGCACTGCCAGTATGGATCACAGTTCTTCATACTTGTGATTGATGGCTTTATTAACATAGTGTTGTAAAGCCAGTAATGCCACAGTTCTCAATCTTTCTAATGCCAACTTCACATATCTCTTTTTAGGCACCATTGGCTTGAAATGCAGGGCATGATTATAGCTCATTAAAGTATAAGGCTGAAGAATAAACTGAAGTATTATTTCTATTACAATGTTAAAATAGATTAGAGAGTAGAGAGAAATGCATTCTCCAGAGGATCAGAACTTATGAACTTAATAGAACGATTCTAACTATATCTATTTATCTATAAATACACAAGTATATAGGATTTTATTAGAATGGTTTTTAGGCTATGGTTCAGCTACTCCAGTGATGGCTGTCTGCCAACCGAAGGTCCAGGAATCCAGAAATTTCTTAGTCTATGAGGCTAGATGTCTTAACTGGTCTTCAGTATATACAGGAATCCTGAAGAAGCAGGCTGTAATGCCAGTAAAGGAATGAACTTGCTAGCAAGAACAAGCAAACAAAAAGAGTAAGCTTCGTTTTTCCGTGTCCTCTGTATAGGCTGCCAATAGAAGTTGTGACACAAATTAAGGTGGACCTTTCCTCTTCGAAAGATATAAAATAAAGTAGGTCTAACCTCAGATGATTTAATTAGGAAAAAAATCTTTCATAAGTTTTCCAAGATGCTTGAGCTTTACTTAATTCCAGATGTAATTTACATGACAACCAAGAATATCCATCACAATGTGTACATATATGTATACAAATATATATTCAATTTATTATCGTTTGATTTTTTATATATATGTATTTGGAACATATAATAATATATGATATATAAATGAATTATATATCTACATATGTTTGGAATAAATTAAGAATATTTGAACTTAGAAATCTGGAATGTTCTTGAGCACAGTTTACATAGCATTGAGTCAATTAAATCAGAAACTATCTGGACTATATAGCTTTCTGCCTTGTTTCATATTTAGTCAATATTTACTTCTTTTTGTTCAGTATTTTTTCTGAACACTGTGAAACACAATTCTTTATTAAATAAAATGATTCTAAAATAGAAAACTTGATTTGAGTTTACTTTCCTCATTAATCAAAAGAAAAACATATTAATATGGGAATGTTTCGATTAGACAATTCCTAGTAGCGAGCAGAGGGTCAAGTTCGCTTTTTTGTTTGTTTGTTTGTTTGTTATGAAAGCCATATGAATAAGCTATTATTTGATCTTTGAAGGCTTTTTATTTGTTTCCCCTCAGGAAATAAACCGACATAATCTTACCATTACTTCCATTGTTTAACAGGCAACAGTGAAAGTTGTGTGTTGTGATTTTTGGGTAGGGTAAGATGGCTTCACCATCAAAGTTTTAATAACATTTGGCCATGGCTATTTCAGGAGATAGGAGCAATGGGGAATCACTAGATTATATAACTGCCAGGAGAATAATTAAATTACTAAGCAACTTTGTTAATAGAAATATATCTATTCTCCAAAGTGGAAAATGTAGTCTGAGAAATACTTAAAAAAATGAATTGATTCAGTCATAAATCGCAAAACTTAAAATTTTTGTTGACCTGAATCAATTACCTGGCCATTGGTTCATGTAGAGTTTTTATGCTAAAGCTCAGTGATTGACAGCAAATCATTCTAGTTAGGTATTCACCCTCATACTATCATGTGTTAGAGCTGTCACCAGTTTGGGCATGTTCACAGAAATAATCTGCATGGTTACCACTGAAGCAGAATGCATCTGCTTTGGCCAGCTGTTTTCATCTATCAAGAGCCAGTCAGAGGCACCTGACTGCAGAGGGTGGCCTGAGTGAGCTAGACGTTCTTGGCATCTATAACTGCTGCCTCTGGATTGAATCACCATATCAGTACCTCATTATCATCTCAATTTCTGTTTCGGTGGCTCACTAGCACTTTATTGGTATTACAGCAATATTAATAACCATTTGAAATCCCACAGTTTTTCATGTGTAATTTCCCAGTTATCGGTACCTATATAGATGTTTTATGTCAACAGTGATATTAGGATTGTCTATTTTTAATGATTTTATTGAAGTAGTAGTTCTGTACCGCCAGTGCATACAACACCTTAATCATAGAGAAAACTGTGCTGACCAACATTGGGCTGACTAACCCCCAGAATAAGATAGATCACTAAGTATAAATTCTGCAGACATGCTCTCTGAGACGCTGAGCCTCCTGTGCGGCTGGAGTTGGCTTCGGCATCTGCAGCTTGATGATTATAATGTACATGAGGCTCCCCGGGGATATTGCTGCTGAATGATCTAAAAGCTTTGGACCCAATCTGAAATACAACTCTGTAGAAAAAAGAAAAAAAATGGATAAAGCCTGAAGAAATATAAAATTTTAAACTTCTTTATTCAATAATGGATTTTTTTATTCTTAAAATTTATGTAATTCCTCTAAGTCTAACTGGAAGAGATTACTACTGTTTTCTTTAATTATATGTACTCTCAGTAAACATTTATTTTGACTTGAACATAATTACCATCTGCAATCTTTAATTGAAATATACTTGTTTAAATCATTGTACTTTAGTTATATGCCCCTTCTAACAGCCATACTGCCTTAAAATTTAGTTTTCTCTGAAGGCATTTTTAAAAAAAAAATTCATTTGTCTAAAGCTGTGTTGGAGTTTCTCATTTTTCAGTCATTCAGTTATATTCAGTTATGTTTTTGTGTTCTGGTTTACTTTTAATGTGTGATCTATCTATGCCTTCTGGCCTGACTCAACCTTACTTTTCTTTTCCTCCTTTTTATTAATTTATTTTTATTAATTACAACTTATTCAGTTTGTATCTCAGCTGTAGCCTCTTCCTTGTCTCCTCCCTCCCTCTTTTCCTCCCATGCCCCTCTCCAAGTCCTCTGATAGGCAAGGTTCTCCTCCCCTTCCATCTGACCATAGCCTATCTGGTCTCATCAGGACTGGCTGCATTGTCTTCCTCTGTGGCCTGGTAAGGCTGTTTCCCCCATCAGGGGGAGGTGATCAAAGAGCCAGCCACTGAGTTCATTTCAGAGACAGTTCCCTTACTAGGGAACCCACTTGACATCTGAGCTGCCATGGGCTATATCTGTGCAAGTTCTAGGTTATCTCCATGCATTGTCCTTGGTTGGAGTATCAGTCTCAGAAAAGATCCCGGTGCCCAGATTATTTGGTTCAGCCTTTCAAAGAGTCCTCTTGCCTCTATATCTATGCCACTAGGATTACAGTACTCCTGGTTGTGCCGTTTCTTCTTAAACAATAATAAAGCAGCCCTAACTAAGTGTTTGTTACCATTCTCAGAGGTAATAGAAAGAATTCTGTATCATGTTCTGTCAGCCATGCATTCTGACAGAATGGGCAAAGTCACTATGACATTACAAATGAAGTAATTAGAAATTCACACTTGAAATGTAAAAAATAGTCTAAATAAAATGCTTACTTTAAAGCATGATTTTATGCACTGTTTTTTAATTTTTTAATATTTTTTTATTTTAATTTTTATTAATTACACTTTATTCACTTTGTATCCCCCCATAAATCCTACCTTCCCTCCCCCTTCTCTACCCATGCCCCTCCCCAAGTCCACTGATAGGGAGGTCCTTCTGATCCTAGTCTATCAGCTCTCATCAGGAGTGGCTGCATTGTCTTCCTCTGTGGCCTGGTAATGCTGCTCACCCATCAGGGTGAGGTGATCAAAGAGCAGGCCAATCAGTTGATGTCAGAGACAATCCCTGTTCCCATTACTATGGAGCCTACTTGGACACTGACCTGCCATGGGCTATGTCTGTGCAAGGGTTCTAGGTTTTCTCCATGCATGGTACTTGGTTGGAGTATGAGTTTCAGAAAAGACCCCTGTGCTCAGATTTTTGGTTCTGTTGCTCTCCTTGTGGAGCTCCTGTTCTCTCCAGGTCTTGCTATTTCCCACTTCTTTTATAAGATTCCCTGCACTCTGCACAAAAGTTGGCCATAAGTCTCGGCATCTGCTTTGATAGTCTGCAGGGCAGAGCCTTTCAGGGGCCCTCTGTGACAGGCTCCTAGCTTGTTTCCTGTTTTCCTCTTTTTCTGATGTCCATCCACTTTGCCTTTTGGGATGGGAATTGAGCATTGTAGCCAGAGTCCTCCTTCTTGATTAGTTTCTTTAGGTGTACAGATTTTAGTAGGTTCATCCTATATTATATGTCAATATGAATGAGTATGTACCGTATGTGTCTTTCTGCTTCTGGGATAGCTCACTCAGGATGATCTTTTCCAGTTCCCACCATTTACATTCAAATATCATGATGTCCATGATTTGAAGGGATATATTCAGTCAAGCCAGGAAAGTCGTGTGGAGGAAGGATGAAGTAGCTAATGACACTGTCTGTAGTTAAGAAGGAGCGAGTGGAGACAGAGAGAGATGACATTGCTCACTGCACTGTCTCCTTCTGCTTTTATTTAACCTGAGACCCCAGGCCATAGGATGGTGCCTCCCATGGTTAAGATGACCTTCCAGTGTTCTCATTTAGACCTCTGTAAAACGTTGTCACGGATATAGTCTGGGACGTGTCTCTTAGATGATTCAACATCCAGACAAAGTGACACCTATAAGTTATCAAGTGTGACAGATGCTCAGGCTTAAGTTCTACCTTGGTTTTTATTCTTGCCAATAGCTATTTCTCTTGTTCCTAATATATTTGTTCTACCTGCCTGTTGACCCTACTGAAGTGTTTTATGTCTAGATCAACACACATCTTTAATGTGCTACATAGAGGTCTGACATACTGGTAATAATATATATATATATATATATATATATATATATATATATACACACATATATATTCTGTTTTATTGAAATGGATTTTTTTCATATAATGTATTATGGTTATGGTTCCACTCTCTCTAACAGTCCTAGTTCCTGATCACCTCACCTCCCATCAGTATCCAACCTCATTTTGTCTTTCACTAAAAAATGAGATTATAAAATATAATAATGAAGTGAGTTATGATATAATTTTTATGTTTTATAAAGTTTTATAATGCTATAAATCAAAAATTTATCAGAATTGGAAAAAAACAAACGAACAAACAAACAAAAAATAAAGAGACCAAGAGATGGCATAAGACCATTCATACACTCAGGAATTCTATTAAAAACTCTAAACTAGAAGCTGTATTGTGTACTCAAAGGACTTGTAGGGTAACAAGAGAGAAGAAAAAATATAAATAACATAAATATAAAAATTAAAAAATAAATAAAATAAAAAATAATTAGGAAGAGCTCCGGTTTTTTGACATAAGGAACCTCCAAAGACAGCAATGAGTTAATTTTGTGTTGGCCATATGCTGCTCATCTTGAAGCCTGCCCCTAGGAGTAGTTTATTTCCTTAGGGAGATCCCCTTGGAGGTAAGTAAAGTTTCATTTGCAGGAGGATATAAGTTGGAAATTTCTTCTGGGTTAGGGATGGGGCATGTGTCCATGTCATGTCTCTTTTCTGTTCCAGGGTCCCCAGGGTCCCTTTTTTATTACAGACCTGTGCAGGCCTGGTGCGTGCTGCCTTCAAATGTGTGTTGATCATGTTGGTTTAGAGGGCATTATTTTCTTGGTGTTGCCCTCTGTCTCTTACACTCTTTCTAAGTCCTCTACCATAGGACTCCCCAAACCTTATGAGGAGGGTGTTAATGGAGACATGTCACTTAGAGCTGAGTGTTCCAGGGTCTCTCACTCTCAGACAATGTCTCCCTGAGGGTTCCTTGTATTTGTTCCCATCTGGTGCAGGAGAACATTTCTCTGATGACCAAACTAGTCTTAAAAAGGACTTTATGAGTATGACCAAAGTCTTTAAGAGGAAATTATAAATCCTTTAAAGAAATCTATGGGATGTGGGATGCTGGTTATATTTGTTGTTGCAGGTGATTTGTTCATTCATGCTATGAAGATTTAAAGAGCAGTGATGGTAGGCAAACATACCATTGTTCATTTTCTTTTCACTGCGTTGAATAGCACATCAAGGATTTACAGGTTCTATACCCAAATCTTGACTAGCCACAAATACAGAGATATAAGACAGATTAAGA
>CM053763.1:66458749-66485879 GCA_028658305.1 Pachyuromys duprasi | reverse complement strand
GTCCCTGCTTCCCTCACTAGGCCCTCCATTCCTACACCTAGCTATCCTGGGTCCCATCTGCACAGGGGTTCCAGGACACATCCACACGTGGTCCTTGGTTGTAGAAACCGTCTCATACAAGACCCCTGTGCAACGTGCAGACTCACTGCTAAAATGATTAAGTAGTCAAATCCAATGCTTAGGGTCAAGTATGAAATGGTATTCTCATTGTTTTAGATAAGACTCTTGTCATCTACTAATTAGGTCAGTGAACACATTTTGCAAAGTATGTGTTTAGGTAATAATTTCATATTTCATGGATGGAATGAAAGCAACTTACTGAGTGTACAGCATATTAATGTCGAATATAGATAGAGTATGCATGATGTATGAAAGACTAGGGGTGCAGCTCAGTGGCCAAGTAAGTGTATAGCAGTCACAAGGCCATGGGTTCAGCCCCAGTAGCATAAGAACAAGAAAAGCTAATCCTCTCTTTTCATGTGTTTATTTATTCACTGTACATCCTGAACACTGTCCCTTCTTCTCGTCTACTCCATCCCCCCACCCTCTTCCCTCTTTCTCCCCTTCCCTTCCCTAGAAAAAAATGGAGCCCCTTTTGTGTCCTCCTTATTACATAGCCTCTTTCAGTCTGTGAATTGTGGTATGGATATCCAGAATTATATGGCTAATATCTGCTTATAAGTGAGTACATACCATGTGTGTCTTTCTTATAGGGACAGGCCGTGGTAGCTCATGTCTGGAATGCCTTTTCTCAGTAGTCTCAGTGAGGAAGATCACCCATGAATTGGAGACCAACTAGGGTTACCAAGTCAGATCTTGTCACAGAGTGAGAGATAACAAGTACATGTGTACATGTGATTTTGCAATTTTAAATTTATGTGAATTCTTTTATTTCATTGTGATTACAATTTCAGAACTAGAATATTTAAGGTTCTCTTATGGACACTTTATAATAATGAAAAGCAAAACTCAAATGAATACACAATCATATAGTTATTGTAGGCAACAAATTGGCTCACTTATATTTTCAATAAAGATCTGTTGAGACATAATTTGCATACCTTAAAGTTAGCTACTAATTTGTGCAGTTCATTGGATTTTTAGAATATGTTCAGTTGTGGAGCTATCACTATATAATTTCAGAAAACAGTTATTATTCCAAGAGAAGAACCCAGCTCATCAGCTGTCATGTTCTATTCATCCCATGCTCCAGTCCCTGGGAAACATGATGATCCTTTTGTTTCCATGTATTTGCTTATTCTGGGCATGCGTGATACACAGAATTATACAGCATGTGGCCTTTTGTGATTGGTTTATTTCAATAAGTAAAGATTTTTCGATGTTCACTTACATTGTAGCATTTCTTTTCATTGTTATCTTATGTTAAATCAAAGAAGCTACCTTAAAGTGCACTTCTTTCATTCATTATGATTAGACTTTGGATTATTTCTTTGTGAAGTATTATGAATAATACCTCAGTAAGCATCTATGTGCAAAATTTTATGGGCCATCATGTTTTCAGTTCTCTTGCCTTAGTCCTTTGAATGGAAGGGTTGTGTTTTATGGAAATATATGATATCTGTTTAATATTTTGAGGTACACTCACAGTTCCTGCACAGTATGTGTACCATTTTGCATACAATGGCTAGTGCATGAAAGTTTTCATTATTCACATTTTTACTGATTTGTTGACCACATGACTTGGAAATTACATCCTTTTGAAGTTTTCATTCTTCTTTTCAACAGGATCATGATGTTGGGAATCATCTCTAGTTATTAATTAGTCATTTTTTGTGTTCCTTAGAGAAATAGCTGTTGAAATACTTGGCAAAATTTAGATTTCATTTTTTTTTAATTTGAGTCTTTTATGCTTAAAAATAATAAGGTATAATTGGCAAGTATATTTTTTCACTATGTGAACTCTCTTTGCACCCTTTAAATATTCCTGAAGATTTCATGCATGTATGCAAAGTATCTTGATGATATTTACATTTTCTCCTTATCTAATACCACCCTGACCTCCATCTCCCTCTTAAACTCTCTCTGAGTTCAATTAGTCGTGTCTGCATGTGCATCATTGCTGTGCTATACAGTAGAACAGGCTAGCCGCTACCTCTCCAAAGAAACTGCCACCAGAAGCCACCAACTGCCATTAGTTCTACTGCTAAGAGCGGGCATTGGAGCCTCTCCCTGATCCATGCTGGGTTTTAACTGGCCTGACCTGCTGCAGCTTTTGTGTAGTTAACCATGGCTACTGCGACTCACCACTGCACTATGGTACAGAGGTTAGCTTAGCTATCTCTTCACCTTAGAACAAAGCTGATGAGGTCACAGTCAGACTTCTGTATGGACTTCTAGGAGCTGATTTATGTTTTCAATACATTTTGCAAAGAAGTCATTGGTAATTTAGCAATAAAAAAGAAGGCAAGCACAGAAAGGAAGAAATGTTTATACTGCATAGGTTTTATAATAATATTTCCCTTTATGAGTTCCACAATTATTTGTTGGATACCAGAAATTGAAGAATGCATAGTTTTATGCGTGGATATTTATATATAGTGAGTAATTCTATTTAATCAACAATTAAAGAATTTATGCAATGCATTTTAAACATAAGTATATTAAATAACCACTGTAATATAATATGCATAACTATATAACTAAAACTATGACTGTGTACACATATGTGTTTGTATATGTATACAAAGTCAAATAGTTCTTCCAAATTACTTTTTAGTGAGCAGCGACACTAGGGTTTAGTCGAAGATTTTTGTGTCTGTAACCCTTAACTTTCCCATGACCGATGACCTAGGGTTGACAGGTGCCTTTAGACTATTTAACAATTAGACTTTAGACTAGTTAATTAGCTTCTTTTTCCTATTAGGCTTAGTATAAATAGTACTAGTAATTATTGTTTAGGGCTATGAGGAGAGTTTAACAGAATAATATATCTAAGGTATTAAAAACTATTCCCGGAACAGTACTAATGTCCACAAATATTAGTTATATATATATATATATTGATTACTATAAATCTGCTCTTAAAAACTGACATTTTATTAGAGACCAACACTCAATTAATAGCTACATAAATAATGGTATAGTTACAGATTTTGATATGAACCATAAAGAAAAGAAAATCAATAAAAAATGTGATTGGCTAGTTTAGGCATTCAGGTATTTCATTTCTCTTCTTTGCTATGGTGGATGATTAATTTTAATGTTTCTGTCTTAGAAAAATGAATGGTATTCTATGTTTTAATAGGTATAGATTTTCCACATTCATAAAGATAAATGTCCTGATTATGATAAAAATAGCCACTCTCAACTTAAAAATAGGTCAAAACTTTATTTGGAAATAGAAAAATTAATGAACAGGCTCAAAATTTCAGACCACATGTAATTAGTGTTAGTATTATCACCTCAAATTATTAAAGGAAATGAAATATAACCATGCATCTTATTAAATATTTTGTTTTTTAGAAAATAGTCTTATGAATATGAAAATTTTAGTCTAAGAGGTATTGAAAAATAAAATTTCAGACAAGTGTCATTATAAAACACTCACTATTGTAAGTGAAACAGTTTCTGAAAACAATTTTGGTAGACATACACTAATGTCCTGAGTGGAAGACAAGAACAAGATGTGAACCTGGGAAGGAATGCCTCCTTATGAATCTGGATGTCCATCTGATCTTTCCTATTGAGCAGTTCAGATTTAAACATTCTTTTGGGAAACAAGTGAAGAGAAGGCTCATCTTCTATAGTAGTTTTTCCTGTGAATTATTAATAATCCTGTGCATTATCATCCCAACAATTTTCATATTTCGTTCATTGCATAAATTGTCAAGTCTTATCATTACTAAATTATGGTTTCTTGTCAACTTAAAAATAAGACATTGTTTTTCATCCTCTTTACTGCCAGGAGCAAGTGATGTGTTGTTGAGATGATAGTAGTAGCTAACTGGTTGGAAAGGAATCGAATAATTTGAAAGATAGTTTCCTGGATAGTGGAGACTGGAAGCTATGCACAGCCAGGGAAGCATTTACAGTCTACTATGCAAATTTTCTTTGGCCTTAGCTCTAGGCAGGAACATTGGAGAGACTGATGGGGGATTACCTACATGTTGCTTTGTTTCTGTATGTTTGTAGTGAAATAACCCAATGATTATGACTAGTGAGTATGTGAGTATCCTGAATGGGTTTGTACCCACTGGAAGATAAAGCCTGAGTGTACTACAGGCCAATGCTAAGGATATACAGATTGTTCAACTTATACCCTCTATTCAAACAGACAGAGAATATATTTTATTCAGAATATATTTTATTCAGAGAAAATTCAAAGTGTCTTTAAATAGGTATGAATTTTTTTTATCTCTTGTATATCCTTAAAGCAGTATCCATTTTGCTTTTCTCTTTTCCAACTTCTTCACCAACATATTCATCTGAGAGATTGTTAGTTCTATTATAAAGAGAATATTAGTATTTGACACAGAGATATCTTTCCAGGCTTTTGCTAGAAACAATTATTTTCAAAAGAAATGATTAGAATTAAAAGCATGAAACACAGAAAATAATTTAGTAAACTGTAAGGATTATTTTCTGATGTCATGCCTTAACTTGGACAGTGTCTTTTGTTGGAGGGTTTTTCCATTATTTTTCACCCAATGTAGTTGCTTTGTCTGTTTACCCCAGGAAACAGAGATAATGTGCAATCAGCTTGATGGATGATCAGAGCAAATACCTGTTTGAGCCCTGGAATGGGACAGAGGTTGAAGCAGTTTAGATATTAAATTGCAGTAACCTTGGGAATTCTCTGGGCCAGGATGTATACTGCTTGTGTTGGGAAGACAAGCTTTTAGAATCTGGATATTAATTGTTGGCTAAAATATAGTATATTGAGGAATTCATCTAAAACTATTTAATCTTTTGATGTCCCATTTTACTCAATTTAAAAATCCAAGCTGTTTAATAACATCTATAATTTTTAGATGTATTTGTTCATGACCAGTTTGTTCCTTAATTTTTTAAAATGTAATATTATTAAATGTTTTGGAACTTGGATTTTAACAGATACCCACACCTGATATAGTGGAACATAAACTGTAAAATACATGAACTTTTAACAATAATTTAGCTCAATGACTATAAATTCCTTCCTACATATTCACGGTTTACACTGCACGTGTACTTGCAAAGAGAAGAGACCGGCAAGTGCCTTAGGTAGACTCTGTTCCAGAAGGGCCAGCCTCTTTAAAATTGGTACTGTTCTTTTCTGGTTTATTTCTTGGAAGAATTCATGTTTTACTGGCTTTTCTCTGGCATTTTTGCTTCTTATGGAGAGAGAAGATCTGGGCATAGACTCATTCAAAAGAATGTTCAGAATCATTTAATGAAAACACAAATGACATACCCAAGCCTGGGGCAGCTCATTAGCCCTTTCATAAACTGTAGTGATTACGACCATATTCACAATGCCATTACGCTCTGTGTGTGGATTTTGTGGGAAGAATGTTTTCTTTGTTCTTAAAAATGCTTCAGGTTATTTGTGTAGGATGTGACCTGGACTTTCGGATGATTATTTAAGCTCACCCCATCACAAGTGATATTTAGTGTTGTAACCTTTTTTAGTTTCAAAGTATAAGGATGTAACTATCAGCAAAGCGTGACATCCATGCAAAAAGTTATGCTTTCAGCACACTGTAAGGCACTGTAATAGAAAGCATTACAGAGAAGCCATTCCATTCATTTGTGGACATGTATTAACCATGTACTTTGTATATAATAAATCAGTTAGATGCCATTCTGGACAAGAGAGTCTAAAAATTTAAGTACATATAAGATTTCTAGTTTCAAAAATTGATATTCTGCTAGACACAAGCATTTTAGAATAGAGGAAATAGAGATAATCTGTTGAAGTAACTAATTTATAGCTTAGCACATACTTGTAGAGAAATTTTAATCTAACAACATGGCTGCTCTGGCAAGGGATCACATTTAAAGACCCAGGTCTGTGTGATCCAGCAGGAATATAGACATACCCTTAGTACACACCTTTAATACCTCTGGAAAAAAATGCTTTCCTTTAGTCCCTATGGCTGGAATGTAGACTTGACACACTCTTAATTCCTCTGGCTGAAATACAGACACACCTTTAGTACACACCAAACAATGAAGTCTAATTACAGAATGAGTCAGAGATAGAGTACACATAACCTCACAAGAACACACAGGAAAAAGAAGCTATTTACGAGAAGCAGAGAGGAGAGAAAGAGAGAATTCATGAAGACAATACAGTAGAATTCAGGAGCTAAATACAGTTTAGTGCAGTTTGGTATATAATTCAGTTGAGTGCAGTTGAGTTGGTTCAGTTCAGTTCCTGGAGTTTAGGGTAAGTTTTTTTTTTGTTTTGTTTTTTGTTTTTTGTTTTTCCCCAAACAGAACAATTCAGTGAGAAGCAGAGAGAAGCCAATTTGAATCAGTAAACCTGGATAGGAATTTTGAGCCAGAACAGCTGAGATGAACCAGCCAGGCAGAATTAGAAAGAACTAGAAAGGGTAGGTTATTCAGCAGTAATTGTCAGAGGCTGAAACATTCTAGGCCTACTTTTTCAGATGGAAGCTGGATGCTGAAAGCTTCAAGTCTGGGTTTACAGCAGATTTAGATTGCGTGGAGGCTAGAAGTTTCCAGGCCTAGGCTTAGGGATCCTTAGATAGAAATGCTCTGCTTATGCTCAACACCTGTTAAAGAAGCCATTCATAAGGCTTGGATACATCTCTTATCTCATCCTCTTATTTGAGGAAATAAAAACAGCATTTACACATAGTGGTGTGTTTATCTGGGTGTTTATCTGTTGTCAGGTTATACTTGATAGCGAGCCATATCTCCAGCACATTTGAGACATGTGATCTTGATTCTCTTACAGCCTTGATAAGATGCACTTCAAAACACAAGTTAAAGTTACTCTGAATCTCTTGGAGATGATGGGTTTCTGAAAGATGCAAAGTTACACATCTTTATGATATGTAACAAGTGTAGGAGTCACATAAAAAGCCAATAATTACTGTAATGACGTATGTTACCAATCACCTTCACAGGTAAGAATTAAGAACACCTTCTCCTCTGTTTGGTCAGCCAAGAAAGGGCTTTTGTACCAAGATTATGAAAAAAAAATAATGTCAAAAGCAGTCTGTTATTTTTGTTATGTATTTGGATTTCAGAATTACTGCCAGGAGTTTCTGGTTCTGTAGTTTCTCTGTTTTTAGGGTTGTAATGGGGAACACAATTTATGTATTTTCAGCACAGAGTTGGGTATGTGGTGAATGCTTATCTATTATTAATATCAGAATTTCTCTGGTTGTTCCTTTAGGAGGTAAAATAATTATTATTGACTCTGCCATTCCAGGGGAAAATCATATACTTGAACTCTTTTCATTTGACACTGAACTTCATTTCAGATTATTCTTACAAAATGGGCCTTTAGGGTTTTGCTCTGGAAATATCATTAAAGACAGACTTGTGAAGCATACTGGATTATTTACTTTACATTTACATTCATGTTATGGCTTTCTCTTTCACTAACTTCTAGAAAGCCAAAGAAATTCAACCTGAACTTAAGCAAAGAAGCTTTGCTCCATGAACCTGTTTCACACTGTTCTTAATATTTCGTTATTTATCACCACTTTCCCAATTTTCAATAAATTCTCTTTTAAAACTTTTCAACTTTTACTTTGTATTTTTAAGTTTTTTAAAAAATTTCCCCTGTCTTTCTTTTCAATTGCTTTCTCTTGTTCTTAGCAATACCAGGCATGTGTATAATGAGTTCTGGTTATACTGTTCCATGCTTCATCTTTTTCTCCTCTCAGTCAACCCTCTATATCCCTATCTGTCTTTCTCCCAATTTTATAACTTTTGGGTTTTGACCCATTTATTTTAATCTGAGCAATCTGTGTGACCACTGGGTCTGGATGGTCCATTCACTCCTTCTGTTGTCACTGATGGTACAGAACTCTTCCCATTCCTGAATCTATCATTAGCAAATAGTATACAAGTGAGTGTTTTGGGACTTGCTGAGCCCTTCTCCTCCTCCTCTTTCTTCTTCTTCCAATACCAGACCATTGCTGGACACATTACTGTGCAGTCCTAGCACAAGTATCTGAAGTCACCATAACTTTGTAATTGAAATGAGTGTGTTTTGCTCAGAAGATTCCATTTTGAAGCTCCTTTACCTCTCTTCCTGCAATTACATTCTTTCTGTCCCCGTTTCTGCACTGTTTTTGAGCCCTAAAGGGATGGTACAAATGGCTGAGTTATGGCTAAGCATTCATTTGCTACCTGGTGTGGGTAACCATGAATCTCTGCATTCACTGTCATTCCTTGTAATAGAGGCTTCTTTTATTAAATCTAAGAGTAACATTCCATTGTGTAAAAATACCACAATTTCTGTATCCATTCCTCAACTGAGGGACACCTGGGTTGTTTCCAGGTTCTGGCTATTACAAATAAAGCTGTTACAAACATGGTTGAGCAAATATCCTTATTGTGTACTTGAGCAACTTTGGATATACACCTAGGAGTGGTAAAGCTGGGTCTTGAGGAAGCGCTATTCCTAGTTGTCTGAGAAAGCGCCAAATTGATTTCCAAAGTGGTTGTACCAGTTTACATTCCCACTAGCAATGGCAGAGGGTTCCACTTTCTCCACAACCTCTCCAGCATGTGTTGTCATTTGAGTTTTTGATCTTGGCCGTTTTAGGATGGCTGTAAGGTGAAATCTCAGCGTCATTTTGATTTCCATCTGTGATGGCTAAGGGCGTTGAGCATCTCCTCAGGTGTTTCTCTGCCATTCTATATTCCTCTATAGAGAATTCTAAAAATGAGGAAATCATGAAATTTGCAGGCAAATGGTAGGATCTAGAAAATATCATTCTGAGTGAGGTATCCCAGAAGGAGAAAGACACATATGGTATACACTCACTTATTTAGACCTATAAGATATGATAAACATACTGAAATCTATACACCTAAAGAAGATAAACAAAAAGGAGGACTCAGGGTAAGATGATCAACCCTCACTTAGAAAGACAAATGGGATGTAGGAGAAAACAAGTAACAGGACAGGGTCCTACCACAGACCACCTCTGAAAGACTCTGCCTAGCAGTGTATCAAAGCAGAAACTTGCGACTCATAACCAAACCTTTGGCAGATGGCAAGGAATCATATGAAAGAAGGGGCAGTTAATATGATCTGGAGAGGATAGGAGCTCCACAAGGACCAAATATATCTGGGCACAGGAGTCTTATATGAGACTGTTTCTCCAATCAAGGATATGTTTGGATATAACCTAGAACCTCTGTTTGAAATGTAGCCCATGGTAGCTCAGTATCCAAGTGGGTACCCTAGTAAGGGGAATAGGGACTATTTCTGACATGAACTCAATGGCGGGCTCTTTGATCTCTCCACCCTGCAAGGGAGGAACAGCCCTCCTAGGCCACAGAGGAGGACTTTACAGCCAGTCCTGAAGATACCTGATAAACCAGAGTAAGATGAAAGGGGAGAAGGTCCTCCCCTATCAGTGGACTTGGAAAGGGGCAGGGAGTAGATGAGGGAGGGAGGGTGGAATTGGGAGGGAATGAGGGAGCAGGATTCACCTGGGATACAGAGTTAATAAAATGTAACTAATAATAAAAATAAAATAAAAAATAAAATAAATAAAAATAAATCTGAGAGTAACATTGGTCTCTACGTATGAACATAAATATTTAAAAGATACCACTTGACTCATTGTCAATTTAGCTAACAGTTTTCATTCCCTACAAGGGCCTATCAGACCATGGGTTTCTAACCAGGTTTAAAGTACCTCACATTGTTTTTTGTTTGTTTGTTTACTGTGGGTTAGGTCTTAAATGCAATCAGAAGTATTGATCACATCCTTAACAGTTCGTAGGTTTCATATCTAGGAGAAACCACTAATGCTGTTCTCCTTGACCAACCTGCATAACACCGTCAGTGGCTGTGAAAAATAAGCATTATGGAGGAATCTTCTGAAGCACTTACTGCCTGATTTCCCTATTTGATGAAATGATGGAATGTGGTGTCTTCAGCAATAGGGAGTTTTCATCTTCTGGCCAGCTATCAAGGCAAGTGGCAAGAGCCTGCAATATTTTGTGGGCTTCTTATGCCCTCATGACTGAGAGCTTCACAGAGATATTTCATTGTTGACACTGGTATTTTTGCTTAATACTTCATAACTTATTAGACCAAACTTTTTCAGCCATGTCAAATTTCCCTAAATTCTTCCTAATGTTGGGGGTGGAAAGGGTTAAACAGAGAGTGAGTGGGGAAAAGAGGTGATTGTAGGGAAGGGAGAGAATTAGCAAAATGAAACAAATATAAAAACTGTGTATGGTAACTCACTATCTTTTATTTTTGTATTCTCTTTTAAGTACCTCTATAGCAGGACTTTGTAGGTTGTAGTTACAATACATTTAGAAAGTAGATACATGCATACATTATTTTTACTTCTGTGTACACAGTTTATTTGTTTTCCTTTTCCACCATACTTTCAAATTACAGGATAATATAACATATAATTTATAGGAAAATGTTCTTTTATAGCAAATATACCCTAATTTTGTGTGTGTTCTTATGCATGTGTTCAACTGCCTTCTATGAGTTTTCACAGTAAAACTGTCAATTGTTACACTGAATATCTGTCAGGAAATAAATTAGACATTTTCGTCATCATCACCCTCATTAGCATCATCGCCATCATCAGTAGTAGTAGTTCTAAACTGGAAATTAAACTGTGTTAATTGATTTGCTGCATATTGTATTTCTAGATACATGTAATCAGTGTAATAAACATGTCAGGTAGTAAATTTTAAAAAGTTAAAATTAGGAAAAATAGTATTTTTGTATAGTTATATTGTTTTTACAAAAATAATTCCTTCATAGTTGCCTTTCTGAAACTCCTAACCATGAGAAAGCAGAAGCAAAACCAAAACCAAAAAACCCAAAGTCATATTTTAACATAAATAGGTTTTGGGTTTTAAAATTATTATTATGTATTACAATTTATTCACTTTACTTTCCAGCTATGTCCCCCTCCCTTATCTCCTCTCAATTCCATACTCCCTACCTCTTCTCCTCCTTACCCCTCCCCTAGTCCACTGATAAGGGAGAAGCTCCTCCCCTTCTATCTGACCCTAGCCTATCAGGGCTCATCAGAACTGGCTGCATTGTCTTCCTCTGTGGCCTGGCAAGGCTGAGCTCCCCAATGGGAGGTGTTAAGAGAGCCTGCCACAGAGTTCATTCTAGAGATAGCCCCTGCTCCCCTTCCTAGGAAACCTACTTGGAGGCTGAGCTGCCTATGGGATATATCTGAGCAGGGGTGTTAGGCCCTCTCTAAGCGTGGTCCTTGGTTGGAGTATCAGTCTCTGTGTGGTCCCCTTGGCCCTTGGCTCTTTTAGTCTCCTTGGGGGATTTCTGTCCCCTCAAGGTCTTTCTGTCTTTCCCTTCTTCCAAAAGGTTCCCTGCACTCTCACTCTGCCTAAAGTTTGCCTCTGAGTCTCAGCATTTCCTTCAGTATCCTAATGGGTAGAGTCTTTCAGAGGTCCACTGTGGGAACACCCTGTCTTCTACTGTTTCTGATGTCTATTAGATTTGCCTTTCTGAATGATAATTGAGCATCTTCTCTAGGGTCTTCCTTGTTGTTTAGCTCCTTTAGGTCTATAGATTTTAGTATGTTTATCCCACATTATACATCTAATAACCACTTATAAGTGAGTATATATAATTTAAGTAATATTTTTTATAATGTAGATTTGTGATATTTATTTTCTTCCTCTTATTTAACCTTATGGAGGGTTAGTCATCATAAAATCGAATTGTGAATTTAACAAAAAGCTGTAACACTTTTGTTCTTTGACATTAATTTCATTCTCATAAAGTGAGCAATTGCAGTAACAGCGATTATTCTTGTTTTCTTTTCCATCTGACGTCACCATGAGCTACCTTATGTCCAAGTGATACACTCTTTAAGGCAGAGCCACCGAACAGCTGCTACAAGCTTTCTTTACATGTCAAACATGAGCCTTTGCCCTTTGTTAATTAAGACAAATCTTACATGACTTTCCTACAAAACGAGAGGGCACTGTTTGCAAAAGTTTTATTTGACACTCATAGGTCTTCTGTTGTTATGTATTTTCTTGTTAAATTACTCATGTATTTTTAAATTTAGTACAAATTTACTAAATTTTTGTGAGTTTCTTGATATGAGGGACACAACTCCTTCATCTCACAAACCAAATATACCACTCGCTATATTTTACTGAAATACATATGTAAGAAAAGCTATCAGAATTAGTGATGTCTGTTAGGACTGGTCAATTTCAGAAAAGGATTTTACCACTGCACCATCATCTGTTGATATTCAGCATAGCTGTGCTCTCATTTGACCATGGCTCTGCATATTCACAACACTCATTGGGTTGGTATTCTTGGTGTTCTTTTTCTGGATATTTTCCTGGAATAAGATAATACATACATAAAAGGGGCATTGTAGTGATAAAACTCAATAGAAATGGTACTCTCTTGAGGAAAGCTACCCTTCGAATCTTTCCATATAGGAAGTAACTGTGAAAGAATCGGAAACACAGGCTGGACATGAAAGAGAAAATGGAGGAGAATTTCGTGCTAGAAACTGAAAACTGAAGAGTCTCTGAAAAAAAGTGTATGCTTACTTTATTAAGTAAATCTAACTGGAAGGTTCTGGTGCTGCTCCCGAAGTGGTAAGAGATGAACATGGGGTTGCAGTGTTTTCAACAGCAAACATGTTCCAAAAATGAGATATAGTGTGCAGAGGTTATGAGGAGGAAGGAATATGATAAAATGAGATAGAGGAGATGTCAAACAACACCAATACGTTAGCAACAACTTAAATAATGCTTAATTTACATATAACTAAGTCAGAGGACTCATAGTGAAAAACTATCAGTGGTATTTAAAATATCCTGCATGATGGCATTAATAAGCATTTGATAGATTCAGAAAGTGTCTTATCCAAGGAACAGGAGTGAGCAAGAGGGGTGGTGAGATCTCACAGTGACACTGAAGTCAAACCTAGAGAATTCTCAGTCTAGAAATGTTTCTGCCTCATGTTACTTATTTTCCCAATAAATTATAATGCTATGCCCTTACCAAAGACAGTCCCTACTAGAAAAGTAAGATATTTCAGATGCATGAAAGATAAAAGCCTTTGTGTAAGAACAGGAAAGTGACTAGAGATAGTGTATATATATTGTCCTCATCCCCTATAATTGACCAAATGGGCAGGATACCATGTATTTGTGGACCACAATCTGCAAAGTAGTTTCCATTTTCTGAACTGCCTAGAAGTAGCCTGTAGTGGACAAAAGACTAAAACACAACAATGTGAATGCATGTTTGGAACTGTTCAGATGAAATAAACGAAATGAAGAACCAGGAAAATCACAGATTTTGTAGGAAATAACTGAGGCCCAGAACAGCAAGATGCTTGAGGAGATGGAGTGCAAGTGAGGACTGATGCTAAGCTTACCATGTTTCTGTTGGACAGTGGTTGTGATGAATGCCTCTGGGTGCTCCTATGAGGCCAGCACTTAGTTATGGCCAATCTGTATATGGACATAGCTGTGTAGTCAGAATGTATACTGAGTGTTCATTCTGAGGACCATATGTTGATACTAAATGAACTTAATTTTTTCACATATTTAGTGTTTTTCAGAAGTGTTCCAATCTAGCATTAATTTAAATTGTTATCAATCAATTAGTGGTTTTTTTTGCCTAAGAATAATTATTATATAGAATAATGTCACTAAACACCATATTTTGCCATTAAATTTAAATGTTAACTTAAAAGCTTGGGTGTTGATTATATTGCTATAGACAGTGTATGAAAGTGGGTTTTTTCTAGAAATACAGCTGGCAATCCTGCATGAGACATTGTGAGGCTAGTCTTACTATAAAAAGGACTAAGATAAATTGAGTGAGTCATCATTAGCTTGTAATATTAAAATCATTAATAAATTCTTACAAATGAAGAGTATACTCTGTCTCAGGAGCTTCTTCATCCAAATTTTTATTTCTATGAGTCATTACTAGTGTTTTCCACCAAAAATTCAAGATAACATTACAATAACTGACATTCCTACAACATTTTTTGTTAGCAGATTATTCCTACATACAGTTACTTCATGTACACTAAATTACATTAAACTTTTTGGCTAAAACAAATATTTATTATGCTTAAAACTATAACAAAATTTTTGTCAAGGTTATACTGGCAATATTATAGTTTATAAAGTTTGTTTTTTTGGTAAGAGAGGTCTTACACAGTTATTATACTTTTAGTATTAAACATTTCAATTTTCTTTTATAGATTGTGAGTATAACATAGATAACCAAGCATTTAAAATTTAAATTCAAAGCCATAGAAAGTCCCCAGAAATAGCTCTATTATCTTTGTATTTTGTATTTCTATTGTTTATTAATTTCACATTAAGAACTTTTCAAGACATAAGACTAGTAAATAGTTCACTTAAAAGTAAGAAATGCATTCGTCTTAATTGTGTTAATAATTCAAGTAGGAAAATTATAAGCCATTTACTTTTATAATGCCTTCTAATACATTAAATGATCACAGTAGAAATTAAAGTGTGCATTAATCATCAGTAACTTGGCAGCTTTGAAGGAAGTGTAAGTATTAAATACTAGATAGGGGTATGAAGAAAACTTGCTAAGAAAATAATTCACAAAACCATAAAATTATAATAGTTATACGTGATGACTTAGATTAGTCCACTCAGCCCTATATAAATTGTTAGAAGACACTGAGGTGGAATGTTGGTAGCTTTAAGGAATGATGATGTTTCCTTAAGGAAGCAAAGCCAAAATTGAAGCTGACAGCACTGTGTTCAGAGACTACAGAGCAGACTGAGTTTAGTGAATGGAGTAGGAATAGGGAAAGGGCGAAACAACTGAAGGAAAAGCAAGATTCATTGTAAAGGGAAATCAAAGTCTAGGGCTGGTGAAGAGCAGAGTGTGGGATTCTTGAGTTTATGTATGTGGGTGCTCAAAGTGAGGGCAGGATGGATAGAGCTAAGAGTAATAATGTGTTGTAGCTTGATTTTGTCTTGACATTTGGGAATGTGGATCTAGATGTAGTGCTGTGTGGCGGAGAGAAGGCTTAGTGGTAATATCAGCTGATGATTGGAAAAGAGAAAATTAATGGTGGCTTGACCAGAAAACAGCAGATTTAGAATATAAAAAATGAAGTAAAATAGATACAAATTTCAATGATTTAGTAGTATCACTTTCTGAACTTGATTCCAGTCTCCTTCCACAGCCCAGAAAGGGACAGAATTGTTAAGAGAACTAAATATTAACTAGATTCTTCTATAAGCTATACAATCTAGATAAGTATTTTGTGGTAATACATTTATGTTTATTCTTTCCCCACATTACCCTTCTTTGTACTCTGGCTCCAGGGATATTTCTTAGCTCTACAGAGCTAATATCTAAGTCTCTTTAACATGGATATATACTTAGAAATTTTCTCCTGCTTGTGCCAATATGGACTTTGCTAATTTTCTGGTCTATTATGTTGCCGGTAAATTTTGGTCACAAATATGGCATGTACTGTGATGTGTCTTCCTGTAACAGATGAAAACAAATCTATCTTCCATCTGTCTATTTTTTTCTGTGACTGTCTCATAGTTATCTTTTAACATTTAAGGGGAGAGGAAAGCTATTTAGATCAACTAACAATTATATGTGTGTGGTCTGTGTGTGTGTATATATATATATATATATATATATATATATATATATATATATATATATATATATATATAAAATGAGTTGCATGCACATGAGGATGACTTGGGAGGAGTTTTAGGAGATAAATGAATAATTACAAATAAATATAACCAAGGAATGATAAATTAGCATGAAGACTAACATTCAAAAGTCTAGTTTAATAACATGAATACAATTTGTGATATTTACCAAAGGGTATAAGGGCCAGAACCCAGATTAAAGCAGAGTATAATGGTCCTGGTATCATTTAATGATAAAGGCATATTCAAGTAGAAATGATTTATACATTTCTTCTTAACATTGAGTAGAAATTATGAAAGGAAACAACATGCAAACCTGAAGCATATACAGCATAAAATTGCAAACTATGTCTCTCTTTTTTTAAGAGTCCATCTCAAGAACCAGTATATTTTATAACCACTTTGAAGATTATAAGTTTTACCCAGAACTATATATAAGAATTTTTATATGTCCAACTGTATAAATCACTTAAAAATACATTCTTGTTTTTAACTAACCCCAATACTATTCCCCTTTTTTCTCCAAAAATGTAAAATGAGAATTTTATCACATTTTTAGGTTTATTGTACAGCATCATGCAATTTTAAGTGTGAATTGCTTCAAATATAAAATCCTGGGATGAAACTTATTGAGGTTTACAGTAATGAGTGCACTGAAGAAGGTTTAGCTCGACTTAGAAGAATCAGTTGCACAGAAGTCATTCAACTGGAAAACTCATTTCCCTGTGGATTCTGCAGTGACTGCAAACCCATTCTTGGAAACTTTTCACTATAACCTTACTTGGAATAATCAACATTAAACTGTGACATTAACTTTATTGGATTGATTCGTTTATGTTTGTTATTTCTTTCTGGATTTTACCACCATAAACACGTTAACATCTGATTCTTAGATAGGAACTATGATGGATACAGCAAGTGTTTAAAAATGCTAGAATGCATGAATTTCATGATGATTTTGTGATTATATCATTTAATCTTCAACATAATACTGGTGTTTGTGTATTATCAAATAGAAATCATTAAAATAGATGTACTGATTTTAGTATGATTATCCTTTATTATATGTCTAATATCCACCACGTGTGTCTTTCAGCTTCTGGGATACCTCACTCAGGATGATATTTTCTAGGTTCCCACCATTTGCCTGCAAATTTCAAGATTTCCTGAGGAAGACAATGCATACAGTCCTAATGAGACCTGATAAGCTAGGTCAGATGGAAGGGGAAGAGGACCTCCCCTAGCAGTGGACAAGGGAGGGGCTACAGCTGAGATACAATGTGAATAAGTTGTAATCAATAAAAAAATAAAGTAAAAATATTAAAATATTACAGTCAAGTGAAACAGCATTGTATTTAATGTTAACTAATGGAGAGAATAGCAGAGTAATTAAGCAGAGTAGAACAGAGACTGTTGTATCTTAACACTGTCAAGTAGAGGCTTTATGAATTGCATTCTTTTTTAATAAGATGGATGTGGCAGATCCATGAGCTTCAGAGGTCCAGTGATGTAGCTCTGTAAACCATCCAGTTATCAAGGGCATTCTAGGCAGGACTAAAGGACATACAGTTCATGAAGATGGCTTCCTGGGAAAACTTTGTATGTTCTTTGAAGCACCAGGTAGTATGTTTCAGGTGGAGTGGGAGAGCAGGGCACTTGTAGGAGCAGCTACTAGAGATTTTGCCGATTTTTGTTAAGAACATTGTATATCTGAAATGATTTTGTACATTTTTTTGAGAAAAGTCCAAAAGAAGGTTTTATGCAGAGCTAGAAAAATAATTACTTGGATATACTGTAGAGTAACTGTAACCCACAGAGAGTAGGCCGCCATGAATCTGAGAATGGGGAACCAGATGAGGGGTGAGGTTTATGGAAGGGGTGTGCACAGTGTTTAGGAAATAGCTGACCTGTTGGGGAGAAATGACGTCATTCTGACTCTCATTCTCTGGCATAATTGTACAGTCCTGTTTACTGACAGGTTATTACTTTTAAATTTTATATGTATAAGTGGTGTTGTGTCTACATTTATGTTTGTATACAGTGCCTGTGGAGGCCAGAAGAGAGTTTCAGATCATCTAAAACTGAAGTTGAAGATGGTTGTGAGATGCCAAGAGGGTGCTGGAAATGGAACCTGAGTCTACACTAAGAGCATTCACGGCTCTAAAACACTGAACTATTTTTCAAGCCCACAGACCATTTGTTTTTGAAGAACAAAATGAAGATAGGTTAATAATTTTGAGTGAAGAAGCATATTTTGCTACAATTTTCAGAGGAGGATGGGAGTATAAATGACTGTAGAAGAAAAAATGATTATATGTTATGGACAAGAGACTTCTTGATGAGGCAATGGCACAATATTCACTTAGCTCAGGGGGAAGTGGGTCTCTGGTTATACATTTTTTTAGTTCATCTGAGTCTATATTTAATTACAATCCAGGTACTAGAAGGGTTGATAGGAAAGATAAACTGTAAAGGGAGAAGGAGTGTTCAGGAGAAGAGAGTACATGAAGTTCAAAGTTGGAAGTACTGCACCATGGTGCCTCATCATGCCTGACAGAGAATGATAGTTACGATAAATAAACTTACTTATATAATATTTTCCTTCACAAAAGACTCTACATTTTAATAACATTCATATGGTTGAATCAAATGCAACCACAGAACAGTTGAGTGTAAGAGTGAATCATATAGCTAAACCATGCAACAATCAATCAGTGCACTGAAACAAGATCCTGATGAAAATGAGATGTGGTCGTCAGCTAATAAAAATGCTTTAGGACAGTGGTTCTTAACCTTTGGGTCACAGTCCCTTTAGAGGTCAAAAGACCCTTTCGTAGGGTTCACATCAGAACACAAAATGCAGGTATTTGTCTCATTATTTTTAACAGTAACAAAAGTTACAGTTATGAAGTATCAACAAAAATAATTATATAGTTGGGGGTTACTTCAACATGAGGAACTGTATTAAGGTTCACAGTATTAGGAAGGTAGAGAACCAGGATTTTAGAAGATTATAGTAATCATAAATTGAAACAGTGGAAAAGAACAATGAAAAAGAAAAATCATCCTGGAAGATTTTGAGAATGCTTGTTGCGCCTCCTTTAATCGATGAAATGTTATCTTTTTCATTGCCTACATAGTATTTGTAAGCATGGTAGAAAGTTTTTGAATTTCTTACAGAATCTCATTACTGACAAAGAATTCCATACAAATCATTTTGCATGAGCCTAAACAGTATGGTCCAAGTTCCTATATCATGTATAATCTTCCTGGAACCAAGATGGAACCTCATTATTTAAAGTACTTAGCCAGAAAATGTTCTCAAACCAGAATCATAACATAATTGAAAAGGCTGTCAAGGTTAATCTTTCTAGAGCTAACCAGTAGTCTTAGCTCTTTCTGTTATCAACAAAAGATACTTGATATTCTATTTTCTATGTCTGTGAGGTTATATTCAAAACTGGACCATACACTTAGTATCTTTACCAATATTCAGATTCCTATCTTTACTTGTAGTAATATAGACCTTTAAATCATTTCTAAATTTTGCTAAGAGTGTTTCCACCATTCCTCCTCTCTCCCTCCCTTCACTGCCATTCTCCCTCCTCTCCTCTGAATTTCAGACTTTTCCTCTCATCTTCTTTCCTCCCCTTCCCATGTCTCTCTTTTCCTCTACTTTTCTTTCCCTCCTCTGTCCCCTTTTCCCTACATTGCTTTCATTTTTCCTTAAATCCTTTCTTCATTTGTTTCTTCCTTCTTTTCTCTTTCTTCCTTGAAACAATCTTTTAGTGTGTTCTCACTCTGTTCCCAAGCTCCAAATCCTCCTCTCTTGGAATTCTTGGGATTATGTGTGTGTACTGCTACATCCCTCTGAGAAAGGTTTGATTACTAAGAACAGATCACAACAATGACAGAAGTTGTAATCTGGATTCTATATGAAACATGACAGTATATAGCTTTTGATAATCCCTTACTAGATGGTCCTTTTGCAAAGTCTACAAATAATCATGGTGTAATGGAATATAAAACTTCAGCACTGATATATGTGTTACTTAGCTCAGAGTCTTCATCTCTCAACCACTTCTGAGCAATAGCATATCCTGTGTACTGAAGAAAGGAACAAGAACAAGTTATAGAACATGCTCTAGTACTTCAAACAAAAATATCCACTTCAACAGTTCCAGAAACAGAGTATCCTTCACAGCCTGCTGATTTGCGATGACATAGCAGCTTTTTTACACAGAGCAAAGCCAATAACAATTATATATTTACTAAGAATTAAAGGATGTAATGAATGAAAATAAAGCATAGCACAAGTCTTCAACAGTTATTACATGTTTTATAGTTAAGCATTCAGTTGTTTTCAATCAGCAGAATCTTTCAAGTCACCATAATAGAAGTTTAATTTTCATGATAGCTGTGCTAGTTTTGTGTCAACTTGAGACTAGCTAGATTTTCTTTTTAGAACAGGGAACTCCAACTGAGAAAATGCCCTAACCATTGGACTTGTGGTACATTTTCTTAATTGGTGGGTGAATGTGGGACAGGACCAGCTTACTATAGGTGTCAGCACTTGTGACTGGTGTTGTAAGAAGGTAGGCTGAGCAAGACATGGGGAGCAAGCCATCAGCAGCACTCCATAATCTTTTTTGTACGTTTCTGCCTCCTGATTTCTGCCCTGCTTGACTTCCTTTGATGATGGATTATGATGCGGAAAATGTGGAAATGTGCCCTTTCCTCCCTAAGTTACTTTTGGTCATGGTGTCCTATCACAGTAGTATTAGCACAGTTAATCATCCCACACCAGCTAGTTAAAATACTTTGTTATGTAGAAAAATAAACAAGAGTTTCCAACCAAAGACCAGAGTGTGACTATTAAAGTGGACTGTAAGTTCAACAACAACAACAACAAAAATCCGTCTTTAGTGTGTACGGAACAGTGACTGGTTTACATACAGTAATCAGTCAGTATATTATTTGTTGTGTGGGGACAGCGTTACTATATTAACCATAAATGATGTCTGCTTAATTAATAAGACTCTATCCATCAGGGATAGAAGCAGATGCAGAGTCTCAAAGCCAAACTTTGGATGGAGCACAGGGAGTCTTATGGAAGAAGAACGGTATAGAATGATCCAGACAGGACAGGATCCCCACAAGGAGACTAATAAAGCCAAAAAATACCTGGTGCCAGGGGGTACTGTAGAGACTGATGCATTCACCAAAGACCTTGCATGGAGAGGAACTAGACCTCCCACTCATATGTAGCCCATAAGCAGCTAAGCCTCCATGTGGGTTCCCTAGTAGAGGGAGAAGAGACAGTCCCTGATATGAACTCCATTGCCTGCTCTTTGATCACTTCTCCTTGGTGGGGTGACTTAGCCAGTGCACAGAGGAAAAGGAACCAGGCAGTCCTGATGGGACCTGATAGGCTAGGGTCAGACAGGGGAGGAGGAACTCCCCTATCAGTGGACTAGGGAAGAGGGATAGGGGAAGAAGAGAAAGGGAGGGTGGGAACAGGAGAGAGAGGGGGCTACAACCAGGATACAAGGTGAACAAATTATAAAAAATATAGTAAAAAAAAAACCTTCCAAAACGTCAAACACTAGAACAAAATGAGTTATGTATAAAAAATATACTGAAGAGTGAAATCATTTGTACTGAAATTTTCCTGAGTTTCATGAGTCATAATTCTCTCCCAAGGTTGCTCCAGAGCAGACTTCAAGAAACACAATGATCTGTGGTATATGAGGTTTTCATCCTCCACAACCTTTCTTTCATATATATGTGTGGCTTATTCTCTGCATTCAGCTGCCTGCTTCCCACACAGACTGAGCAGGCACAAGTAAACACAAAGTAGACAGATTTGACTGGTATGATTATGGTATTGCCTAATTTAAGTCCTGGCTGCATAGAGTAGAGCTAGACAATTTAATAGAAATTCATTAACTTCTCTGTACTTTCCTTCAAAATGATAAAGACAGAGTTGAACTAATGCTACCCAACTTACACAGGTGTTACTAGAATTCATGTACATGTCAGGGGATTTCTAACTATACACTCTGTCAGCTGATACTCCAGCTGATGTTACACTCTACCTGCTATTCTTTTTTATATCTTTCTTAGCTTGTGAGATATGACCTACATTCATCCTATTTTATCCTTTAGCTTTTAAATTCAACACTTATTCCTGCTGGGCTTTTATTGCAGTATGGTACATACTTCATGTTCTGTACATATAGCTCTTTCTAAGAGCCAGGACCTGATACATCTCTTGCCTGAATTTTTTTCAAATACATTTGCTCCACTTTTATATTAAAAATTGTTGATAATTACTAATGAGAATTAATTACTGCTACTGGAGCTTTTCTTGAACACCTGCACTTAAAGATTTAGAGAAAGTCATGCATGAAGTACTTTTGAGTGCAGAGGCTATGGGAGAGCTTGATTCCCAGAGAACTTTCTGGTTGAAACAAGAAGATGGGACTGAGTTTGCACAAAGTATGCCTTAAGGATATGAAGAAACAATGTCACTTTTTCTTGTATAACTGGTACTAGCAAAGAATTGTAGAGCTCCATAAAATGTGAAAGCAGCAAATAGCTGTGAATATTTGAAGTGGGATTTTGAATACAGTGAAGTTTTCAAATGCATATCATCATGTATTCACACAGATATGTCAATGCAGAAAGAAATGTTTGAACAAGTGGAATACAGGAAATTCAGTTTATAGAGATCAGTAGTGGAAACTACCCTCTTCATAAATAAGGTACAATCACAGAGGCCACAGACACATTTCCTGTCATGTCTTTGTGTCACACTACCAATGTTCTTAGTGGATGGTTTGCTCAACCATCTCTGCGGGGGGGGGGGAGGAGGTAGGAGGCATTCATTCTTAACTATGTTGTTTCAGGAGATTCCACAATGAGTTTCATGGACTTTTATATAACTTCAATTGGTTTCAACACCAGTCAGCATGGCAAAAGCAAACTTTATAGCATTTTGGAGTGAAAAAATACTGAGTGTATCAAGGATTATGTGTGGGTATAACAGAGATTTGCAGTAGCTTTTTTTTCTCTTGCAATATTTGCCTTTGCTAAAGGATCAGTAGGTGTTAGCTAACAAGGTATTCAAATTTATACTTACTTCTTTATGTCTGTAATAAACTGGAATGTCAGCTAAAAACTCTGTCTATTGTGAAGGACAATCAATTGGGGTAGATAGGTGAGTTACAATTAATTGAGTGTATCTTAGAAAACTTACAAAGAAAAAGGGTTAATGTACTGTATTAACTTTAGAGATCAAACAAATAAACAAAATACAATAACGGCAACTTTATTTTTTTCAGGTTTCACATGTAACAGCTTTTCATGTTTAATACATCCAATGTATTTGAAAAAAGACTATCAAATAACATTTAATGTAATACTTTCCACTTGTCTGGGAAGGGAAGTATGTGTACAGAATCAGATGTACTTTTCTGTCCTTGGCTGTGATTTCTCTTATATATTTTAGAAACTAATACAGCTTAGCATCCTTGAGATGCACACAGAGTATGAGATGTAGATTTGAAAATTGGGAATTTTGGATATTACAGTGATACATATTAGGTAATTATCCCAAAATAATAATTATAAATTATTATGAAATTTGAAATGCTTCTGGTCCCAAACATTTTATATGTTATACTCAATATATTAATTCTCTAGAATGCTTATATATTTTTAGAAATTTAAAAAAACATATGAAAGTAGAAAATTATTTTCTGTTGTTGATTGAGATTGAAATTCACTTATGCTAGCATTTATTTAAAATATCTGACTATGGGGGAATAGTCTGAGTACTAAATAAATAAAAATAAATAAGCCTGTGAATCTAATTGGGATATGTCATATTTAAAGTAAATCATAGCTTTCAGACTGCAGTATATTTTCTACTCTATGAAAACAAAGGTCATGGACCTCTTGACAAACTATGCATGTAATTTTCATCTTCAAAATAAAATTTTAAACAAATATGATTTTCAGAATTTTAGATTTGTGCATTTTCCATCCAAGTTTACAACAGCACTGCAACTTAAACTTCCCTTACTCTTTCTGGCTTAATAAACTTTTGTTTAACTGATGTGAGTACCATTTGCTATTTCTAACACATATGCAAAGTCTTGAGCAATTGTAACCTACTGGAGAATATTTTTAACATAATAACTGATCAAATAATAATGTCTTTATTATTTAAATTTTTATTTAAATTTATATTTAAATTTTAAATTTAAATTTTATATTTAAATTTATATTTAAATTTTAGTACAGAAAAATTATATATGGATTACATATTGGACCAATAAGAATTTTATACTATAAACAGGAATAACGCTTCCTCAATATCCACTCCTAGGCATATATCCAAAAGATGCTCAAGTTCACAATAAGGACATTTGCTCAACCATGTTTATATCAGCTTTATTTAGAATAACCAGAAGCTGGAAACAACCCAGATGCCCCTCAACTGAGAAATGGATACAGAAATGTTGTACATCTACACAATGGAATATTACTCAGCAATAAAAAAACAAGGAAATCATGAAATTTGCAGGTAAATGGTCAGAACTGGAAAAGATCATCCTGAGTGAGGTATCCCAGAAGCAGGAAGACACACACGGCATATACTCACTCATATAGACATATAATATAGGATAAACCTACTAAAATCTGTACACCTAAAGAAACTAATCAAGAGGGAGAACTCTAGCTAAAATGCTCAATCCCCATCCAGAAAGGCAGAGGATGGACATCAGAAGAAGGAGAAAACAGGGATCAAGTGAGGAGCCTGCCACAGAGGGCCTCTGAAAGGCTCTACCCTGCAGGGTATCAAAGCAGATGCTGAGACTTCTGGCCAACCTTTGGGCAGAGTGCAGGGAATCTTATGAAAGAAGTGGGAAATAGTAAGACCTGGAGAGGACAGGAGCTCCACAAGGAGAGGAACAGAACCAAAAAATTTGGGCATGGGGGTCATTTCTGAGACTGATACTCCAACCAAGTACCATGCATGGAGATAACCTAGAACCCTGCACAGATGTAGCCCATGGCAGTTCAGTGTCAAGTGAGCTCTATAGGAATGGCAACAGGGACTGTCTCTGACATGAACTGATTGGCCTGCTCTTTGATCACCTCCCCCTAAGGGAGGAACAGCCTTACCAGGCCACAGAGGAAGACAATGCAGCTACTCCTGATGAGACCTAATAGTCTAGAATCAGAAATAAGGAAAACAAGACCGCCACCATCAGTGACTTGGGGAGGGGCATGTGTGGAGAAGAGGGAGGGAGGGGTTGGAAGGGAAGAGGGAAGGGAGCTACAGGGGAGAAACAAAGTGAATAAAGTTTAATTAATAAAAAATGTTAAAACAGTAAAAAACAAAACAAGAAATTTGGCTTTACTATAGCATTATATTGTAACACTTAGTTACAATAGTTTAATATGCATACAAATACATAAATTTACAACATGATTAAATTCAGGAATTGAATTTCATTTAAATGTTAGTTGCTTTTTAAAAAATTTTAAGCTTCACACAAGAAGGAACACTGGTTGAGAGGTTGTCTCTATCAAATAGGCTTGAGAGAGAGCATATAGGGCATTTTCTTGATTAATGATTGATGGGGAAGGATCCAACACTATGTGCGCAGTGCCATACCTGGGAACACATTCCAGAGTGGTACAGGAAAGCAGAATGAGTCGTACCTTTAACAGCTGACCTTCAAAGACTCAACATAAAACCAAGTACACTGAACTTGATAGGAGAGAAAGTAGGGAATACTTTTAATGCCGTGGCCCAGGGGACAATTTTGTAAATAAGACACTAATAGGCACTAAGATTGACAATCAATAAATGGGACCTTATGAAACTGAAAAGCTGCTGCAAGGCAAAGGGCACAATCAATAAGATAAAATAACAGCTTACAAAATGTGAAAAATTTTACTAACTCTGTATCTGATTGACTTCTAATAGGCAAAATGTAACACCCCCCCCCCAAAAAAAACCCTCAAGAAACTAGATATCAAAAATAAATCCAATTAAAATGGGGTACAAACCTAAACAGAGAATTTTCATTAGAGGATTTTCAAATGGCCTAGAAACACTTAAGAAATGTTCAACATTCTTACCTATCAGGCAAATGTAAATCAAAACAATTTTGAGATTCCATCTAACACCTATCAGAATGCTAAGCTCAGTAATACAAATGGCAGCTATTTCTGGTTAAACCGTATTTCAAGGGTGACACTCTTCCATTGCTGGTGGGAGTACAAACTTATACAGTCAGTATGGTAATCAATAAACTACTTGCAAACCGAATCAAGAACACATAAAAGATATCAACCACCATGACCAAGTGTGATTTATCCCAGGCATGCAGTGGGGGATCAATATGCAAAAATCCATCAATTTAATCTACCATATCAACAATCTGAAGTAGAAATACCACATAATCATCTCCTTAGATGGCAAAAAAGCATTTGACAAAATCTAACAGCCATTCAGGTTTTAAGTCTTGGAGAGATCAAGGATATAAGGCACATACCTAAACATGGTAAAGACAATATACAACAAGCCTATAGCCAACATCAAAATAAACAGAGAGAAACTTAAATCAATCCCACTGAAATCAGGGACAAGGCAAGACTGCCCATCTCTCAGTATCTCTTCAACATAGTACTTGAAGTCCTAGCTAGAGCAATAAGGCAACTAAAGGAGATCAAGGGGATACAAATCAGAAACGAAAAAGTCAAAATATCACTATTTGCAGATGGTATGATACTATACATGTGTGACTCCAAAAATTCTACCAGAAATATTCTTCAGCTGATAAACACCTTCAGCAAAGAGGCTGGATACAAAATTAATCCCCCAAAATAATCAGTAGCCCTCCTGTATACAAAAGAAAAATAGAGCTGAGTAAGAAATTAGGGACCATATTGCCAAAAGCAATCTACAGATTCAATGCAATCCCCATCAAAATACCTTCACAATTCTTCACAGACCTTGAAAGAAAAATACTGAACTTCATATGGAGAAACAAAAAACCCAGAATCTCCAAAACAATCCTCTACAACAACAGATCATCTGGAGGTATCTCCATCCCTGACCTCAAGCTGTACTACAGAGCAATAGTAATAAAAACTGCATGGTATTGGCATAGAAACAGAATAGTGGATCAATGGAACCGAATAGAAGACCCAGAAATGAACCCACACACCT
>CM053763.1:66419704-66455776 GCA_028658305.1 Pachyuromys duprasi | reverse complement strand
AAAGCTAAAATCCAAGTGGATCAAAGACCTCAACATAAAACCAGACACACTAAACCGTCTAGAAGAAAAAGTGGGAAAGACCCTAGAGCTCATTGGCACAGGAGACTACTTCCTGAATAGAACACCAACAGCACAGGCTCTAAGATCAACAATCAATACGTGGGACCTCATGAAGCTGAAAAGCTTTTGTAAAGCAAAGGACACTGTCATCCGAACGAAACGACAGCCAACAGATTGGGAAAGGATCATTACCAATCCCACTTCTGACAGAGGGCTAATATCCAGTATATATAAAGAACTCAGGAAGTTAAAAAGCAAGAAACCAAATAATCCAATTAAAAAATGGGGTATGGAGTTAAAAAGAGAACTCTCTGTAGAGGAGTTTAGAATGGCAGAAAAACACTTAAAGAAATGCTCAACATCCTTAGCCATCAGGGAGATGCAAATCAAAACAACTCTGAGATTTCACCTTACACCTGTGTCAGAATGGCTAAGATCAAAAACTCCAGTGACTACACATGCTGGAGATATTGTGGAGAAAGGGGAACTCTCCTCCATAGCTGGTGGGTTTGCAAGCTGGTACAACCACTCTGGAAATCAATTTGGCGCTTTCTTAGACAATTAGGAATAGTGATTCCTCAAAACCCAGCTTTACCATTCTTAGGCATAAATCCAAAAGATGCTCAAGTACACAACAAGGGCATTTGCTCAATTATGTTCGTAGCAGCTTTATTCATAATAGCCAGAACTTGGAAACAACCCAGATGTCCCTCAGTCAAGGAACGGATACAGAAATGGTGGTACTTTTACACAATGGAATACTTCTCAGCAATTAAAAACGAGGAAATCATCAAATTTGCAGGCAAATGGTGGGATCTAGAAATGATCATCCTGAGTGAGGTATCCCAAAAGCAAAAAGAAACACTTGGTATATACTCACTTATATAGACCTGTAGGATTGGATGACATGCTGAAATCTATACAACTAGAGAAGATAAGCTAGTAGGAGGACCCAGGGAGGGAAGATCAATCCTTGCTTAGATGGACAAATGGGATGGACATTGAATGTAGGAGAAAACAAGCAACAGGACAGGAACCTACCACAGAGGGCCTCTGAAAGATTCTAACTAACAATGAATCAAAGCTGATATTAAGACTCACAACCAAGCCATTGCCAGAGTGCAGGGAATCATGAAAAAAGGGGGAGTTAGTAAGATTTGACGAGGGCAAGAGCTCCATAAAGACCAAATAGATCAGGGCACAGGGGTCTTCTATGAGACTGTTTCTCCAACCAAGGACCATGTATGTATACAAACTATAACCCTTGCTCGGATGTGGCCCATGTTAGCTCAGTACCCAACTGGATACCCTAGTAAGGGGAACAGGGGCTATTTGGCTCATGAACTCAATGGCTGGCTTGTTGACCACCCCCCTCCCCCTTGCCCCAAGGGAGGAAGAGCCTAACTAGATTCCAGAAGAGGACATTGCAGCCAGCCCTGAGGAGACATGATAAGCTAGGGTCAGATGGAAGGGGGTGAGGTTCTCCCCTATCACTGGACTTGGAGGGGGGCAGGCAGAAGATGAGGGAGGGATGGGGAGAGTGGGAGAGGATGCGGGAGGGGCCTATGGCTGAGATACAAAGTATGTAACCTGTGATTAATATGAAAATAAACAAATTACTAAAAAATAAAAAATAAAAAAGTGCTCAGTTCAAATGGATCACCTTACTTAGAATATTAAGGTTTTATGTTACCTACTTTTTAAATTTGAGAGCTGTAGAGATAGCTCAATGCTTAAGAGCGTGTTCTCTCCTTGCAGAGAACCTGGGTTCCATCCAACTGCATATATCAGCAGCCTCACACCTCTAGCTTTAAGTGATCTGAAGCCCTTTTACGGCATTGATGGGTACCCGCCCTCTTATCCACACACACATATATACATGTAATAAATAATAAAATCTTTAAAAGAAATAATTTTATTATGATGACACTATATTTAATGTTGTATTGTAGAGCAAGTATAAACAATGTATTAATATTAATATCAAGAGCTTGCAAAAATAACATCATAGAAAATGTGTGTGACATCTAGTTTGTATTTATATGATTAACATGTTGCAGCCGATGTTTAAAAATACACTTACTTTGTAGGTGCAATTTTTTTCTATTACCAAAGGAAAAAATATCCATAGAAGACAAAAGAAAATAAAATTATCACTAGAAGCAGTAGTAACATCTCTCAGGGCAAATTGTTGACAAGCAGTGTTGTGTGCATCTTTGTGTGTGTGAAGATCAGCGGAAGGCCATCTTGTGTTCTTTTGAGTCACACTGGAGTCCCTTTACACCTACTTTCAGGTAAAGTAGGAGTTCCCTGTGGCCTTATTCCTCCCCCTCCCTTTTTGTTTTATATGTAGCTAACTCTCAGACCACTCAACTTTTGGTTTTAGTTCATTAGGGATGTTATTAAAGGTATCATTTTCTGGCTAACTTACGAATAATAGTAACTAAATTCTCATCATTCCGAAGTACAGAAAATCCAAGAAATAGGTACTAGCAGATTTACCATCTAATAACAGTCAGCATTCTGGTCATGGACATATCCTTTTTGTTGATCTTTCTATGGAGGAGTAAGATGATTCTCTAGACATCTTTCAATTGGCACCAATTCCTTATGGAGCCTGCATTCTAATGATATATTCACCTGCCAGGGCCTCACCCTCAATGCCATCACTACTGCACTTAGGATTTGAGCAGAGGACTTGAGGGATGTAGGGGCACAAGCATCCGGACACCTGCAGTTGTTGAAAGCATTCAAAAGATAATGGATTCCTCACATATATCCATAAGGATGTTTTGGGTGATTGCTTTAGGATATGTTGATGATTAGAAATTGCTTACGTACATGGATTGCCTACATACTAGTCAGGTACAGCAATATCCAGTTCATAAACTTTCTTTTTATTTTTTCAAAGTAATGTTTATTAATCACTAGAAAAATTAAAAATCTAGCTTTTCAGTAATTTTCAAAATGCTGCTGTCCAGACATGTTCAGTTTCCGTCCTTAAGAAACTCTGGTGAGAACAAAAACAAACATCATAAAATACTACATATTACCATTAAAAAGTACAATGCAGTTCTTTTTCTACACATACTTGTACTTTTCTCTAAATTAAATCAGCAATTGCTTTGTTTCCAAAGTCTTTGCTTTGCCTTTTTTTTAAACTTCTAAGTACCAGCATTTTTGTCTACTTCATATTTTAATTAATTAATTAATTTTATGTCCCAATCACGGCTTTCCCTCTTCAAGACCTTCATCAAGACCTCCATCTCAACTCACCTCCTTGCTGTCCTCCCATCCTCTGTTTCTCCTCAGAGGAGGCTAAGAAAAAGTGAGGCCTCCCATCAATATCAACCAATCTTGGCTATCAAGCTGTAGTAGGACTAAGAGTATCTTCTCCTATTGTGGCTCAACAAGGCGGTCTAGTTACGGGAAAGGTATCCAGTGACAGGCAAGAAAGTCATCAATCCACAAACTTAAATATTGTCGGTAATGCATTTTTTGTTTTGTTTTGTTTTATAACTTTTTATAATTAACTCAATTTACATCTCATTCATAGACCACTTCATACTCTCTTCCCAGATCCACTCTCCATCCTCCATCCCATCTCCCCTATTCTTAAGGGAAGCCCCTGTACCCAGACACCCCAGCTCATCCATTCACATGAAGACAGAGTTCACCTCTCTCCCTTGTGTCCTTGTAGGGAAGTCCCATCAGGGGAAGTGATAAAAAGCAGGCAATATAGTCTATGTCAGAAATATTCCATACTCCCCCAACTTGTGGGCCCACATGAAGCCCTATGGCCCTCTCCTATTCACTGACAGGGGAAGTCCTCCTCCCCTTCTATCTGACCCTGGTGTGAACTCTGTTAGGCTCTCCAACCACCTCCCATTGGAGGTGCAGCCCTGCCAGACCACAGAGGAAAGCAGTGAAACAAGTCTTGATGAGACTCGATAGGCCAGGGTCATTCATATCATTTTTGTGATATGAGTTCCTGTTTTTAATGGCTGAGTAGTATTCCACCGTGTAAATGTAACACAATAATCCATTCTAAAATTGCAAAATAGGTGAAAATTGTACTGCAGTATTTCTTGGTTTTGTGTACACTTTGTGTGTGTGTGTACATGCGGACTAATTTGAATTAGAGCTGAAAATGTTTTAAGTCTGTTGAAAATATATTAGCTTATCTTTTGCAAATAATATTTACTTGCACTTTTTACTTCTTTTGAAGGGGAAACAACATCCTTTAAAGATTTCTATAAGCTATTTATTAATAACCATTTGTCATAACTGCCACACTTCATATTTATACTGAGGGATTATGTGGCAATTTTTAAATGCATTATAATCAAATATCTCTTATTGCTGATGTATGCAACAAGTTACATTCGTTTACATCTCATACTGTCAGTAGGTGTAAGAAGTTCTACTGACTCTTTCTTCCTGTTGTATTTAATTTTATGCCATATGTTAATATTGAAAAATATTATCTGCGTACTTTAGTCAGTGAGAAACACCCTCTCCTTGTGGGACAGTATCTTTACCAAAGCAGCTTGATAAAGCTAGCTTTGAGTCTAAACAAACACAATTAGGCTTAAAGTGATAGCAGGTAAAGTATAGTTCCTTCCTACTAAAAGTTTCTGACAATCGATTGTTGCCTACTTAAATCATTCATATATGTAATTTTAACATTGTTTTTCAACTTTGCTTACTTTGGACATTGTTTCTTAGAAGCAAAAGTTAAGTTGTTTTCGTGTGAGAAAATAACTTCGTAGAAAAATTTAAAATGTAAGATTTAATCACTGTTAATGCCCTATTTGTACTAATATCTCTTTGCTCTTTGATCTACCATGCCTATCTAGATGCCTAAACATAATAAGTGCAGGCTTTATAACTATTGAATGGATGATGTATTTCCAGCTAGAGAATATAAAGAGTCATTAAGAATGCCCTTCTGGTACTTACCGCACTTCCAAAGGCTTACTTAGGAGCAGAAGAAGAAACAGAGAATGGTATGACCTCAGAGGGACAGAGAAACACCACTTAATGAGCAGTGACAATCAATGGAGGCAAAAATGGGCCATTTTCACCTCATTCATTTTCAGAGACAGACCAGTTTTACTTCATTGATTTCTGGTGCTCATTGAGTTGTGTATTTTCTTTTTAGATTGGCCCTTTTCTTGCTCACTTCACATCTATTTTCGTGTTTTATTTCATACTGTGTTTGTTTTGAGATAGGAATCTTAGCTCAGTGAGGTTATTTTTTATTTCTTGAGTTTTCTTCTCAGATGGACTATTTCCTGTTTAATCAATTTTAGGCTGCTTCTCTGAAGTCTATAATAAGCCTGATAGTTATTTATTCTGACTTGTGAAAAAGATTTTATACAGGACGTATTAGTATAAATTGAAAATGAAAACCTAAATTATATCAAAATTTCAATATAATGGTGTGATTGTATTTGAGTAAATATATTTTCTTTATATCTATACACAAAGAGAAATGGTTTAATGAATATATAACCAGCATTGCAATTCCTAATTTTCATTGTTAACTTGACTTTTCTAGAGTCAACAGAAAGGAGAGCCACAACTAATTGTGTTGCTCTGACTGTTAATTGATACATGAAGGCACGAAGCAAATTTGAACACGTATATGAATAAATGCATTGCACAGGTTATGAGAAATGGAAAAAAGCATATCATGTCATTAGTATACAAACTTGCTTTTTTTCCCCTCTAAAAATAGCAAAATTGTTACTGTACTGGCTTGTTAAATAAATTTCTTTGTTATTGGTAATGTTTTATATGTATAATTATTTTCTATATCTGTATATGTGCAGTTGCAGAAGACGCGCTTGGAGAAGGTTTAAGGCTGAGAGGGGAGCCTTAAGGTTTATCTTCTGGAGAGGGGCATTGGAGGATAAGAGGGAGAAGAGTGGGATTGAGAGGGGAGGAGGGAGGAGGCCACAACTGGGATACACAATAAATGAACTGTAATAAATAAGAAAGAAAGAAAGAAAGAAAGAAAGAAAGAAAGAAAGAAAGAAAGAAAGAAAGAAAGAAAGAAAAGAAAAGAAAAAGAAAAAGAAAAAGAGTAACTCCAATTGTAAAAAATCACAAAAAGGCATTTTTTGACAAAACAGTTACATTTTTGTACTTATTGGAAACCAGGATTGTGCTTTGATTTGAAGTGATATTTAGATGTATATATTGGGCATATATCTGTGAAATTACTGGGAAAACTCTGTACCTAATTGTTACTAACTAAGCATTACAAATGTTTCTCCTCTGTAACATTGGTATTCTAGTATTCTTGCATGTGTGGAAAAATAACTCTAAGGGCTGTATTTCCTCTTTTCCAATTGGGAATGGGAATGTCAATCGCCTTCAAGAGCAAAGAGTTTAGAAAGAAATCTGGTGTCAGGAGTGTAATGTTAACTTGGTGGTGTGCCAGTAGAAATGTGGAGAGGCTGCATTTAGAACTGAAATCTAACTAATCAGGAGAAAGGAGCCAGTTCCAGTAAGTGGAGAGACAAGCTCAGCAAACCATTCAGGGAAATGGTGCAGACCCTGGTGACTATGTGAGCTAGGTAGCATATCCAAAGAAGTGGAAAATGAAGCTGCAAAGAGCAAAAACATCTTTTGGGAAGTGTATGTCCATAGTCATCTTGAAAATTATTTGTTTTATGTCTGGATAGCTTAATTAATATTTGATCATGGTTGGACACCAGAATGCAATAGAAAATTGTATGAACTTACTATTATCTGTGATCATGAGTAAATCACAAATATTTATCTTCTTAACCAAATATAAATCACCCAATGTTGTCCATTAAATTTTTATTCATGAACATTTATAAACTTCGCAAATTTTATATAGGTTACACATTTCATTTACATGAAAATCATTTTTTTTTCCTGTTGGTGGATAATGTAACAAATTGAACACTTTTTCCTTTGTTCTTAAGTTTCTAATCTATATTGTAGTGAAAAGTTTTCTTTCTAACTAATAAAGGTATTTTACATTAAAAGTAACTGAAACAACTTTTGGCATCTTTCCCAGAAAAGAAAATTATCCCTACAGCACTTTGAAAGTAAATAGGGAAATTATAAATAGTCTAAAACACATTAAACATTTGTAAGAAATATACAGTTATAGTATGTGTGGAGAGCTACAAATAATCTGTTTCCATAATCTGTTTAGGATTGTGTAGCTCTATCAGAATGGGTAAATGAACTCTTGGGGAAGATGACCCATTAACATTTTATTGTGTGTTTCAAAGATCAGGACTGGTCTCATGTAACTTGAAATCCATTTGAGATGTAAAAACTGACAAGTGAAAAAGTAGTGAGGTTTGATGGTAGGTAGGAGAATTCTCCTCCTGACTAAATTCAAACCTACAATGCTAGTGTCCTCTGAATACATTGCAGAGTAGATACAGGACTTTCAACAAAGTGAGTAATCTCATTGTCAGCCCAAATCATGAAAAAGAAACAAAGACTTCAACATAAAATTAGACACACTTTAAACATGGATGGATGTTGGATATTGTCAAATGCTTTTTCAGCATCTAAGGAGATTATCATGTAGTTTTTTTCTTTCATTTTGTTAATATGGTGGATCACATTGAAGGATTTCCATATATTGAACCACCCCTGTATACCTGGGATGATATCTTTAATGTGTTCTTATATTCAGTTTGCAAGGATTTTGTTGAGTATTTTTGCATCAATGTTCATAAGGGAGATTGGCCTGAAATTCTCTTTCTTTGTTGGGTCTTTGTGAGGTTTAGGTACCAAGGTGACTGTGGCTTCATAGAATGAGTTTGGTAGTGTTCCTTCTGTTTCTATTTTGTAGAATAGTTTGAAGAGAACTGGAGTTAGCTCTTCTTTGAAGAACTGGTAGAATTCTGAGCTGAAACCATCTGGTCCTGGGCTTTTTTTGGATGGGAGATTTTGATGACTGCTTCTATTTCCTTAGGGTATGTTGGACCATTTAAATGATTTATCTGGTCTTGATTCAGCTTTGGTAAGTGGGATCTATCAAGAAAATTGTCCATTTCATTTAGATTTTCAAATTTTGTACATATAGACTTTTCAAGTAAGCCCTTATGATTGTTTGGATTTCCTCAGTGTCTGTTGTTATGTCCCCCCCCCCGCGGGCATTTATAATTTTGTTGACTTGGATGGTGTCTCTCTGCCTTTTAGTTAGTTTGGCTAAGGGTTTGTCTATCTTTTTGATTTTCTCAAAGAACCAGCTCTTGGTTTCATTGATTCTTTGAATTGTTTTATTTGTTTCCAATTTATTGATTTCAGCCCTGAGCTTTATTATTTCCAGCCCTCTACTCCTTTTTGGTGAGCCTGTTTCTTTTTTTTTCTAGGGCTTTTAGGTGAGCCATTAAGTTGCTTGAACGAGAAGTCTCGAATTTCTTCTTGAAGGCACTTACTACTATGAACTTTCCTCTTAGCACTGCTTTCATTGTGTCCCATAAGTTTGGGTATGTTGTGTCTTCATTTTTTTAATAAAATTCTTTATTAATTACAATTTATTCACCTTCTATGCCCCTGTAGTTCCTTCCCTCCTCCCATCCCAATACATCCCTTCCTACCCCCTCTGCACCCATGTCCCTCCCCAAGACCATCGATAGGGGAGGTCCTCCTTTCCTTCCCTCTGATCCCAGTCCACCAGGTCTCATCAAGAGTGGCTGCATTGTCTTCCTCTGTGGACTTTTAAGGCTGCTCCCTTCTCAGGGGGAGGTGATGAAAAAGCAGGCCAATCAGTTCATGTCAGAGATAGTCCCTGTTCCCATTACTGTGGAACCCACTTGGAAACTGAACTGCCATGGGCCACACCTGTGCAGTGGTCCTAGGCTACCTCCATGCATGGTACCTGGTTGGACCATCAGTCTCAAAAAGGACCCCTGTGCTCAGACCACTTGGTTCTGCTGCTTTCCTTGTAAAGTTCCTGTCCTTTCCAGATCCCACTATTTCCCACTACCCTTGTAAGATTCCCTGAACTCTGCCCAGTTGTTGGCTATAAGTCTCAGCATCTGCTTCAATAGTATGCAGGGCAGAGCCCTTCCGAGGCCCTCTGTAGCAGGCTCGTGACCCATTCCCTGCCCTTTTCTTCTTCCAATGTCCATCCCCTTTGTCCTGCATAGAGATTGGTCATTTTACCAAGAGTCCTCCTTCTTGGTTAGTTTCTTTAGGTATACAGATTTTTGTAGGTTCATTCTATAGCATATGTTTATATGAGTGAGTATATACCGTGTGTGTCTTTCTGTTTCTGGGATAGCTCACTCAGGATGATCCTTTCAAGTTCCCACCATTTATCTGCAAATTTCGTGATATCCTTGTTTTTTATTGCTGAGTAATATTCCATTATGTAGACGTACCACAAATTCTGTATACATTCTTCAGTTGAGGGGCATCTGGGTTGTTTCCAGCTTCTGGCTATTACAAATAAAGCAGCTAAAAACATGGTCGAGCAAATGTCCTTATTGTGTACTTGAGCCTCTTTTGGATATATGCCTAGGAGTGGTATGGCTGGATCTTGAGGAAGTGCTATTCCTAGTTGTCTGAGGAAGCGCCAGACTGATTTCCAGATTGGTTGTACAAGTTTACATTCCCACCAGCAGTGGAGGAGGGTTCCCCATTCTCTACATCCTCTCCAGAATCTGTTGTCACTTGAGTTTTTGATCTTGGCCATTCTGATGGGTGTAAGGTGAAATCTCAGGGTTGTTTTGATTTGCATTTCCCTGAAGACTAAGGATGTTGAGCATTTCTTTTAAGTGTTTCTCTCCCATCCAAAAAAAGGGCAGGACCAGATGGTTCAGAAGTATACAAAACCTTCAAAGAAGAGCTAACTCCAGTTCTCTTCAAACTATTCCACAAAATAGAAACAGAAGGACCATTACCAAACTCATTCTATGAAGCCACAATCACCTTGGTATCTAAACCTCACAAAGACCCAACAAAGAAAGAGAATTTCAGGCCAATCTCCCTTATGAACATCAATACAAAAATACTCAACAAAATACTTGCAAATCAAATACAACATATCAAAGATATCATCCACTATGACCAAGTAAGCTTCATCCCAGGAATGCAGGGGTGGTTAAATATATGGAAATCCTTCAATGTGATCCACCATATTAACAAAATGAAAGACAAAATCTACATGATCATCTCCTTAGATGCTGAAAAAGCATTTGACAAAATCCAACATCCATTCATGTTTAAAGTCTTGGAGATATCAGGGATACAAGGCATATACCTGAACATAGTAAAGGCAATATACAGCAAGCCTATAGCCAACATAAAATTAAATGGAGAGAAACTAAAATCAATCCCACTGAAATCAGGGACAAGGCAAAGCAGCCCATTGTCTCCATATCTCTTCATCATAGTACTTGATGTCCTTGCTAGAGCAATAAGACAATTGAAGGAGATCAAGGGGATACATATCCGAAAGGAAGAAGTCAAAGTATCACTATTTGCAGATGATATGATAGTATACCTGAGTGACCCTAAAAATTCTACCAGGGAACTCCTACAGCTGATTAACACCTTCAGCAAAGTGGCTGGATACAAAATTAACTAAAAAAAATCAGCAGTCTTCCTGTACACAAAAGACAAAAGGACTGAGAGAGAAATTGGCAAGACAACACCCTTCACAATAGCCGCAAACATCATAAAGCACCTTGGTGTGTTTGCCTTATGTTAAAAAATATTTTAAAAATATTGTCTCCTTCCTGTGCTTACTTTTCTCTCTCTAATCAATTTGACTCTTCTTTAAGTTTAAATGACTTGGGCCTGTAATTCTTTTATTATTCATAATGAAAATAGATAGATTCCACACCTGGGAATTCTTTGTGATTATCATCCATGCTGCTTATTAGCACTGTTTACAGTTCCTGTGCATTTGTTATGCAGAGCTACTAGAGTATAAGATACTTGAAGGAAGGATTATACCTGGGTCATTTAGCTCAGTGTCTTCCACGGTGAATATTCAAAGACTAAATAAATCCATAAAGTAGAAAAAAACATATTACTTTCACATCTTCAAGAGATTGCAAGCTTCACTTCATACAAATGTATGCTTGCATACTTAACTGACTTAAATAAGAAATTTCCTGATACATAGAAAATTATAATTATTATTCATTCATATCTGAATTTTTCAAAGTATTAGGCTATAATAATTTATTCACTATCATCTATGGTCTGGGACTGTCAAAGGAGTGCCTTATGGAGCTAATGTGGCTGATATGGTAATACACCTGAGTTTTTAAACTATGCATTGGATAGATAACATAAGCAAGAGTGAATGAAAAGGTAATTAGGGTCATGTGATTAAGTCATGCAATTTTCTATAGAACAATAGACAACCTTGCACTTTCTCCTTTACTGATAGTTCTCACTAAATTTTTTCACTGTTATGAAATTAAAAATAATCTCACCCATTCTAATCTATCTGTTTTCCTAAATAATTTAAGCACCTAAAAAGAGGGGTCTATTTCTTGTGAGGTTATGTGTTATGAGAAAATTATAAAACCAGTAAAAATTGTGGCTTGAAGGGGATGAAAGATTTTTCTATAAGACAATTGATATATTTCAGCATTAAAAAATGATCATTTTAAGCAAGAGAATAAAATGTTTCTTATTCTTTAATTTTATTACCCAAATAAAAATGTGAGAGTACAAAATTGTATAAATTATCAACTTTATGATATGCTTATGGAACACAGATGACAAGGGGATTCTGAGGAGGCTAGGCCTGGCTTAGCCCCAGATTTTAATCTCTAACTTAGTTCATATATACATTTTCTACTGCAAAAATATTATTCAAAATATTTAATGATTATTTCAAAATAGTAGCTTCTAAATGTTCTTTGCATAGTAGGGAAGCCCACTGGGTCTCTTAGGATCTGCCAGACACTAAGAATATTAATGTACTGTGAACTAGTGTTTTTAACATTGCCTTTGGAAATTACCTTTATAACCTCTTTATGACAGAAATAATACAAAAAATAAAAAAACAAAATTGCTCTATAGTGTCAGTTTTCACTTACCTTTGGTGTATGGATATTAAAAGATAAGTGGACTATTTCATTCCATGATTCATTCCCTCACCAACATTTACTGAGACATTCTATACATCAAGCTTGGTCAGTGTTATGGAAACTGAAAGGTGATGGAATTCGAAATCTGTCAGGGATGACAAACGCATATCTGAGATAAAAAACCATGGCATAGGACTCACGCCAGAAAAGCCAGTATAGTTTCTTCACAGTGTTCAGGCAGGGATTTTATCCTTCCTTACGCTGAAAGATAAATGCCCATACCCGTCTGCAGAGGAAAGCTGATTTTCTGATAAGTTCAGGTCCAGTTCTGAAGTCCCTGCACTTGTTACTGTAACACCATTGCTTAAAAGCAGACGCCTTAGGAAGAGTGGCACTTGAAAATACTGTTTGGAAAATCACCATCACTCATGTATTAATTATTACAGCATAACTGGACATAAAAATTTTGACATGTCAAGGTGCATATCAAAGCTTAAGTGACAGATTTTTATGATGGTAGGAACTTCCACAATTTTGTCACAACCAATATGGTGCTTACGGCACCTGTAAACTGTCCATACCCATCCTCCCTACAATCTACATGTAGTATTGCACTAGAAAAACCTCAAAATGAAATAAATTTCCATATGGGAAAAAAAATCTCAGTATGTGCTTTTCCAGATTCTTAGATCTTGGCTTATTATTTATGACAGTTAATATATTCCAGTTTTTACCTTATAATCTTCTTTTTCTGTGACGATATTTTTCAAAGATGAGTCTGCTGTATGTCAATGAATATTTGATAACTCTAGTGGCCAATGATTACTTGTGTGATCCTTTTCCAGGTATCTGGCGGCTTCAGTACAGTACCAAATACCATTGGCAAGTAGGGAATTCTGAGAGGGGAAGTATTTTCTCTCCACCCATAGCTCTTGGCTCAGTGTCTTGCCTGCTGCTCTCTCCTACAGGTTTTGGATTTCCCAAAGCTCTAACATGCAGTGAACACATTGTTCAAGCAAATCTGACTACATAAATCCATCTTGTTGGCTCTGCTTCTGCAGTTTATTCCTGTGAATAAATGTTTTAGAGGCTGCAGGCTGTGATGATACACAACAGTACAAACCAAAAAATTTAGTCCAAGTGAGACGTTACTCAGTATGTGTATTACACAGTGATTCAGATACTGAAAGAAAAAAAAAACAGTGCAAGCAAACTAATTCCATGAAGAGCCTTACCCTCAGCAACTGGAGACACTGGTGGAAATATGATTGCAGTTATGTCCTTGTTCGTTGTGCTTTCAGGGACATCAACGCATATTTCCGTGCTCAGTTCTCAGTAACGTTTCCCTTCTCCTGCCCTTTCCTTAATTGCGTGCACAAAGCATGATAAACCGTTACATGCACCGTCCACTTTTATACCAGTATACATTTTTTCTATACCTGTTATGTTAAAATGATAGGCTCTGTAATGGAATTTTTGGTTCCATCATAAACTCAATTATGTTGTGTAAATATGTTTTTGTTTTAAACCCAAGTGTTGGATTTTAGTTGGGCTATAGCTTATCCACAGCTGTTAATTGTCTCCTGCAGGGCTTGGCTTTTGCCATCTGGTAATGGCCTTCCATATGCTATAAGGAGAGGGTTGAGCTCTAGATTTAAAGGATAAATAGAAGTTTCAAAAAAACAGTGGGGTGGTATTCAGTGTTGGCGTGTGGCAGTTTGGAGAGGCCAAAAACCAGAGTCAGTATGCCCGTTTAGAGCAGAAAGAGAGAAACACTTTGGGCTCAGTGGTGTGGAGGAGCCTGCTACCTGAGTCTGTGGTTGACAGAGAGCCCTAAAAGAACTCCTTAACCCTAATCAGCCTGGAGAAGCAAAGGGTTCTGAGCCCCTTCTCCCCACTAGCCTTTTCATTCCCATGTAAAGTTAAGATTGGAAGGGAGGCTGAGGCCTAAACACCCCAAATAAAGCAGTGTTTAAAAAGAGCGCTACAAGTCGTTTTATAAGATTCAGCCAAAATGATCACTGTCTCTCTAAGTTCTCAATTAACTTTAGTTCTTTTTCTTTTCTCTGAGATGATTTGAGGTTGCAGTTTTAAATCCGGTTTGATGAAATATGGTCACAAGTGTTAAATGGTTGTTAATCATCATTTAATCTTCCTCAATATCTTTAGTATATTATACAGTTAACATTTTCCAAGGGGGGTGTTTTCCAATGATGTTAGAAGGAATTACACTTGTATTTTTCATATAACTAATTTTATTAGCTTAGAAATGCCTAATCCAACTCTCTGGGATTATACAATCATATCATTTGTCCTCCAGAGATTTTGTGTTACATCTTCTCTAGATAAAAATTTTGTGCAGTGTAATCTCTCTTACTGTACTGTGTTGGATATCTGGAGTATTGCCAGCTATTTAATATGATTATGTATTCAAGCAGTAATAGATTCACTCTCAAATGTATCAGTTAGTGTTCAGAAAAATGCTACATTTGGGGCTCTTGACCATTGATTTTAAAAACATAAAGGAAAAATATTTTAATTTTCCCTTTGAGAAGCACCATTAATTGATAATTTCACATTAGCAGAAGATAAATGTGCTCTTGGCTTATGTCATAATTTTCAGTTTTCTAGTTCTCAGTGTTCTAGGAAGGAGCCTAACCATTAAAGCTATGCATACCTTTTATATACCATTGATATAGGGTTCCTGGTCATCTAATCACAAAACCTACTGATAGGTGTAGATGGCAGGAGAAAGCTGAGCTCTCACTCCTTGCTATTGCTTGGACATATCATAAAATAAGAAGAGGTATTTTGCGGCTATTGATTTTATTCCCAAATGTGTTTCTAAGTGATTATTTATTAATAAAGTAAACCACTGCATTTCCTCATTAAAGAGACAAAATGTGTGCAAATGCTTTCCCATAGGAGACTCTTTAAAAAGTCTTAACATGCTAGCAATGTTTAAATACAAATAACAAAATAATCCACGACAAATGAGATGCTTTGTTCTTGACAGAGCTCTCCTTAAAGAAATGGGTTCATCCTAATTATGAAAGACACAATTTCATGGGAGTAAAATTTGAGTGGATTTATTTATTAAATGAATTGATTTTTGAATATTTTGTGTTTGGAGTTCATTTTACATTCTAGGTATTAATCCTTCATCAGTGATTTATTCACTCTTTAAAAAATTATTTAATCAGTTTATATCTTGCTCATAGCCTCCTCTCTCCTCTCCACATGGGACCTTCTTCCCTTTTTCCTCATCTCTTCTTCCCTGCCCAATCCTCCACTCACCCAGCCCAGTCACTATAGTCACCACAGTCACCCCAGCTCTTCATGTGGTGTCAAGACTGAGTATATCCTTTCCCCCTGTGGCCTGACTAGGCAGCCCCACCAGGGGGAGGCGATCAGAAAGCAGGCAATAGAGTCCTTTTATGTGGATGCTCTCTTTATCCTGCTGATTGCTAACTTTGCTTTGTAATTTATCTTATTATATCTTATTTTGTCATGTTTGGTTGTTATATCCTTGAAGCATTTTCTTTTCTAAAGAGAGACAAAAAGAAAGTGGATCTAGAAGAAAGGGTTGCTGGAGAGGAACTGGGAGTAGAGGAAAGGGGGTTGTAATCAGGATATATAGCATGTAAAATAATCTATTTTCAATAAAAGGAAATCAACAACAAAACAAACAAATGTAGCAACAGCACAACTTCCTACCTTCATATGGTTCCACTTGTCAGGCTTGATGTTAATTTGTAAGCTGTTGGATCTTTTTTATTTAATATTATTTTTATATTATTTATTACAATTTATTTATTTTGCATCTGCACTACAGCCCCCTCCTTTGTCTCCTCGCAGTCACACCCACCCTCCCTCTTCTCCCCCTTTTCTTAGTCCCCTAATAGGGAAGGACCTCTCCCTTTTTATCTGTCCCTAGCCTATCAGGTCTCATCAGGACTGGCTGCATTGTCTTCCTCTGTGGCCTGGCAAGGCTGCATTCCCCAGGAGGAGGTGATCAAAGAGACAGCCACTAAGTTTATGTCAGAGACAGTCCCTGTACGCCTTACTCCAGAAACCACTCCGTAACTGAGCATCAAATGGGCTTCGTTTGAACAGGGTGTCTAGGTCTTCTCCATGTATGGTCCTTAGTTGGAGTACCAGTCTCTGCAGCGACCCCAGGGACCAGGTATTTTGGCTCTGTTGTTCTCTTTGTAGAGTTCATCTCTCCTCCAGGTCTTTCTTTCTCCCTCTTCTTCCATAAGGATTCCAGCACTCTGCCCAAGATTTGGCTACGAGTCTTAGTATCTCCTTTGCTACCCTGGAGGGGAGCTTTTCAGAGGTCCTCTGTGGAACCCTCCTGTCCTGTTCTTTGTCTTCTCCTACTTCTGATGTCTATCGTGTTTGCCCTTCTGAATGAGGATTAAGCATCTTCCCTAGTGTCCTACTAGTGTCCTACTTGTTGTTTAGCTTCTTTAGGGCTACAGATTTTATTATGTTTATCCTATATCATATGGCTAATATCCATTTACAAGTGAGTATATGTCATTTATGTTTTTCTGCTTCTGGGTTACCTCACCCAAAGAATACCGTCATCAGAACAAAAGGACTGGGAAAAGGTCTTCATCAACCCTACATCTCACAGATGGCTAATATGCAGAATATATTGAAAACTGAGGAAGTTAAACACTAACAAACCAAGCAATTCAATTAAAAATGGAGTACAGGGCTAAACAGAGAATTCTCAATAGAAGAATATCAAACAGCAGAGAAACACGTAAAGAAATGTTCAGCATCCTTACTCATCAAGGAAATGCAAATCAAAATGACCCTGAGATTTCACCTTAATCCATCAGAATGGCTAAGATCAAAAACTCAAGGTATGATGCATGCTGGAGGGGATATGGAGAAAGGGAACCCTCCTCCATTACTGGCGGGAATGTAACCTTGTACAACCACTTTGGAAATCAATCTGGCACTTTCTCAGAAAATCAGGAATAGTGCTTCCACTGTAGATCCAGCTATCCCACTCCTAGGAAGATATCCAGAAGATAACCCACCATTCAACAAAGACATTTGTTTGCAGCAGCTTTATTCGTAATAGCCAGAATCTGGAAACAACCCATATGTCCATCAACAGAGGAATGGATACAGTAATTGTGGCACATTTACACAATGGAATACTATTCAGCAATTGAAAAGAAGGAAATCATGAAATTTGCAGGCAAATGGTGGGAACCAGAAAAATCTGCTTAACGCTTTACTCTGAAGTGATTCTCATGCAACAACAGGTTCAGATCGGCTTGTGATCCACTTTACATTTTGATTTCACATCATTGTTTCCTACTAAAGCTATCATTTCTATATAATGATACATTTGTCAAAACATTAATGGATTTTATTTTTTTGTTTTGTTTTGTTTTACAATGCTTCTGTTTTATAATTTAAAACATATTGTGATTCTACAAAAATTATTCATATTGGTTAGAATTCTTTGGGTGTATGTATTTTGTTAATAAACAAATTATTTTGTGGTAGACCCATGCCATAGTATTTACATTGAATTCTGGGATGACTCTTTTTTATTATTTAAAAAATATTATCATCATTTATTACAATTTTTTTCAATTTGTATCCCGGCAGTGGCCTCCTCCCTCCTCTCTCTATATCCCACTGTCCTCCCCCTATGCCCCTTCCCTAGTCCCCTTCTCTTTGACCCTCACCTATCAGGTCTCATCAGGACTGGTTAAATTGTCTTCCGCTATAGCCTGGCAAGGCTGCACCCTCCAGGGGGCAGTGACCAGAGAGCCTGCCACTGAGTTTATGCCAGAGAAAGTCCCTGCTCCCCTTACTAAGGACTTGGAGACTGAGTCTATGTCCGTAGCAGCTCTATTCATAATAGCCAGAACCTGGAAACAAATTAGATGTCCCTCAACGGAAGAATGGATATAGAAATTGTATACATTTACACAGTGGCATACTACCCAGCAATTAAAAACAAGGATGAAATTTGCAGGCAAATGGTGGGAACTAGAAAAGATCATCCTGAGTGAGGTAACCTAGAAGTACAAAGACACACATGGTATATACTCACTTATAAGTTGATATTAGCTATATAATACAGGATAAACATTCTAAAATCTACACACCTAGAGAAGCTAAACAACAAGGAAGACCCTGAGTATGACTTTTAATACTTAACTGACTTATGAGTTTTGAGGAATGAACTCACATTGGCAGATTGGAAACAGAAAAACTATTGAGTGCCTCAGCAATTTGAATGAATTGACATTACCCTGGCTGTATAAATTTGGAAAGCAATAAAATGATTTTGTAAAGGTTGTTATTGGAAATGATACTAATTTGATTCTGATACATTTATGGCTCAGTATATTGCTAAATTCTACCTAGAGGGATTTTATAGAGAATTTTTCATCTGTTTTTATTAATTTTTAATTAAAATTTATTTTTATATTAATTAGTTTATTCACTTTGTATCCCAGCTGAAGCCCCTTCTCTCATTCCCTCCTAATCCCAGCCTCCCTCCCTAAATCCTCCCATGCCCATCTCCAATTCTACTGATAGAAGATGTCCTCTTCCCCTTCACCTGATCCTAGCTTATCAGATCTCATCAGGACTGGCTGTATTGTCCTCCTTAATTTTATCAAGAAACTTCTTAGAATTTTTCTTTTGTTGTATCCTTATCTGGCATTGGTGTCAGGGTAATGGTGTCCCTGTAAAATTAGATCATGAGCATTACTACCTTGTGTGTATTATGGAATAATTAATAGAGCATTGGGATTAGGTAATCTTAAATGTCTTTTCTTGCTAAATGAATTTAGCAGTCAGATTTTTTTCATGTCTGCAGAAAGATCATTATTACAACTTCACTGTTTATTATTGGTAAATTAGGCTTTAAAATATATATGTATATACTCTTGTTTAAATTATGGTACAGCATTTGGATTTATCTACCTACTTCAGAATTTACAGTTTGTTAGAATGTGTGTGTTTTAATTACCTAGGGGTTGTGTTCATTTTATTCTCTGTGTTGCTATATTCTACATTTAAAATCCAGTTTTCTTGGTTTGTGCTTTCTACTTTTCTTTTTTTAGTTTTACTGAGGGTTCATCATTCTTTTTCTTCAATGAATTGATTCTTCTCTTTTATGATTTTTTTATGTTGTTTCAGATTTTATTTCACTAATTTCTTTGCTGTTCCTCATTATTTATTTCCTGCAAAGCTTTTGGCTTTACTTTCTTCTTAGTTCTCTAAAATACCGAGGCACACTAGCAGGGTACTTATTTGAGAGGTCTTCATTATTTGTGAATGTAAGTCTCACAGTTATGAACTCTCCTGTGAGAAAGACTCTATCCCAAAACACCTGGTATGTTTTCAGTATATTCTTAGTTCAAGTTTTATTTTACTTTTATTTCTCTAGCTATGCATGCACATGTGTTAAACCAGAGTCCAAAGAGGCCAGGAGAGATCTTTGATCAGATCCCTTAGAGCTGAGATACTGGTGGTTATGAGCTGCCTGAGGTGGGTGTGGGGAACCAGACTTTGTGTTTTTTAACATCTCCAACATTCCTACAGGTCCTATTGTTGCATTTTTCCGTTGGATCTCAGAAAATTTTAATTCCTTCCTAATTTCTTCTGTGGTTACTGATCACTCATACAAGTGCCTTTTCGTTTCCTGCATTATATCTTGTAAATTAATTTTGACTTGAAATCTGCATTGTTAAATATATAATCTTCTGCTTGTTGTTAGATGCTGTCTGGCATGACCATCATTTTCTATCTTCATTTTGGTCTCAAAAGATCTTTGACTTTGTGTTTCTCCAAGCTTCTTAGAGGCCTCTCCTTTATTATTGTTATTTCCAGTACTTCCTTCTTTGCTTGTCTGAATAGATTCTCGCCTTTGTTACCCTAAATCTTTTTGTTATATCCCCCATAAAATCAATTTTATTCTGCCATCTTAGTGCACTATAGTGTGTATTTAATTTATCAACAGATGTACTCCCACTGAGCTTAAATAGAGAGGATAGAGTTTATTATTAGTGTATTATTTATGTCTTATTTTTGTACAATAGTACTGTAACAGCATTTTCAGCTTATTTGGGTTCTGTTTTTATCAATCAAATACCTTAAAGAAAGAAAAGCAGTATGTTCCCCCATATTTATGATTTTAGAAGTAGTTTATACAAACTCTTGATGTGAAAAGTGGAATTAAGAGTCTGAAATTTTGAGTAATCAAACATGAAGTCTCATATTCATTTCATGGAAATTTCAGCAATTATTTTAAGAGATAAGCAGGCTGCTCTTCATTTGCTCACTTCATTATGGATTGTTTAAATTTGGTGCCAGACCTCTCGTACACAATTTTGTGTGAAACAACACTTAACTTTTAATAATATTGATATTTAAACTTGCTGTTGATACTCACTTGAAGATGGTTTTACTCTTAGTTTATGCTTATTCCATGATGAAGAATGTCAGAATTAGAGGAAGTGGTCTAAATGAATTACAGTGATGAGAGCCTGAAATTTATAGTCCTATCATCTTCCAAATTATATTCTTTTTTCTTTTACATTCTAAAAGCGCAAGTTCATAAATTCTCCTACATTTTAAACTTGTACAACCACTTTGTAAATCAATCTGGTGCTTTTTTAGACAATTAGGAATAGTGCTTCCTTAAGATCCAGCTATACCACTCCTAGGCATATATCCAAATATGTTCAAGTATACAACAAGGACATTTGCTCAACCATGTTCATAGCAGCTTTATTCGTAATAGCCAGAACCCGGACACAACCCAGATGTCCATCAGCTGAGGAATGGATACAGAAATCATGGTACATTTACACAACAGAATACTACTCAGCAATTAAAAACAAGGAAATCGTGAAATTGGCAGGCAAATGGTGGGAACTAGAAAAGATCATCCTTAATGAGGTAACCCAGAAGCAGAAAGACACATATGGTATATATTCACTTAGAAGTGGATATTAGAAACATAATATAGGATAAACATTCTAAAATCTATTCACCTAAAGCTAACCAAGAAGGAGGGCTCTGGGTAAGATGCCCAATCCTCATTCAGAATGATAAAATGAGTGGACATCGGAAGAGGGAGAACAGGACAGGAGCCTACCACAGAGGGCCTCTGAAAGACTCTACCCAGCAAGGTATCAAAGCAGATGCTGAGACTCATAACCAAACTTTGGGAAGAATGCAGGGAACCTTATGGAAGAAGAGGAAGATATAAAGACCTGGAGAGGATAGGAGCTTCAAAAGGAGAGCAACAGAAGCAAAAAACTGGGCAAAGGGGTCTTTCCTGAGACTGATACTTCAAACATGGACTATTCATGGAGATAACCTAGAAACCCTGTAGAGATGTAGCCCATGGCAACTCAGTGTCCAAGTGGGTGTCCTAGTAAGGGGAACAGGAACTCAGTGGCTGGTTCTTTGATCACCTCCCCCTGAGAAGGGAACAGCTTTACCAGTACACAGAGGAAGACAATGCAGCCAGTGCTGATGAGACCTGATAGGCCAGGGTCAGAGGGAAGGGGAGGAGGACCTCCCCTATCAGTGGACTTAGGGAGGGGCATGGGAGGAGAAGAGGAAGGAAGGATTGGGAAGGGATTAGGAAGGAGGCTATAGCTGGGATACAAAGTGAATAAACTGTAATTAATAAAATATAAATAAATTTTTAAAATTCTCCTACATTTTAATTTAAATAGCTCCTTTAGTCCATTGATACAATAAATTATATTTGGCTAAGTAACATGTCATTTTGCAATTCTCATTTTCTATTTTGTTTCCATCTTTTCTCTCTGGTCTATGAGATGGCCTAGTATTTGTGATTAATTAATTAAAAATTGAGAGTGTCATAGGAAGCATCAGAGAATTAAAGAAAAATACCAACAACAAAACCAAAACAGTAGTGTGTGTTGAGTAGGTTAGGTGGAAAATGCTTCTACCTGGCTGTGTTTATTACTAACCAACCATCCACCATTACAGTCCCTAATGTATTAGATACTTCTTTCTCTCTTTTCCTCACAGCACTAGAATGATTTCATAAGAAATGGAGGCATCAAATAATCTCAGTTCCATTAAGAGGAACTGTTATATTTAATTTGAACATTACATGCAGACATTTATGTGGATTTCCATGTTCATGTGTGCACGTTTGTGCTTGTCCATAAATGTATGAGCACACATGCCTACACATGATATAAGCTTGATAAACACACCCAGAGATTGCCATTGGGTGCTTTTCTTGCCTGTTCTCAATTTAGATAATGAGAAGCAAGGTTTCTCACTTGCAACCAGAGCTTTCTGATTCTCTCAGTTTAGCTAGCCAACTTCTCCTGGAATACCCAATATATGCTTCCTGAGTTCTAGTATTACATGCAGGCTCTGATGCCTGCTAGACATTTTTATCAGTACTAGGGATTCAAAATCTAGTCCCCATGCTGTTGAGACAAGCACTTTACGTGCTGAGGCATATTCCCAGTCCAATAAGAGTTTTAAGTAAATATATTAACATTTACTGAACCCAAATTTTCAGTCTGATTTCAGTGATCAAATTAAAGGAAACTGGGTTCAGCAAATGTTAATATATGTATATTATTTTATATGGTATGTATGTATATATATTATGTATATTTAAATATATATTATGTGTAACATATATTACTTTTTCTGGTAAAATACTGTGATTCCTACTGCAGGTGAGTTTTAAGAATATCAGAAATTCTTTAAAAGGCAATATAGCATTTGATTGGGTCGGAGACAAGAGAACCAAAGATTAAAAAGTGAGGTTCACTGACCTTAAGTGGTGTGCTGTCTAGTAGAGGAGCCATAAGTGAAAAAGCATAATTATAAGAGGATTAATTGATTGTAAAACAAGATAATGTTTAAAGCAGAATAACACTGAAGAGCATCTGTTCATTAGAGGCTGTGCAGGAAACTATTGACTTACCCATGTAAGTCATGATTGTTGAGAAAGGTTTAAAAGGTAAGTGGGAATACTGGCAGAAGATGAGAATATGGCAAAGAAATGTTTAGATACTAACAATACAAAATAGTCAAGAAGACATTATTCATTTAATAACCTTCATTGACTTCATCAAAGACTACAGTGAAATAAGACCTCAAATTTGCAAAATCAGGGAAGAGGCCTTTTGTGTATAAGGCATCAGTTAGGAGTCATTAGTTTATCTTCATACGGATACTATTGAAACTCTTCAAGTTATTGGTCTAGTGTAATAGCTTACAGCAATACATGACAACATCAGCAGCAACAGGATTAGTGTTATTCAGAGAGAGACTGGCACCGATTTGTACCTTTGCTAAAATCTTCATTGAGGGAAATCTCTTAGCACATCTCCTCTTTAAAAATCTTCAATCAAACCATCACTTGTAATTTCTAAAAATGGAAACCTTACTTTAAATCATGGGTGACATGTCCTTCTGTTTAGCGTACACATTAAAGTAGATAAGTACAATAATAGTAGGACTAAATTTAGCACCAATCTCCCTTATCTATATTTTCAACAAATGTAAAAAACATCTAACATATTTACTTAAATCATAACATGAATGTTTTAGTAAGTGACATATTATGCCAATTTTATAAATTTATAGCAGAGGTTGGCATTTTTATGAAATCTCTTTAGTGGGCGAAGAGATGGCTGCATTCTTTTTTTTTTTAATTTATTTATTTTTATCTCAATCACAGGTTAGGTACTTTGAATCCCAGGCTTAGCCCCCTCCCTCAGTCCCTCCTACCCTCCTGCTCCCTCCCTCATCTCCCTCCTCCCCGCCCCCTCCAAGTCCACCAACAGGGGAGGACCTCCTTCCCTTCCATCCAGCCCAAGCTTATCCTGACTCCTCAGGGCTGGCTGCAATGTCCTCCCCTGGGATCTAGCCAGTCTGTCACTCCCCGGCTTGTATGCAGGAGGGTCAAAGAGATGGCTGCATTCTTAAGAGCCCTTGTTACACTTCCAGCCATCCCAGATTTAACTCCCAAAAGGCACATGTTCTCAGCCATCTGTAAATCCAGTTACAGAGGATCTGCTGCCGTCCTTTGCCTCCACAGGCACTAGACATGTACATGGTGCACACATGTACATGCAGGCAAAACACACATACACATTTTGAAAAGTCTCTTACTAATATATTACTTAAAATTTTGAACTGCTATGTAAAATATAAAAAAGTGTATCAGTTAGATGGGTATCATGTGCTACATCAATCCATTATGCTTACGTATTTTAATTTTTTAATGCTATCATTCTTTATTCATCATTCTTATACTCATTACTCAGGATGTTTGTTCAGTGTCAGCATTTGTTTATGTATACAGGTAGAAGTCAATATTCATGTTTATGTACACATATATATGTTGTGTATGTCTATCCAATATGCATGCACATGTATATGTATTAATTATAGGTATATATTTCTACTCTATAACCAACCCGGTAATTTATGTATGAATACTTAAAATTCCAAATGCTAAAATATACACACTACTGAGAGAAAATATTAGGGAAAACTCCTAGATTTGGGGCCTACCATGCTCTTAGAGCAGCAGAAGTCACACAGGTAAGAAGGGCATGAGCCCCAGAGCTGTGCAGGGATTTCACACAGTGCCGATCATATCACATCCTGATCTTTTGTAAACATACAAAGTGCATATAATATCTTTAAACAAAAGGTTCAACAACAAGATTTCAAATTCACCCGATTTCAAATTTACTATAAGCTTGTATTGACTAAGAAAATGCTGTTTTTGGTAAGGACTCATTCATATTTTAAATCTTTATACATTTTAATTAAAATAGAATTGCATCGTTATATGCTGTATTTATCGTAGTACTGACTTTCGTTCCTTTGATTTACTAAAGATTATACTTATTTTGCTTTTTTCTCTGTAATTGCTTTGTTCTTTTCAGATGCATATATATTATGGCTTCTGCTTTTTTAGTTGTTTATGGCTAGCTTTTAAAAATTATTTATTTGTATATTTTTATTTATTACAATTTATTCGCTTTGTATCTCAGCTGTAGCCCCTCCCTTTTCCCCTCCCTTCTCTTCTCTGCTCTTCACCTTCCTTCTCTATCTATTAGCACACCCATTCATGTCATAGAACACTCCCAGTCCCACCCTCCCCTCTCTCCTCCTAGGCCCCTCCTCCAGCCCACTGATAGGGATGGTCCTTTTCCCCTTCTATCTGACCCTAGCCTATTTGGTCTCATCAGGATTGCTGCATTTTCTTCCTCTGTGGCAGGTAAGGCTGCCCTACCACTCAGTGGGAGGTGATCAAAGAGCCAGCCACTGAGTTCATGTCAGAGACAGTCCCTGTTCCCCTTACTAGGGAACCCATTTGGATGCTGAGCTGCCATGGGCTACATCTGAGCAGGGGTTCTAGGTTATCTCCATGCATGGTCCTTGGTTGGAGTATAAGTCTCAAAAAAGAGCCCTGTGCCCAGATTTTTTGGTTCTCTAACTCTCCTTGTGGAGCTTCTGTCCGCTTTAGGTCTTTCATCTCCCTCTTCTTTCATAAGATTCCCTGCATTCTGCCCAAAGTTTGGCTATGAGTCTCAGGCTCTGCTTTGATACCCTGACCAGTATAGTCTTTGGGCAAACAAGTGTGTCCCTGTACCTTATCATTTTCTTGTGACTTTTCTTGGATTATTTTCCTTCTTTGTATTAGTTTTGCCCTATTAAAATATGGCAAATTTTGTTTTGTCTTATTATATTTCATTATTATCCCTTACATGCCTGTTTATTTTCCAACGAGAGACAGAATGGAGGTGGATCCAATTGGGAGAGGAGCTGGGAAAAACTGAGAGGAATAGAGCTAGAGAAAACTGTAATCAGAATATATAGTATGGAAATAAACCTATTTTATGTTAATTTTATATGCATTAGTGATTTTTGCCTGCATGTATGTCTGTGCAAGGTTGTTAGATCACATGGATGTGGAGTTACAGACAGTTTTTAGCTGCCGTGTGGGTTCTGGAACTAGAACCATGATCCCCTGGAAGAGCAGCCAGTGCTCTTAATGACTGAGTGATCTCTCCAGGCCTGCAAAAAAATACCTCTAGTTTTAAACAACAACAACAAAAACTCTAGCTTATCAGGACTCGCTACAATGTCCTCCTAGCAAGGCTACTCCTACCTCGGGAGGGCTACAGCTGGGATACAAAGTAAATAAACTGTAATTAATATAAAAAATAAAAATTTAATTAAAAAAGACTGTTAGGTAGAGTCTTTCAGAGTTCCTCTATGGTAGGCTCCTGTCCTGTTACTCGTTTTCTCCTAAAACAGATGATGAGACTCATAACCAAACCTTGGGCATAGTGCAGGGAATCATTTGAAAGAAGAGGGAGTTAGTAAGACCCTGAGAGTATAGGAGTGTCAAAAGGACCAAATATATCAGAGCACAGGGATCTTTTTCTGAGACTGATTCTCTAACCAAAAGAATGGATATATGCTTGGATACAACCTAGAACCCCTGCTCAGATGTAGCCCATGGCAGCCGAAATGGGTAACCTAGTAAGGGGAACAGGGACTGTCTCTGACATGAACTCAGTGGCTGGTTCTTTGACCCTCCCTCTCCCCCTTCCTGAGGGAGGAGCATCCTTGCTAGGCTACAGAGGAGAACATTGTGGCCAGTCCTGATAAGACCTGCTAAATTAGGGTCAGGTGGAAGGGGAGGAGGACCTTCCCTCTCAGTGGACTTAGAGAGGGGCAGGGAGAAGATGAGGGAGGGAGGAGGGGATTGGGAGGGAATAAGGGAGGGGGCTACAGCTGGGATACAAAGTAAATAACCTGTTATTAATATGAAAAATAAAAATTATAGAAAAAGACAGGTGAAACTCATCTTCGCTGAGCTTTGGGAGATGTAACAGTATTGGCTTTCAGAATAAAGCTTAAGCTAAAACAACACTAAAAAATGAAAAAAAATCTGCATCTATTTAGAGTTTCTACTTACTCATCTTCAGTTCTCTACTCCTTTATTTTTTTTACTTTTTAAAACATTTTAATTTAAATATAATTATATCACTTATGTCCTTTCCTACCTCAAGCACCTCACCAGTCCCATTCTTCCAGATACTTCAGTGTTGTTCCTCAAATAGATAACCTTTTTTGGCCAAGTGTTACCGTATATGTGTGTGTGTGTGTGTGTGTGTGTATGTATGTATGTCTATGCTATGTACAATAAATACAACCGGCTAACTGTTGTTGTTTGTGTGTTTATGGTTTGGGGGGGTGACTATTCTAAGCGGACAACCAACAAATGGTTTTCCTCCTTGGGAGAGACACTATCTATCCCCCCTCCCCTTCCAGCAGCCCTTAGTTGCCTGTATTTCCTTGCTCAGGAGGGAGACCCAGTGAGATTTGCCCTTCCACATCTATTATTACTGCTATTGTTCGGGTTTTGTTTTCTCTAGCCATCTCTAAGAGAGACTATTTCACAGCAGAATTCATGGTATTTGAGCTATTCCAATTCTCCATCTTCTTTTCTTTGGTGTTCCTTGAACCCTAGATGCAGGAATGTTGATGTAAAACTGTCCATTGCTGTTGTGCTCACCATGATCTATTAACTTTCATTGTGTTCAATATTGATTTTCTGTTATTGTCTATGTTTGCTGCAAAAAAAACATGTTTTGATGAAGGGTGATAGCTCTATTTATCTTTGGGCATAAGGAGAAGTTTTAAAATGTAGCCAGGAATTATGCTAGTCCACGAAGTGATGGTAGTATATTGTCTTCTAAGATCCTTACATCACTAGTCCTGGAAAACTGGCTAAATTTCTAATGCCAGGCATATTTGCTGCTGAATGGGCCTTCAATACAATAACATGTATCTCTTATTGCCTTTATTGCTCAAAAAGTTGTGATTCATATTTTTCACACTGTTGTGATTCATAACATCACTATGAATCTGTGGCATCGTGCAGAGTATTTTCTAGAACCATGGAAGCTAGACTACAGGAAAAGGGTTTCAGTTTTGAGCAAACTCAAGTTGTCTCAGGTTGCATGTCTTAAGTGTACAGTATCTTCAACAGTAAGTATTTAACTTCACGTTCTGAAAGTCAACCAAGGCAGCAGCAAACATCTACACTTATTGTTTTGAGAATCATTTGGGGCACACTGACCAGCCATTACACGCTCTAATGTTGACCCTTTAAGAGAGGTCTTGTATCTCATCCTGGAGATTTTATTTATCTATAATTTTTTTGGTGATCCCCATTTCATTCTTTCATTCAAATGTGGTTTTTCTGCCACACCAATTAGTTTGTTGAGCTGCTGTCATGCTTATTCTACTATACACTACTCATTTCTATGAAGCACTGATTTACTTATCTCATTATTTTCAAAGTGCTTGTCATAGTTCAGTTGGAAGATGATTTCAAAATGTTGTGAGTGAATGTCTTTAAATACAACACTTCATCGAAGAATATACGGGATTAATAACATGAAAATTACTAAGACACTTACTATTATTGACATTTTGATTATATCTAAAGTTTACTCATTCTCTCTTTCATTTTCTCCTGCCAGTGTTATGAATTACAATTCAGGGATTTGTAGATACTAGGAAGTGGATGACCACTGAGCTATATGCTCATCAACATCAACTATATTTTTGTTCAAAATATTAGAGAGGGAGTTAGAGACAGACAGACAGGCAGAAAGAGAGAGACAGAGACACACACACACACACACACACACACACACACAGAGAGAGAGAGAGAGAGAGAGAGAGAGAGAGAGAGAGAGAGAGAGAGACTGTGATAGAGTCAGAGGGGAACCCAGTGAGATTATATAACACGGTCTCAAATTTATTCTAACCCCGTTCTCTTATTTAGGAAAAGTACGTGACTATGTAGGAAGATCTCTGGTATGCAGGATGAATAGGTGTTTTGAGGATGGAATAGGGCATTGAGCCTAATGAAAACATGGCTATAGTCAATGTGAGAGTGAACAGAGTCCTGGAGAGAAGAATGCGTGAAAACCAGATTGAGGCAGTGCAGACACAGGACAGGGGAAAAGCATGGAATGGGGTGGCTGGAACAGTGACTCATGGCACACACTGCTGAATGCATTACAGCTTCCATTTCAAAACAGGACCACTCTTTCAAGAGGCACTTGCTGCTCCCACTGTTTTTAGTTGCTTGTTCTTTATTACTTGTGAAGACACTTGCCTAATGTTCTTGAGAAACTTTGACTTCCAAAAACCTTTGATCCTATATTAAGTCTTAATAACCAGTTCAGGATACTAATCATCAAAGAGACTCTCTCTTTGAACATACTTCCTTTAACATGATTTTGTATTCTGTTTCTGAAGACAATTATAAAAAGCTTTTTTTTTAATTAAATGAAACTATATGACTTCTCTTGCATTGAATTTGATTTACGGGAGGGAAAGTTAGAGTTAGGAGATATTGGACCAAAGGAACCTATGATATCTGGCCGGACAATTTAAATGATCTTATTGGCTCCTACAAAGCCAGTCTCCACTGTTAGCCTCATAGGTATGTTCTATACACTGTTTATATGTGTGTGTCAGAGATCCAAACTCAGTTCCTAATGTTTGCATAACAGTCACATTATTCACTAAGCTGTCTCTCTCCAGCCAGGCTTTAAAGATTGTTTTGGCCATGTTAGGGCCTTTGTGATCCCAAAGCAAATTTAGGATTATTATTTTCTATTAACTGAAAATACCACTGGAGGGGGAGCAGCCTTACCAGGCCACAGAGGAAGACAATGCAGCCACTCCTGATGAGACGTAATAGACTAGGATCAGAAGTAAGGAAAAGAAGACCTCCCCTATCAGTGGACTTGGGGAGGGGCATGTGTGCAAAAGGGATAGGAAAGGAAGGTTTGGGAGGGGAGGAGGGAGTGAATTACAGGGGGGGATACAAAGTGAATAAAGTGTAAGTAATAGAAAATTTAAAAAAATCGCTACAATTTTTATAGGCCAGCACTGAACCTGTAGATCACTGTGGGTAATGTTGGCACTTTAACAATATTAATTCTTCAAACAATGAATGTGAGCTACCTTTTCCTAATCTTCATATTCTGTGATTTCTGTACCTGTGTTTCACAGATTAGTGGGAAGATATTTTACTTCTTGGTTTTATATTTGCATAGGTGCTTTATTTTCATATCAATAACAGATAGAAATGTTCTCTTAATTATTTGTCTGGGTTTTTGTTAACATATAAAACTGTGCCAGAATAAAGAAACTCAGGCCTTCCATAAACTAAATATGTTACACTAAAATAGTATAAACATTTTCTTATTTTAAGTTCCGGAATAAGCCAACACATTTATGTTCTGGAGGATGAAACTGTGACACACAAAGATTGAAAAGCACAATTAAAGCCATAGAACTGATGACATCTTTGAGTATTTTAAGAAGAATTATAATTGGGTAGGTTCCTGAAGTCTGTTTTTGTGCTGATCTAATCTGTTTCACCTGTTAATATATCAAAAAGATTTCAATTATAAGATAATTAGTTAATTGACAATAAAGAAATAACTATATCCCAACTTATGTATAATCTTTAAATATAGGGAAAAATCCTAAGTATGGTATTTGAAAATGTGTTTGTGTGTATGTGTGTGTGTGAGAGACAAGAGAAAGAGAAGGTATCACATAGCACGCACTGGCCTCCAACTTACTATACAGCTAAACTAGCTACATATTAAACTACAAATTCTGGTCCTACAGCTTCTACATACCAACTGCTACAACTATACATGTGTACCACTACAACCTCACTCCCAGACCATATTTTTAAATGATTAAATCAGTTGCATAATATATTTATTCCATTGTGTTTAAGTATAAATGTTTAAAAGTAATGAGAAATATGGTAACTAACTTAAACAGTACACTGATATAAATCTTGGAAATGGACTCACCTTTTCCATTTATATCTATCTATATCTATTTATATCTATATACTAGACTAACAAATTTCAAGTAATATTTCCTGTTTGAAGAATGGAGTGTTACAAATCAAACTAAATGAAAGACAGTCACTTACATATATGCCACTGTGGAGAAAAACTTCCAAAAGCGTAGATATCTATACTCTGGACTGTCACCAGGGGAGTGTAGGTGTGTATACGTTCATCGTTAGTTGATATAATTTTAGGCATTAAAGACATTTTTATTAGTAGTACTTTGGGCAATAGAAAAAAGCTTCAGCATAGTACATTTGATATGGTAAGCTATAACTGTTTTATTTAATATGACACAAGAGTTAATCTTTGAAAGCATCACTGTCTTCAACATTATAATCTAAATATAAAATCAAGTGATTTCATTTCAAATACCTACACAGACTCATCTTTGAAATGTAAAGATTCGGCTTCCAGTGACCTAGTTTTTAGTGTATCGCTGTCTGGCTCACTGTAGCCTTTCCAAATCCTATTCCTGTGCTTACTGAGGCAGAGACGATGCGCTTGACTGTGTCAGTTCATAGCTGAATACTTTAATATGGGAATCCACGCATTCTTCTCACTACTTATCTCTCTCTCTTCCTTCTGGGCAGATGAGCACAATGTAGACAACTATTTTAGCTATTTTTTTAGGTTTCATAGTCCCTTGAGCTACCTTTCGGTTTTAATAGTTATTGTAATTATTTTAGAAGAAAAATGAAAATTGTCATTCTAAAGAAAAAAATTTAATGAAAGTGAATGAATTAATATTCATACAAATATACCATACCTATGGATATAAATTTGGATATGTACATAAGCAGTATATTATAGTTTGAGTTATTCTCTGATTAGAACAGATACTGGAAATAGTATATTCTGGAGAAATATTTGTTAATCAAGTTGATGACGAATATATTTAAAAATTAATCTCAGTGAAACCAGAAGTGATGGCACACACCTGTAATCTCAGCACTCAGTGAGGCAAAGTCAGGTGGATCTCTTTGAGTTTGAGGCCAGCCTAGTCTACAAAGCCAGTACAGGACAACCAAAGCTACAAAGTAAAACCATGTCTAAAAAAAAAAATAATAATGTCACTGAAATGTGATCAACTACTGCCTTCCATCTAGTTCCATAACACCAGGTCCCTAGGATACTGAATTTAAAACTCCTGTAGTTTATATTTATGCCAGCCTTTATTCAGAGAGTTCTCATTTCCTAGATTGCTTTGTCCTATATGCTGTATAAAAGGATGCTTTCGAATTTAAAATATAAATTATTAGTGTAGAACCAAGAAGGTTTTTCAGTGGGAGCTTTTGAAAAAATTAATGGCTACATTCTTCCAACAAGTAGATTTTCATATCTAAGCTTATTCCTGAAAAGCCATTGTTGGCTTCCTTCCCACTAATCACTTTATTATCATCTGCTGAAATGTTGTAATGGCATGACTTGTGGATCTTAATGTGTGACTCATGCCTGCAGTGATCACAGACAACTTGAGCACCTGACCAGGGATTTGAGTTTAAACTTTCTTCAATAGCATAATGGTGTAGGATCATATTCATGTCATAGATTGCAGTTTGTATATTTCCTTGATAGTTCCTCAGAGGCTGAATTTCCAGTGGGAAAAAATATGAAACAGGTTTTGCTTGCAAGCCAAAGTCACACATCTACTACCTTGTTAAGGAGATGACATACTTGGACGTGTTTCAAAGAGTGAGTGTCACTCGTTTTAGCCACTTCTGTTTTTTTCTGTGTCACCTCCATACATATTTTCTTACTTTCTTCTAAACAATCAAACAGAGTTCCAGATTTGGAACTAGCTTCTATCATCGTCCACATGCTGGAGTTTGCTAATGATGAGTTTGCTCTAGGAGAAAGCTCCCATAGCAGTAGCTTTTAAGGCTGTGTGCCCAGTCTTCAAAGCTTGTCTGGTTATGTAGGCAAACTTCTTTTTGAGTCAGAAATCATACAGAGGAGGCAAGATGTGCAAAATAGGGGAAAACATGGATTCTAGAGTATATGTCTCTATTATTAATCAATACTGACTTGATGAGTAATGATTTCTGAGGAGATAAGATAGAAGTATATTGCTCTGAGGTGTGATCATGGTGCCACTTAATGAGCTGGCTTTTTTATTAGTTAATGCAAAATATGAACCAATTTGATAGGTGTTAAGAAATGTATAGCTTACATAGGCCCTTCTTCAACAGACTAGCGCACTCTAAGCCATGGAGTTAACAGTAAAATTTCTCTTTCTTGAGACTGAGTTACCAAAACAAATATTTAAATGTTTCTATGTTGTGATATGCTAACCAGCTTAGTTAATTAATACATTTATAATAGATAAGATCTAGTCTTTTTAAAATGAACTTATAGATGTTATAAGACAGATTGAATTATATTATTTCACGTGTGGAAAAACTGAGTGATTGGCCTGTTTTAAGTTCACAGAAAATTGGAAGGAGATTTAGAAAGTAGTTACAGCTAATGAATGTGTTGCTTCTTCAAGGAGTGCTTGAAGTCCTTTTTACAGTTTTAATTGTTGAGTAGGGATTACTATGCTAAGTGGCACAAGTTCATTAACTCATAATGGGAGATTGCTGTGCTTGCAATTGGGCAGGATTATTTTACTCTGATCTTTGAAGACATTAGAGAGACAATATAAGGCATATCTGACTGTGGTGAAATAGGATATTCACATAGGTATACAATATAAAGTTTATTAAATTCAACTCACAGAATTGTCCATAGATATCCTTTGAAGCATTATTAATCCTAGTACAATATTTCAATTTGATTTTAATTATTATTCTTGTTATGTGGGAATATATTTTCCCTTTCTTTGAGTTTTCTTCTGCTTTTCCAGAGATAAAAAGGTTTTTTTTCTTAAAATTTCATCTATTACTTAGATTTTATAAAACATATATTTGGTATTTTATATTTATTAATGTAAATTGAGATATATCAATGTCTGTCAATAAGTAAATGAAATGGAAATTAGTATAGTGAGGATTTTAAAAATAAAACTTTGTTTTGGTTGAAAGAAATGCCATTGTGTATGAAAATCTCAAATACTCAAAAATAATACACATATGTACATACAAAACCAGACCAACCAGCTGCAAATGAACCAACCAACCAACCAACTGAAAGAACAAATGAAAGAGCAAACACAGAAGAACAAAAAAACTGGAAATACAGATTTGTTCCTAAGTGTCTGTTGTGTGATGTCAGCACAGCAGATGCCATAAACAATTTGCATCTGGAATGACCAGCTCTCTTATAGAGTTGTTGCCAAGAATCTGTTTGGTCTTGCCCTGCATCTCGCTGCTCAGATGATGCTCTTGGACTTGTAGCCTGCATTGCTCCTCTCTTGTCTTTTCTTTCTCTGTTTATCTCAAACCTCTGTCTTTTGTATTAGTATTTGTAGATGCATTTAGAATGGTACTTGGTTTTCTAGATCCTTCTTGAGATTACATCTCTGTAGCCCCTTTTTTTCTAAGTCAAGTAACACTCATACTTTGTGGAAATTAGAATGAGATTATATTTTGGGGATGGTATTTGATAATTGTAGTCCTCTTCCTACTCAAAACTTTATAATATTTTACTTTCTACCTATGTTCAAAATTCTTTCTTTAACAATGACTCTTACCTCATAATCTTTCAAATATTATCAGCTCCAAATTCTCCCAAAATCTGAAGAGTCTCCTTTAATTATTTCTTTTAGTATCTAATTGTCTGAGGTCTCAATTCTATACATTTTGACAAGAGTAGTAACCATAACTTCAGTGCAGTGGAGGAATCACTGAAATCTTAAACTCTGGAGTAAGAAGGAAGTAACTGGAAATTTCAACTATCACATACAGAATAAACAGAATTAGTACATTCATTATTATGAAGTACACAAAATGTGAATATTAATTAAATTGATTTTTGACGGAACTTTTTCAATCTTTCATTCATACCCATTTAAAAAGTCTGCTTTTTAAAGAAAATATTCTATGTTATATTACCAAGTTTCCCGGAAAAAGGAAAACAATTTAGTCCAATTATAGGAAGAAAAGATCCAAAAAAACTTATCTTATAATTAATCTGTTATGCATATTCCTTCAAAGCGTGGTGATAGGATATGTATGTGTATCATAAAGATTTGAAGTCATTCTCCCACTTTTGAAGCTTCTCTACAGCCTAGAAAGATACTGTAGATTTAATTAAATGGCAATATGAATAGCAAAACCAATTGAATTAGTATAATTTTTCTGGATAACGTAACAACTTCATGTTTAAAATGCACATTCCTTGACACAAGGGCTATCTGAGGCAAGGCGAAAGCTTTAATTTCTCCTTTGTTTATACAGTCTTTTTTCCCTTTTTGTGATTGTATTTTTTTAAATGTAATTTATTTACTTTTATATCAATCACAGGTTAGGTACTTTGCATCCCAGGCATAGCCCCCTCCCTCATTCCTTCCCACTTTCCCCATCCTCCCTCCCTCATCTCCTCCCCTCCCCCTCCAAGTCCACCAACAGGGCAGGACCTCCTCCCCTTTCATCCTACCCCAGATCATCTTGTCTCCTCAGGGCTGGCTGCAATGTCCTCCCCTGGGATCTAGCCAGGCTGTTACTCCCTGGCATGTATGGGGGAGGGTCAAAGAGCCAGCCATCAAGTTCATGACTGAAACAGTCCCTGTTTCCCTTACTAGGGTCTTCAGTTGGACACCGAGCTACCATGGGCCACATCTGAGTGGGGGTTCCAGGCCATATCCATACATGGTCCTTGGTTGGAGAAACTGTCTTGTATAAGACCCCTGTGCCCTGCTCAGTTTGGTCTTTGTGGAGCTATTGTTCTCCCCAAGTCTTACTTATTTCCCCTATTTTTACTATTACTTCCCGCCCTCTGCCAAAGGCTTGGTTGTGAGTCTTAATATCTGCTTTGATACACTGCTATATTGATTCTTTCAGAGGCCCTCTTTGGTA
>CM053763.1:66386780-66409881 GCA_028658305.1 Pachyuromys duprasi | reverse complement strand
TCATTGCTTTTTTGTTGTCATTGTCGTTGGGAAATTATCCTATATTTTCTTTGGTGTAGTTGTTTCTGTTGGACTGAAGTTTTCCTTTTAGTACCTTCTGTAGGGCTGGGTTGCTGTGTAGGTATTTCATGAATTTTGTTTTGTCATGTTAAATTTTGTTTTCTACATCTATGTTGATTGAAAGCTTTGCTGGGTGTAGTAGTCTTGGTTGGCATCTGTGTTCCTTTAAAGAATGCATGACTTCTGCCCAAGCCCTTCTCTATTTGATGGTAAAGCATCTTCATTATGGTTATATTGGCCTGAACCTTAGTGTTTTTTTATTATTATTTATTACAATGTATTCATTTTGTATTCCAGCTGTTGCCCTCTCCCTCACCTCCTCCCAGTTCTACCCTCATTTCCTCTTTTTCCCCTATGCCCCTCTCCTAGTCTACTGATAGGAGAGGTCCTCCTCCTTGACTATCTGATTCTACCCTATTAGGACTTTCATAAAGACAGGCTGCATCATCTTCCTTTGAGTCCTGGCAAGGCTGCCTCCCCTTTAGGGGAGGTGAGCAAAGAGCCAGCCACTGAGTCCATGTCAGAGACAGCCCCTGCTCCTCTTACTACGGAATTTACATGGAGACTGAGCTGCCTGTAGGCAACTTCTGAGCAGAGGATCTAGGTCCTCTCCATGCATGGTCTTTGGTTGGCACATTGGTCTCTGCAGACTCCCTTGGGCCCAGATATTTTGGCACTGTTGGTCTCCATATAGGGCTCCTGTCCCCTCCAAGTCTTTCTATCTCTTCTTTCTTCCATAAGATTATGTGCACTCTGCCAAAAATTTGGCTATGAGTCTCAGCATCTGCTTGGATACCCTGATGGGTAGATTCTTTCAGAGTCCCTCTGTGGTTAGTGCCTGCCTAGTTCCCTATTTTCTCTCACTTCTGATGTCTATACTGTTTGTCCTTCTGAATAATGATTAAGCATCTTCCCTAGGTCCTCCTTGTTATTTAGTTTCTTTAGGACTATAGATTTTCGTATGTTTATCCATATTGTGTGACTAATATTGACTTATAAATGAGTATATTCCATGTATGTCTTTCTGCTTCTAGGTTACTGCAGGATTATCTTTTCTGGTTCCATCCATTTGCCTACAGATTTGATGATTTCCTTGTTTTTACTTAAAGAGTAGTAATCCATTATGTAAATGTACCACAATTTCTATAACTAATCCTCAGTTGAGAGACATCTAGGTTGTTTCCAGATTATAGCTATTATGAATAAAGCAGCTCTGAACACAGTTGTGTTCTTTTTCATGTATCTTAATAGCAAATTTTATCTTATAGGAAATAAGAATGAAAATATTTGAATAGTGCAAATGGATATTAACTTTGGCATCATTAATATCTATTTATTGTATTATTTATTATTTTGAGGTGTCTGTCATGTTTTGGGGAAAATGTTCAGAATTGTCCTAATTTAGTGTTTATTGCTGTGATGAACACCATGACGCAGGGAAAGTTGAGGAATCCCTGGATGATTATATAAGGGCTGGATGCAAGTCTGTTTTAGTGTGTATCATTGAAAAGAACCAATGCGTCCCATGGTAATTATCACAGTAGCAGAAATACAAAAATGTCTTCATCTGGCCCACATGCAGATGTTGACATTTAATCCAAAATCTAGCAACTGCAGCTTCCTCCTCTGGAATGATTGCAATCAGTGTCTCTTCCCCTAAGGAGACCTCCTCAAACAGAGACTAGCTCTTACTTTACTCTACTCTACTCTACTCTACTCTATGCTTTTACATAATAAACACTCTGAGGCTCAGGTTTATTGAATAGTTGTTGCCATTCACAGTCAGCCAAACCTACCTGATTGCAGCTACCTGTCCATAGTAACAGTAAATCTTTAATGTGTTTGGTGTATATGTAGACCTATGCTCATACTAAAGCTTATTTATGTGTTCGTTTGTTTTCTGCCTCTTTTTTATTTGTTTCATTTATTGAGCTAACTGCCTCAGTGGTCACTATCTCTTCTTTTCATTGTTATCAGTTACCCTTCTTAGCATGATAATGCAACGCTAAAGAACATAGTTCATCACAGACACCTGGCATCTTAAAATTATTCAGCATCAGGCTGTGCACTAGACAAGTGAAATAATAGCCACATTTTGTCTAGATTATACACCTGGCTGTGTTTATTTCTGGGAACTTGATTCATGTTGACAAATGAAATTTTGAGTTCCTGAAACATTTCATGATCTTGTCTTTATTTGTACTTAGGGCTACAGTCCCCTAGAAAGAGCACTTTCTCTTTGTTTCTAGGACATTCAACAATTACCTAAGAAAGTCCATACCCAAAGTCAGCTCGCTTATCATATGATGTCATATCTAAATGTCTAACTATTCCCAAGTACTTATAACTTTGAAATTCTACTTTTCATAATTTCTTGACTGAATTTGCTATTTCCTCCAAGGCTTGTCTGCACACTCTACTTAAAGATCCTGGCTGACTTTTCACTCTACTTTGTCCTTTGGAATCCTTATTCTACAGTTGATATATAAAATAATTAGCTAGGATTTCATAGAGGATATCCTTGTAATAGATATATAAAAAATACTCAGTCAGAATTACATAGTTTATATCTCTATGGTAGCTGCCTAAAATACTAAGTCAGCATTGCATTGTGCATGCCTCTATAATAGATACCAAAAAAGAGTCAATGTTACATAATATGTGCCTCTACAGTAGAAAGAACACTCTTAGAATTGCATAATGCATGCCTGTACAGTAGAAACCTAAAATACTTCGTCAGCATTAGTTTCATGAATTTTCTGAAACAGTATGAACCAATATGAACTTCATAGTTGTCATCAGGGAATAAATATTTTTGTCAGTGTCATCAATTTGAAATGAAATATGGAACTGTGGGATATTTAAAGCCTAGTAATATTCAGGAGTTCCCAGCAGAAGGCTGGAAAAAGAAACAATATAAGCACCATTGTTATTTCATTACTAAACTGCTTTTAGAGCCCAACCAATGTTCACTACCCACAGAAGCCTAATTCACAGATCCAGCACTGTATTATTTTACACATTATATTCTGAGTCTCTTAGGTTACCCCTTTAGGGTAACCCTAATTGGACTCTATACTTCATGTTGTGATCATATGCACTATATTGCTGAGTTTATTATTATCAATTGACCTAATAATTTTTGAGAACTTTTAGATTCTAGGCACTGGCAAATGCAAGTAAGTAGCATTTCATTTTACTGTTTTTAAATGTTGTTTAAAGTATGAATACTTCGAGTCTACTAATATCATTTGCTGTACTATAAAATCCTGCTATATTTTGTCCACTGTAAAGAGAGTTAGTATTAGAATTGTTGCTGCTACTGTGTCCAAGTGTCCCTTTCATGCTTCCTAATGAAGAATATCTATATTAAATCGTTACATATTTTTATGAAAAGATGATACTTTTGTATCAATGGCCACATGAACCCCCTGACTAACAGGCAGATGTAGCCAGTGGCATAATACCAATGGCAAAGCTGTGTTTTGCTCTGTGGCTTCTGCTGCTGTTATCTATGAAACCGAGCTCTGCTTGAATAGTTGTGCTTTAGGAACAGAACTGTGTGGCTCCTTTGAACATGTTCAGCCCATGCTTGAAGGCAAGTGTTCAACTCTGACTTTTCTTCTTTCAAAGCTGTGGTATCAGCGGTTGTATTCAGCCCATGTGTGAAGTATTCCTTCTCACACTATTGTAACTACATAAGCTGTCTACCCAGAAATAGCTTGGATTGGTGGTTTTCCACAACATTTTTCAGATAGTAGAAAGATCAACCCAAAGCACATAACTTAATTTTATCACACTCAATATACTACAGTACAGTTATATTTTGAATATACTGTGAAAATGGATAACAGTTACACTTTTATATTTATAAATCTAGTTCATTCTGAAAATTAGAAATCATTGCTGAAATAGTTTAAAGGTGTATGCTTCACTATTTCCTGCTATTTTATTCCTATTTCCACCATAGAGTCTGTCTTTGAATACAAATATCTTAAATACCAACAATGTCATAGTTATGGTAATACACCTTAAACAAATTCTCCAATTAAAATACCTATGAAAATACACAAAATAATAGTATAAGTTATATGTGTATGCTTTAGGAAAAACTATGTTAAAAAGCAATAGTTTCAGTTTTAGGATATAGTGCTTTTTACTGATTTATGATGGAGAGCCAAAATTGCAGCTCATAACAAGATTAGATTCTGGAATTTCTAATGCAATTAATTTCCACTAATGAAGAGTTCCAAAATTATTACTTTTGGTGGACTTATTTTAGTTGACTGAATATTTCATTGAATGACTCTCTTATATTAGTTATTTTTAATTTTCATTTTTTATATTAATCAGAGTTTATTTACTTTGTATCCCACTTATAGCCCCTTCTGTCATTCCCTCCCAATCCCACTCTTTCTCCCTCATCTCCTCCCATGCCCCTCTCCAAATCCACTGATAGGGGAGGCCCTCCTCATCTTCCATCTGACCCTAGCTTATCAGGTCTCATCAGAACTGGCTGCATTGTCCTCCTCTGTGGCCTAACAAGGCTGCTACCCCATCTGGGGGAAGCGGTCAAAGAGTTAGCCACTGAGGTCGTATCAGAGACAGTCCCTATTCCCCTTACTAGGGTGCCCACTTGGACACTGAGCTGCCATGGGCTACATCTGAGCAGGGGTTCTAGGTGACATCCATGAATAGTTCTTGGTTGGAGAATCAGTCTCAGAAAAGACCCCTGGATTTGATTCTGTTGCCCTCCCGGTGGAGCTCCTGTCCTCTCCAGGTCTTACTATCTCCCCCTTCTTTCATAAGGTTCCCTGCACTCTGCCCAAAGTTTGTTTAGGAGTCTCAGTGTCTGCTTTGATACAGTGCTTGGTAGAGTCTTTCGGAGGCCCTCTGTGGTAAGCTCCTGTCCTGTGCTCTGAAATTGGCGAGTGGAGGAGCTGAACCCAGAATATCGACATTGAGGCTTCCGGGGGGAAAAGGGGACAAACCCTGAGCTGAGACCATTAGGATTCAGGTCAACCGTGGACTTCTCCATGGACTTCTCCTGGGGACTAAATCCCCAAGCCCTTCCCCTTAATGGTTCTCCCTACTCAACACAGCAGCGGAGACAGCAGAGGCTGTGTGCAGTGCATGCAGCTCCTAGCACAGAGCACAGTGCTGGCTGCTCCTAGCACAGAAACCCCTGTTTGAGATTTGAGACAGAGAATACTGAATCCCCCAGCCTTTCCCCTTGACAGGCCTCCCTTTTCCCTCCTTGGTGAGGCAGAGGCTACAGAGTGCCCATGGCTCCTGGCACAGAGCGCAGTGCCCAGTCCGCAGTGCCCGTGGCTCCTGGCAGTGCCCAGTCCGCAGTGCCCGTGGCTGCTGGCACAGAGCACAGCGCGGCCGCTCCATCAGGCCAACCCGGCCTGTGGGTCCTCAGGGCCTTTCAGAAGGCATCAGTTCCAGTGGCCTCCTAGTTCTGCCACAGTGGGTGGACTCTCAGCGGACCGCAACACCAGCCCCTGCTCCGTGGGTCTACCAGTAAAGTCCAGACAAACAACTTCTGTAGCCCAGACAGATCTGAATACCAGAATGACAAAATGACAGGACTGTAGACCATTGAGGTATTCAGGAGATCTGTGCAGGCTCTTTACACCTGCAAACAGGGCCTGTAGACTTACATTAGTTTTAAATATGCTTCGGTCACTATGGAATTATCAGATAGATGGTAGATCTTTTACAATTTTTTCATTTATGACTCACAATTACTGAGTGCCTACTAAGTGACACCTTTTATTTGAAATGCTTTTGAGCGTGCTTTGATTACCTATACAGAAGATCCGTTCTTCTATTTTTTGATCACTTCCAAAGATAACAAAATTATTCTGATATTGGATATCAAACTTTTCACTTGAATTGTTAAAATTACTCATTTTTACATAGGAGATGGACTTTTAAAAATTATTGTTCAGTAATTCTTATAGGAGAACCTGCAGACCCAAAACTGAAAAACAGCCTTAAGTATTTTGTATTTTTTTCACTAGAACATTGTTGACATCTCAAATTAATGTAAATAAAAATATTTGAGCATTATCACTGGTACTTTTCTGTAATTTATAACTCAAATAATTTATTTGAGTTACTGCAAACAAAATTTTTGCAGTTTTTTTCTAAAGAGAATAAAATGGCCCTACAAAGATGGTTTAGTACATTTTCTTCAGTTTCTTTTTATAACCTATGATCTTTTAGTTTTTAAGCTGGTCTATGTTGTGTTATGGATTCCCAATTTTTAGCAATTGTTACTATCCTATAAATGTTTAAGGAGTGGTTCAGCAATACACAACATTGTTACTATATGGGCTTTGTAATAAAATTTTTAATAATGAAAAAGTTCAGTGATTTCCCAGTTTGACCCAGGCATTCACCCATTTCCTCTAGTGTATCAGAGTTTTTTAAAAAAATCATTTCAAATTACAATCAGTTCAAAAAATAATTTTAAGGATATTATGTTGGTAAAGAACCTGTGCTCAATTGCTAAGCTCTGTATTTAATCCCAGTTAAAGCTCACTTAAAGCAACACATAGTTTTTATCATGAAGTTCCTTAACGATATGATATATCTGTAGTTCTGTGTATCAGTTATGGCAGGAGAAAGCCATATTCCTCTTCAGAGGAGACATATGACCAGGTAAGAATGACAGAGCTGCTTTGTGTCTGCTACTACACAGCCTTCCTACAGTACTGCAGTATAAGATTTGCTTTTTTATTCTCAATGGCTGCTTAGATATTCACCATTCTTGAGACTGTGACCTGCTCTTCTGAATTATATTTGATCCTTAGATTGACATTGCTCACTATCTTGTTTTTGTTAAATGATCATAAACATAGAAACCTAGTGTTCATTTCATTTAGAAATGTGACTACTAAGCACTGTGGAATGGGATTATGCGTTGTTTAGATAAATAAAAAGACAAACTTATATAATAAATATCTAGATAACTAACCTATATTAAGCAATTTATGCATTTACCTCTGAATTAGTTTATAATTAGAAATCAGTTTGCTACCTATTGGGTGCTTTTTCTATCTTCCTATCTTCTTAACACAAACAAAAAAGCACTTCATGGTGCCCTCATTCTCCAACCAAATGCTACAACAGGAACACTCAGGAACACTTCCTCCTCAGAACACATTGTCCTGGAAGGAAATTTACAGCAAATCTATACAAAACAACTTTGAAGGTTTCTTAACAGTCACACAATACAGATAGACTCACCTGGAAATAGCTCTGTAGTCCAGATTGGCCTCAAACTCATAATCCTCCTGTCTTGGGCTATAAGTTTCTGGAATGATAGTCATGTGCCACCCAATCTGGAAACCTAGAAACTCTGAGACATTTCCTTGTGTCTCAATTCACTGACTTGTAGGTTTTTTCTCCCAGCATACAATAATTACTTATATATTTTCTATGTGATTTTTTTTGGGGGGGAATGGTAAACACAGAAGTTTTTGGACTGACATTCATTCCCACAACACTTTGTAACTGGAATCCTGGACTTAAAAAAAATTATTCAAGTGGGTTCCCTAGTAAGGGGAACAGGGACTGTCTCTGTCATGAACTCAGTGGCTGGCTCTTCGACCACACATCCCCTGAGGGGGGAGCAGCCTTGCCAGGCCACAAAGGAGGAGAATACAGCCAGTACTGATCAGACTTGATAAGCTAGGGTCAGATGGAAGGGGAGTAGGATTTCCCCTTTCTGTGGACTTGGAGAGGGGCATGGGAGGAGATGAGGGAGGGTAGATTTGGGAGGGAAAGAGAGAAGGAGCTACAGCTGGGATACAAAGTGAATAAATTGTAATTAATATAAAAATAAAAATTTAATTAAAAATATCTATATAGTGCTCTGTCACTTTAAGCAGGAATTATCTGTCAATGACATCAGCCTCATATCTGTTCTTTACAAAAAACACAGGAAAAAAGAAATTCACAAACATGTAGTGTAGAAATGGGAAGGACTGTCCCCCACATACTAGGATATGGCAGTATTATTTGGCTTTCAGCTCTACACTTCATAAATAACATGAAAATCCTCAAACATATCCTCCCCGTGCTCTATTCCTTCTTCTAGTCCTCCTCCACTACTTTTTTTTCTTGTTTCTTGATTTTTTTAAAAACAGAAATGAGTTCTTCAGTGGATTTTATTTTTGCCAGATAATTCTTCCAGTAAGAAGGTAGAGCAAATGGTATCTTAAGCTTGGTTGCATATTAAATTCCAATGTTAGCTCTACCAGATTTCCTCTATAACAAGGTCTGCTAAGCTATGTTCAGATTGAACATCATGAGGATAAACCAAAAAGGATTACAGTTGATTGAAAACTTGGGCTGGTCATTGAGGAAGGGCAACAAGGGCAAACCTGCATTGTTAAATTTTGAGAAAGCATTTATGGGACCCACACTCATAGATGGTAAGGCACCATCTACAGAAGACATTTAATGGGGAAGGAGAAGTGCAGAGCTGTTTAATATTGATAGAATGCCAATTTTGTGAGATGTAGTGTTCTTTGCTTTGGTTTTGGAACAATTTAAATATACTTTACATTATTGAACTATGCCTAGACAATTCTGATTCTGTTAAGTGATACTTATTGTAATAAAATGAAATAAATCAATTAATAACTGAAGGAATAGAAAGGTACAGAAAATGCCTTGACCTTCAAAAATAGCTATTTTAACAAATCTCTTTAGGTAGCCCCATTTTTTTTTCTGAAAATCAGCCAACTTTTGCCATTCCATTAATCATGGTGTTATAATGTTTATCTTTCAAGTTTCAAGATACAAGGCTTAAAGGAAAAACGACTTTTGGGATAAAGTACAGAATTTGCTTGTGTGTGTGTGTGTGTGTGTGTGTGTGTGTGTGTATGAAACGATTGACACTGATTAATTTTATGTCATGGTCTTTAAACAAACTTAGAATACAGAGAATAATAAGACCTCAAGTACAAGACAAGCTATGACAGTAAATCATGAATAGGGTAAAGAAGAAGGTAAGTAAATGTCTACATTGATATGATGTATTAAATCTAACCTGGCCTGTGTTTGATTTAGCTAAAATTATTATTTTAAATGCATATATTACTCTTCTGAAAATTTCATACAACTTATTTTAATCATACTCACCCTCTATTCTCAGCTCTTTCCAGGTTCAGTTATACTTTCTACACATTCAACTTTGTGTTCTTTCCCCTACTATTTTGTCAGTATGTGCTGCCGAAATAGTCTTCTGTGAGCATCACTGGAGACTGGCCAACTCACCAGACTCTACCTTCTCATCTAACAGAAACTGCCAAGAGCTCTTTGATTTAGATAAGGACTAGGTGCCAATATTCCCTTCCTTTGCTTATATTTGGTCTGACTTGAGACTAAATGAGTTATTGAGCATGCTTTCACAACACTGTTAAGTTCAAATGAGCATCCGATCTGCTGTGTCCAGAATGTTTCCTTGCAATCATATACTTCCTTTTGGCTCAAACAGCCTCTAAGCCTGCTCTTCTGCAATGACCCCTGGACCTTTAGAAGAGGAGATAGACTATGTATGGTTCCATTTAGGGTGACCATTCTATAGTCTCTTATCTTTTCACTTTGGTCAATGTGGGTTGTTGTGTTTTTCATCGTCTAAATTTTATTCAGAGTCAAAATGAATTTAATAGTTTTTCCTTCCATTTGTTTATCTATTTATTTAATCACTTTACACCCTGATCCCTGCCCCTGCCTCCTTTCCTCCTAGTCCCCTCTCCTCCTTCAATACCCCTTCTTCCCTCCCAGAGAAGAGGACGCCCCCAATTAGAACTAGTTCACCATGGTATCTTGAGTCACAGTAGAACTAAGCACATCTTTTCCCACAGGGAGTGACAAGGCATCCCAGCTAGAGGAAACTGATCCAGCAGAAAGTAACAGATTCAGATACAACCCCTTCTACTGCTGTTAAGAGACCCACATGATAACCAAGCTCACATTTGGTACATATATGTAGGGGGTCTTGATTCAGCTCTTTGGTTGGTGGTTCAGTCTCAGTGAGCCCCTGTGGACCCAGGTCAGAGTATTCTGTATGTGTTCTTGCAGCACCCTTGACCCATCTTGCTCCCTCTAACCTTCCAGGGGCTCTGCCACAGCGTTTTCTGAGCTCAGCCCTTTGCTTGGCCTTGGGTCTCTGCATTGGGTCTCTATCAGCTGCCTTTCCTCAGAGAACCTCTTAGAAGACAATTATGCTAAACGCCCGTCTTCAATAATAGCAAAGTATCATTAAGAATGACAGTGGTCAGCTATCTCTGTGGGTTGGGTTTCAAGCTGGACCAGTCACTGGCTTGCCATTCCCTCAATCTCTGTTCCATCTCTGTCCCTACAATTCTTGTAGACAAGACACATTTGAGGCTGAAGGTTTTATGTGTGGGTTGGTGTCCCTCTCTGTCTGATGTGAGTCCCACTTTTATGCTCCCACTGTATGGAGGCTTAGCTAGGGTCACCCCCATAGAGTTCCAGAACCTTCTCTGTACCAGAGATAGCCCCTCAAAATTTCTGTTCTCTCTCCCATTTCTCCTCACTCGCCCTCCTCCTCTTTGTCCACCTGATTCCCACTGCATTTTCCTTCCCACCCCATTACCCACCCAGTACCCTCCCTCCATTACTTCAGATGTCTATTGACTTTCTTGTTCTGAGTGAGAATTAAGCATATTCTGTTGTGGTAAATCTAAAAAGTATGACCTAATAAGTGTTTATTATTAGGCTATAATTATTATACCAATATTATCTAACTTGCTATCAATCAAATAAAGACACAGACACCTGTTGTATTTTATAAAGTAGACTTTTCCTGGGGCATTTCAGATTTTAACTCTCTAAACTAATTTTACCTTCCTGCCTCAATCTCAAGCTACCTCCCATCCTTTGTCTCAAAGTACTTAATGTTCTCCATCTCCTCCATTCACACTGACCCAGCCATGTGCTCCTTTCCCATGCTTACCCATGGTGCTGGCCCATTTTCTTTTCCCTATCCTGTCTTCCCCTCCTTTTCTCATTGTGGTACATAGACCTCCAACTGCGAATCCCAAACTCCACCTCACTTTCTTCTGCTAAATCCCAAGCCTCACGTTTTTATTTTTATATTTTTAATTAACCAGTCAGCTTTAAACTAATTGGAACAAGTTTTATACAACAAGGACAGTTATCATGAGAATGTGCTCATCTGAGCATGGACAAGTTCTTGGGGGCCAGTAATTAACATTAAAATACACAGCACCAGGCCAACCCCCAACAATCTTTCATTGGCCCTCCTCATCTTCTTTGGCTCCATAGATTATGGTCATCCTGTACTGTATTGCTAATATCCACTTAAAAGTGAATACATGTCATGTGTGTCTTTCTGTATCTGGGTTACATCATTCAGCATGATCTTTTCTAGTTCCATCCATTTGCCTGCAAATTTCATGAGTTTCTTGTTTTTAATAGCTGGGTAGTATTCCATTGTGTAAATGTACCACAGTTTCTGTATCCATTCTTCAGTTGAAAGACATCTAGATTGTTTCCAGTTTCTGATTATTACAAATAAGATTGCAATTAACATCGTTGAGCAAGTGTTCTTGTGGTAAGATGGAACATCTTTTGGGTAGCCCAGGAGTAGCATAGCTGAGTCTTGAGATAGATATATTTCCAATTTTGTAAGAATTTAGATTTCCACAGTGGTTGTTGTAAATGCATACAACCCCTGCCAACAATGGAGGACTGTTCCTCTTGACAGAATGGGTTGTCGCTTGAGTTTTTGACCTTAGCTATTCTGACAGGTGTAAAATGGAATCTCAGAGTCATTTTGATTTGTATTTCCCTGATGACTAAGGACTTTGAGCATTTCTTTAAGTGCTTCTTGGCCATTCGAGATCCTCTGTTTAGAATTATCTGTACCCCATTTTTAGTTGGGTTTTTTTGTTTGCTGGTGTTTTAATTTCTGGGGTAATGCATATATTATGGATGTTAGCTCTGTGTCAAATGTGGGGTTGGTGGAGATCTTTTTCCAATTTTTAAGCTGTCTTTTTGTCCTATTGACAGTGTTTTTTGCCTTATGGAAGCTTTTCAGTTTCATAGGGTCCCATTTAATAATTTTTTATCTTAGAGCCTGAGCTGTTGGTATTTTATTTAGGGAGTTGTTTGCTGTGCAAATGATTTCAAGGCTGTCTCCCACTGTTTCCACACTTGTTCTTGAGTTTTGTGCAGGATGATATATATGGGTATATTTTCATTATTCTATATGTAGACATCCACTTAGACCTTTTGTTGTAAATGCTTTTTTTGCATTTTATGGTTTGATTTCTTTTTTATTTATGTATAAATGTATGGGTTTATTTTTGGGTTTTCTATTTGATTCCATTCATCAAACAGTAAGTTTCTATGCCAGTACCATGCAGTTTTTTTAATTAAATTTTTATTTTTTATATTAATTACAGTTAAATCACTTTGTATCCCAGCTATAGTGCCCTCCCTCCTCACCTCCCAAACCCACCATTCCTCCCTCATCGCCTCCTTTGCCCCTTTCCAAGTCCACTGATAGGGGAGGTCCTCCTCCCCTTCTGTCTGACCTTAACTTATTTGGTCTCATCAGAAATGGCTGCATTATCCTCCTCTGTGGCCTGGCAAGGCTGCTACCCTACCCCAGGAAGCCAGTCAAAGAGCTAGCCACTGAGTTCATGTCAAAGACAGTCCCTGTTCCCCTTACTAGGGTGTCCACTTGGACACTGAGCTGCCATGGGCTACATCTGAGCAGGGATTCTAAGTTATATCCATGAATGGTCCTTGGTTGCAGTATCAGTCTCAGAAAAGACCTCTATGCCCAGATATTTTGGTTCTGTTGCTCTCCTTGTGGAGCCCCTGTTCTCTCCAGATCTTATTATCTCCTCCTTCTTTCCTAAGATTCCCTGCACTCTGCCCAAAGTTTGTTTATGAGTTTCTCTATCTGCTTTGATATAATGCTGAGTAGAGTCTTTCAGAGGCCCTCTGTGGTAGGCTCCTGACCTATTTCCTGTTTTCTCCTTCTTCCAATGTCTGTCTCATTTGTCTTTCTGAGTGAGGATTAATCATCTTACACATGGTCCTCCTTCTAGCTCACCTTCTTTAGGTGTACAGACTTTTGTAGGTTTATTCTATATTATATGTCTAGTATCCACTTATAAGTGAGTATATACCATGTGTGTCTTTCTCCTTCTGGGATACCTCACTCAGGATGATCTTTTCTAGTTCTCACCATTTCCCTGCAAATTTCATGCTTTCCTTGTTTTTAATCGTTGAGTAGTATTCCATTGTGTAAATATACCACAATTTTTGTATCCATTCCTCCGTTGAGGGACATCTGGGTTGTTTCCAGGTTCTGGCTATTACAAATAAAGCTGCTATGAACATGGCTGAACAAATGTCCTTATTGTGTACTTGACCATATTTTGGATATATGCTTAGGAGTGGTATAGCTGGATCTTGTGGGAGCACTATTCCTAATTGTCTGAGAAAGTTCTAGATTGATTTCCAAAGTGGTTGCACAAGTTTACATTCCCACCAGCAATGGAGGAGGGTTCCCCTCTCTCCACAACCTCTCCAGCATGTATTGTCACTTGATATTTTTTCATCTTACCTATTCTGATAGGTGTAAGGTAAAATCTCAGGGTCGTTTTGATTTGCATCTCCCTGATTAGTAAGGACTTTGAGCATTTCTTTAAGTGTTTCTCTGCCATTCACCATTCCTCTATTGAGAATTCTCTGTACCCCATTTTTAATTGGATTAATTGATTTGTTGCTGTTTAACTTCTTTAGTTCTTTATATATTGTGAATATTAGCCCTCTGTCAGATATAGGGTGAGTGAGGATCCTTTCCCAGCCTGTAGGCTGTCGTTCTGTCCTGACGACAGTTCCTTTGTTTTACAGAAGCTTTTCAGTTTCATGAGGTCACATTTATTGATTGCTGATCTTAGAGCCTGTGTTGTTGGTGTTCTGTTCAAATAATGCAGTTTTTATTGCCATTGCTTTGTAGCACATCTTGAAATCAGGGATGGAGAAACCTCACGAAGTTCTTTTGTTGCATAGGAGTGTTTATGCTATTATTTTTTCCATATGAAGTTGAGAATTGTTCTTTCAATGTATGTAAAATATTGTGTAGTTATATTAATGGGAATTGCTTTGAATCTGTAGATTGCTTTGAGTAAGACAGCATGATGTTGACTAAAAAGTGATAAAGAAAAACCTCTCCTAATTGGCAAGGGAATAATTCTATATAGGACTATTGTGAAGTATGAAATGATATTCCTTTTTATCATAACTTCAAGTGTCTACATGGTGGTGTGTTTCAAAAACTATTCACCATATTACTACTCCAAACATTTCTCCATTTTAGAGTCTTAAAAATTGTAGTATTACAAGTCATTTACAAACACAAAATTGCATCTATAAATGAAAACAAATCAGCTGGTGAGATGTTTCAGCTTTATGACTTGAGTTCAATGCTTGTAACCCACAGTTGAAAAAGTAAACTGATTCCAAAGTTGTGCTCTGAACTCTACAGATGCTGTGGCATATGCACAGGTCATATGTGAACACACAAACACACTCACCCACACGAAACAATAAATGATAATGAAATCACAAATACAGATACAGATGACATATATACTAATACTTTATTAATAATCCAAAAGAGAGATTTTGTTTTAACTTTTTGATTCTTTGTGTATTTCATATCATGCATTCCGATCCCACTCACATCCCTACCCCTCTATATCTGCCCTCCACCTTTGCAACAAATAGTAAAAAGTAAATAATTAAATAAATAAATACTGCAAATAAATAAATAAAAAATAATAATAAAACAACAAGAAGAACAACAAGAACATCTTGCTGTGGAAGATGCTGTGTGTCACACAATATGCATCTTGTCCAAACATATTTGCTTGCAGTTGTTCATTGCAGTGAGCTATTGGTCTGGTTTGAGGCTCTGGCTTCTGCTACACCATCAATATTGGATCCTTACAAAGACTACTTTCAGATATCTTGTTGTTGCCTTGTGTCACAGAAACCCTGAAACTTTGGATCTGCAGGACTTGCTCTTTCACATGCTCTAGCAGTTCATAGGTGGGGTAGTTGTTGAGGTGTGTCAACTGAAAACCCTGGATCTGAGCCTGGTTGGTGAGCATGTCAGCTCCTTTGTGCCTACACCATCAGTTCCAACTCTCCTGCTTTTCCTAGATGAGGGATGGAAGAGATGGACCAGCTCTCCTGAATGCCTCAGCTAATGAGGAACAGGGCCAGCTCTGCACAGCTTTTGGACATCAACCTGGCCCAAGGCAGCAGCCCAGAGGACAGATATCTACCAAGCCTTTATTGGTAACATGGGCCATGAACATTGACACAAACTCCTGAGACTGCAGGGTCTTCACTCTAGATATATTCCACTAGGAGAGTAAGGGGCTGGTCCTCACTATGGCCTCAGGTAGTGTGCAGGCTTTTCATCTCATGCTGTTCTTAACCGCTTTAGAGGCTCCAGTTCTCCCTGTCTTTATTGAGCACATGCTGTTTGTATCTCTTTCTATCCCAGCTCTCCATCACTTCCTTGCTCGTATTAGCAGCATAGGCATGAGTCCTCAGGATGTCTTCCAAACTGTCTGCTCCCTCAAGTAAAGACATATTCTTTATTATTACTCTTTCTTTTAGATAAATAGAATCAACAGTTTATTTTACACACATACAAATTAGTCTGTAGTCTAATTCATATGCAAATACAGAAACACACACATAGACATATACATACATACTAATCTGTGCCTTAGATTGCATATACATATTTATGTAAACATATATACACAAAGAAAAAACATGTATATAGGATTATTAAATTTTACCATTGAGTCAGCAAATACTAATCATTTGCCTAGAACAGATGAAAATTTTCTTCAATAACTTTTATTCTTATTGTCTTGAACATTTGAAAGTTAAGTAAAAGATACTTAAATTCTACAACTTAATGAATTTCATGTACAATGTCTACATTAGCAAGAAAGAAGCAAATGTATTTACAATACACGTAAACATATCCATGTTAATGTGGCAAGGAATACACATGAGAATAGTAGTTCTGATTGTCCTAACTTTTCAGCAGAGTTGTCATGGTTAATTTTGCTACTAAACTTGGCAGAGTTTAGAATCATCATGGAAATAAATTTTGGGGACATGCCTTTGAGGAAGTTTTTAGGTTAGATTAATTGAAGTATGAGTATGAGCATCTAGACCTCATTGAATCAAAAGGGAAGGTGAAGCTGAGCATGAGCATTCTTAGAGGAGGCACAGTGCAATCAGTGGCTTCTTCTTTATGATGCCACAGCTTCTTTGTCAGGAAAAGCATATCTACTGATCTCTGAGCCAAAGTAAGCCTCCTTTGTGAAGTTACTTTTAGCAAGTACTTCATGCAGCCATGAGACAAGTAAGTAATATGCAAAATTGTATGGTGAAGATGTTAGATAGATAGATAGATAGATAGATAGATAGTTAGATAGATAAATAAAGCCAGACAGATAGACAAACAGACAGATAGACACAGACAGACACAGACAGTAGGTACCAAGCCACTGTAATTGCTGTTAAAGTGATTAGTGCCACCTGGTACAATGGTCATGGTGCCCTAACAGCAAGACCCTACCCACTTTGTGTAAACCAAATTCATTTGAAATCAGACCTGCTAATCTTGTGAATGCCAAAAAGCAGTCCTACATCCTCAGAAGGATCTGCCTAGGGAATTCTTTTCTCAACAAACAGAAGCGGTGAAACTGTCTAAGATGGCCAAGCTCTGTCCTGAGCTGATAGCAGAATGTGGCAGCAGCATCTACACAGTACTATGATTTTAGGCCTGAACAAAGCAGGACTGAAGGCTTCATATAGGCTTGCATTATGTATCAAGAAAGCCCCTTATATGAGAATAAGTTTACAAAGTGTTGTCCGTTAGCCTCTGAGAGGCCACTGCATGAAGGTAGGGAAGTGATGTCAAAGTTACAATGACCAGAATGTTGGGGGTTGCAAAACCATGAGATGTCCACTGAGGAAAAATTCACATAGGAAGTGGTGTTTGCCCAGGAAGGAGGGGGGCTCAGCGTGCTTAATAAATTAGAATTGGAATGGTGTAGTTTGTCCATGTGATTCCCTCACAAGCCTGTGCTGCTGTACCTGGAGCTGCAAGATACAGTCTTTGCCCTGCTGTGTCTTTATCTTTGGTTTGTTTATTTTTTGTTGTTATTGTTCTTATTATTATTTTATCTTAGAACTGTAATGTTTATTCTGTTCCATTGTGTATCAGAAGTATGTAACTTTTAAAACTGTTATAGCATCTCAAAATAAAGAGATTTTCTTGAGTCTCATTTAAGCCTATTGCTTTGGATTTTGAAACATTGTTAGAAGTATTAAGAATCATGGGGAATTTTGAAGATAGAATGAAAATAGTTTGAATTATAACTTGGCAATATACTTATGGGGAAAAGGAATATAAGATTATGGCTTAAAAGTGTTTGGGTGTCAAGTTGACAAGAGGTAGGTATGGCATTTAATCCTGATTGTCAAGTTGAAAGGATTTAGAATCACCATGGTAATCAATCTCTGGCCATGTTTGTGAGACATGTTTTACATTCTGTTAAACAAGATACAAAGGCCTACTCTAAAGGGATGTTCCATATCATGATATAGTATCTGAATAAAAGCAAAAAGTAATCTGAACCAGTGCCTTTAACACTCTTCTTCCAGAATGTGGGTACAGTGTGACCAGTTCCTGCCTTTTCATGCTACTAACCTTCTCAGCAGTTGAGGATTGTCACCTTGAAAACTATCAGCCAACTGATCCCTTATCTCCTTTGTCGTTGAAAAGAAAAGGCAGCAGACTAAATGTTGTTTATTATTAGCCCTGTAATTATTATGGCGGTATTATTTAACCTATTGTCATAACTAGTAAGACACAGACACCTTTTAGATTTTATAATTGCCTTATAACACCTTGGACTGGACAAATAATTCTACCTATGTTATCTCAATAACCTCGCCATCCACCTCCCAGCCCCTATCCAACAACATCTGCCTTAACCATTCTTATCTGGGCTACCCTCCAGTCATATTCTTATAATTGCTTGCTTATCTTTCATCTGGATCTATCCTTTCCACACTACTTTCAGAATCCTTCCTCCTGGCCCATATAGTTTCTTTTCCATGCCAGCCTATCCTGGCCTCCTCCTCTTTTCTCTATTCCAGTCTGTCTCCTCTCTGTCCCCAGCCTGCGAATCTTATCTCTGCCTACTTCCCCTTTGCCTTGTCCAGGTAGCCTTGCTTTTATTTATTTACTTATTAATTAATTAATTAATCTATCTGTCCATTTATTTATTTTTTTATTTTTATCAATTGTCTTAAGCAGCCTTAAGACAGGCTTAAGCAGGCTTACACAACAAAGATATCTGGGCAGTAACCAGATCTTGAGGGCCAGTAATTAGCATGAAAATACAAGCATCAGACCCACATGCAATCCTTCTTTAAATACTACTTTGGCTGACAAGTGTAATTGCCTTCCTCTTGTTTTATAATATCTACATATGTAGTCAAGAGTTACTTAATGTGGCATATACCCAGTGGGATGACCCAAACCTGAATTCTTTAACTATATAGGTTAAAAAATCAATAATGCATCAGACAGCATTTATTACCATGAAACATTGTTGACATAAGCAACTTTTACAAATGGAGGGATGATTTATTTTACCATTTTAATTTATTTATTTTAATTAATTAAGTAATTATTATTTATTAGAATTTTTCTCTTTGTATCCTGGCTGTAGCCCTCTCCTTCTTCTCCTTCCAGTTCCACCTTTCCTCCCTCTTTTCCCCTCATGCCCCTCCCCTAGTCTACTGATAGGAGAGGTCCTCAACTCTACTTCCAGACCCTAGCCTATCACAACTTATCAGGACTGGATGCATCCTCTTCCTCTGTGGCCTGGCAAGGATGCCCTGCCAGGGGGAGGTGATCAAATAGCCAGTTACTGAGCCCATGTTAGAGACATCTCCTGCCTCCCTTACTCGGGAACCCACTTGGGGATTAAGCTGCCTATGTGTTACATCTGTGCAGGGGTTCTAGGGCCTTTCCATGCATGGTCCATGCATCAGTCTCTGCAAGGAACTGTGGGGCCAGAATTTTTGGCTCTGTTGGTTCAATGGGTAGGATATGTATTCAAAGTAGGATTTTTCTGACATTGAATGGATCAGTCACTGCTTTATAAAAGGCTGGAGTGCCCCTGCTGCTATGGAGTCACCAAGGGAAGTAGCACTTAAAACACTTTGCAAGGATGGGAGTGTTTGGTGCCATTGAAACTCTAGAAGGAACACAGGAAGGAAAAAAAAAGGTTGGGAAAGAAATAGAAATGACTGCAAAGCAATGGTTGCACACACCTTAAAACTGAGAAGGCAGAGGTAGGCAGCATGGGGATCTCTCTCCATTGAGGCCATCCTAGTCTATAGAGTGAGTTCCAGGACAGCCAGGATAACACAGAAATACTGTCTTTCTCCCCATCCCCATCCCCCGCTCAAAGTGAAATGGTGCAATGGAAACTGAAAGGAAGGGACAAGAAACAGAACCAAGGTTTGAAGGAAGAAATAAAAGAAGAGAAGAGGGAAGGAAAAGTAAGGAGAAGGAGGGGCAGAGAAGAAGAAAGACAGAGACCAGAAACAATCAGAAAAGAAAGGAAGGGCACAGGAGGTGGAAGAAGAGGAGGGACAAAGGAAGAAAGGCAGGAACTAAAGAATCATAGAAGAAATATTTAAAACGTTTAGCTAGCTTCCCATTATAATGCCCTCCTTTCCTTCCTATCTTCCTTCTGGTATTTCAATGGACCCTAACACTACCTTCCTTGGAAAGCTTTTCAAATGCTACTTCAGTGTTAAAATAAGCTTTCTACTGCTTCTTTCAATGTTGTAATAAGAGGGAATTTGTCCTGAAATACAAAATAATCCTTGATTTAAAAAATCGTATTTTCCAGTAAAGAATTAAACAACAAAATACATTATGATTGTTTTTTGAATATATTAAGTTATGAATTGTTTGTTAGCCAAATTTTGCATTATGCTAAATAAAGTAAAAATATTTCATCTTTGCAAATTTCTCCTTTAAGATTGTCAGGCCTTTTCTTTCTTTCTTTCTTTCTTTTTTTCTTTCTTTCTTTCTTTTCCCTTTTTCTTTCCTGTTTTCTACATGAGTAGTTCTTAAAAGTAAAAGCAAATGATGGCTTCTGTGAAAAAGCCAATAAGACACACACTATTAGTAAGAAACTCCTGTGAAGTGGGTGCTTCTCCCTGTGGTGGAGTCTTTCAATCCTGGGAGTTCCACACAGTCAGACAAGGGGAAGGCATTGGCTTTCATGCCCATCATTGATGTTTGGACAAATGGATGTACCAGTGAAGTGTACGACATACAATTTAAGCAATGATATTACCAGATGTGGAAGTAAATTAAAAATTATTTGGACTCAGTGGGTATTTTGAAAAGAAAATTATAATATGACATTTAGTGTGCAGTGTATATGTGACCTCAAGATGGTTTGAATGTATTAAAATATATTTTAATCCTTTTGGAAGACATAGCAGGGAGAAGGAGATGTGTTATTACAGACTATCACAGACAGTATGCTACAAGACTAGCTGAAGCATTAATTAGTATTTTCAATCACATATTCAAGGCAGAGAATTTATAATCCCAGTTGTATGTCAGGAATACTGTGGCTACAGTAGTAAGACTTTTAAAATCATATTCTATATCTAAGTATTCCTTAGAAGAATGTGACAAGACTACAAATTTGAATGAGTTTAAATTAATCTTTACAATTTTATTTTCAGAGACAAAATGAGAGTAAAATGCTTAAATTTCTATAGAGTCAACTTCTGAATGCATTCACTAAACACTTACCATTCAGATTTCCTCTCTGTCTGTGGCCATGGTCATATTGGCTGCCATGATCCCATGGGTCATGGGATTTCTGTCTAGGATCCTGGTTGCAATTATGCATTCTCAATGAAGGACTGAGTTCTGTCTTTCCATCGTGTTTGGGAGAGAAAAGAAAAAGTTTGAGCAACATTATACAGATCACTTCAGACAAGCATGAGGTGGTTCATAATCTCTTTCCAACAATTAAGATTCTTCTGTAACCCAGGGAAAGTGACAAAACTAACAAATTCACCAGCAGCCTTAGTCTAAGTAACTAGTGATGCATTTTGGGTTGATTATGTTATACTATTTATGTGTTTTTATTGTTTTATTTAGGAGTCATTACTTGAAGATTGAACTTCTCACATTTTCTCCCTTAAAACAAGACTGGTAATGTTACCACATGAACAATGACAATAAAATTAATTTTCAGAATGACTAGAACTATAATATTAACAATTGTCTTTTTAATGTTTATTAATTTAGCTATATAAAGAATGTACTATGCTTAACAGCATTCTCATTATATACCAGAGAAGTGACTTAGGGCCTGGAAGGTTATATCACTTTTAGGAGAAAAGGTACATTTACATGGAGAAAGTCAAATGTCTATGAAATTTATCTAAACAAGTATTTAACAGAGTATTGATTGGGGAGTAGCAATACAGTTTTAAAAGCCTCTGAGCATAGTCTTCCTCAGTTTATTATTTATTATGACTGAAGAAGAATCTTGTAAAATAAAATTCCACAGAAAGAAAGACAACTTATTACAGAAAAAAAAAAGATTCAAAGAGTCAAAATAAGCAAACTCTCTGAGAGCTTCCTATCCAGGGGAAGAATGTACTCAAATCACTTGGTCATCAAATGGGTAAATTATAGAGATAGCCCAGAGTCTGAGAGGAAGAAGCAGACATGAAAAAAAAAAGTTTTCTATGGGAGATGGTGAGTAAGGAAGAGATCACTGAAGAGTTGACATTTTGGTTCAGTCCAAAATAATGAATATTGATTTTGCATCTTTCACTGTGAGGGTTAAGAGGTGGCTCAGTTGGTACAGTGATCTCAACACCTGTAATTCCAGCATTGCAAGCATTGGGAGGTGGAGACTAGGGCTTGCTGGTGAGTGAGTCTAAAGTGCTGAGCTCCAGGTTTAGTGAGAAAGCTGTTTTCAAAAAATAAGGTAGAAAGCAGTTTAAGGAGACATACAATATGTATCTCTGGCCTGCACAAATGAATAAACACTCATGTTTGCACATGTGCACACACACTGATATGGACATGTGATCACAGAAAACAATCAATCAATCACTCAAACAAACAAAAACACAAAAGGACGCTGACAGAATGAGGACCAGAATTCCATACCAAGAGTTAGGTATGAAGAAAGAAAAAGAAAGAGGATAAACCCTTGAAGAGAGTCTTGGGCATAATGCCCTTACAACACGACTTGTTATTGTTTTGGTTTTGGTTGCTTTGTTTCGTTTTTTTATCTTTTTTTTCTTTTAAATGTAATTTATTTATTTTTATATTAATCACAGGTTAGGTACATTGCATCCCAGGCATAGCCCCCTCCCTCACTCCCTCCCACTCTCCCCATCCCTCCCTCATCTCTTCCCTGCCCACTCAAAGTCCACCAACAGGGGGAGGAACTCCTCCCCTTCCATCAGACCCCAGTTCATCTTGTCTCCTCAGGGCTGGCTGCAATGTCCTCCCCTGGGTAAAGTCAGGCTGTTACTCCCTGGCGTGTATGGGGAAGGGTCAAAGAGCCAGCCATGGAGTTCATGACAGAAACAGTCCCTGTTCTCCTTACTAGGGTCTTCAGTTGGACACTGAGCTACCATGGGCCACATCTGAGTGGGGGTTCTAGGCCATATCCATACATGGCCCTTGGTTGGAGAAACTGTCTCATAAAAGACCCCTGTGCCCTGCTCAATTTGGTCTTTATGGAGCTCTTGCTCTCCCCAAGTCTTACTAACTTCCCCTATTTTTATTATTATTCCCCGCCCTCTGCTGAAGGCTTGGTTGTGAGTCTTAATATCT
>CM053763.1:66357880-66386280 GCA_028658305.1 Pachyuromys duprasi | reverse complement strand
CAAAAATCCAGATCTAGTTACCAAAAGAAAATACATTTGTGGGTAGAATACTCAGGAAAGGATTGTAGCCTTGTAGGTATAAATAGACTTCTTCAAATTCACACCCAGTGGCTCAGTCAGGCATGAATATCTCCCCTCCTCCCACTCTGAAACAGAAAATTCATTGCATGATGACAATATACTATTTTAAAATAGTTTTACTGCTCTTTTTCTTGACAATTGGTTTTTCCATTTTTCACTCATTAAATTTGGAAAAAAGAAAACTCACTTGAGTTACAATTATGTAATTTGGAATAGATTATCTGATTTACATGCCTATTGATAACTTTAGCTTTTATTGAACTTAGCTAGCACTTATTTTAAAAGAGAATAACAGATATTTTGGTTTGTACCAGGAATAAAAAAAAGTTTTGATAGACATCGTAACAGACTGAGCATGGTGAAAACATCCCTTTAATTACAGCAGAAAAAGATGGTTTTTCAATCACTATCCTTGATCATGCTATATCTAAAGCTGAAGGCTATACTTTAAAAATAATAACTGAAATGATTATTTATTTAGTTTTTGCTGGTTTTAAGAAAATACATTTTCTTATGCCATTTCTTGCTTCCCAGAAGAAATCTATTTGATTATGAGTAATTACTCTTCAAGTGACTTGTACCGGAAGAAACTAAATAATGCTTGTGTGGTGAGTGAGTGCTGTTTCTGTTTGCAAACAGACCATCAGCTTCTGAAACAGTTTCCTGGGGTACAAACATCTTAGCAAGCAGCTTGCTTACTGAAAAATGCATGGTATCTATGAATGTGTGTATGTTCATAATAGTTTTTCCGTGTGTACATGGACATCATGTATTTGTGTATGCACATATATGCCCATATGAGTGTTTGCAGTTGAAGAAATAATAGGAAATTGGCACTAATTAGAAATAAAATAAGGGTTCTGAACTTATTTTTACTGTTTCTTAATTGGATTAGCAATTCACTCTCTGTTAATATAAGCCATTGTTTTAAATTCTAAATTCTAGATTCTTTTTGCTCTAAATTCTTTCCATGTAACCTTCTTCCTTCCTCTAGTCTTTCTTCCCTCTCCTTCCACATCCCTTTCTGTTTTTTTTTCTTTCCTTTCTTCTTTCCCTCTATCCTCCCTTTTTTGGAGCAAGTTCTCAGGCTAGTCATGAATTTCCTATGTACCTTCTAGCTAGGGATACCTTGAACATCTGAGCATCTTACTTCAAACCGTGGCATTTGTGAATAACAGATGTGGGCTGAGAGGGCACCTTTCAGCCTTACTATGTATTTAATTCAACCCTGGTCCTTCTACCTCTTTACTCAGAAGGTCACAGTGTCTCTAGTGTACACTCACAGTTGATTATCTTAGCTTCCATGGCTTCTAACATTGCATTAAAATGTTTAGTATATAACTTCTCAAAGACTAAAGTAACAGTAGCTCCTGGTGATATTTACTAAGTTCTAACTCTAACCCTGCACCTTATTTATCTTTTCTCATTACTTGTCAAATAGCTCTTAAAATACAGATTACAATAGCTTTTATGACTTTACACTGAATAATCCTAAAATATATTCCAACTATTATGACTTCTATTCAAAATATAAATATTTATCGGTTTGGGAGTTAGGGCTTTCATTATTATCTGATCAATGTGGAATTGCATTTGAATGTTGGAGCATGATTCTTGCTCATGTTGCAGGTGATTGTGCAATGAAAGAATGTGAATATGTGATTAATGTTCTCACTGTTCTTATTTATTATTAATGACACAGAAAACAATACTTTATAGCTATAAGAATGAAACAAAAAGGTAAAAGTTCAAACCAGAATATTCGTCCAACAAAGACATTTTGAAGTTGAAACACCTGGCATTAGTGAATGTCTATAAATAGTTGTTGCTTTACATGATATGTGAATTTATCTTTACCACCATTATTTATTGCTGAATCCCAAGAATTAATGGGCCCATCTACAAGGAAACTCTCATTAATCAGCACCCAATAATGGAACTGTGGAAGTAAAGCCATGTAGGTGTCCGATAGAGAATGAGTTTTCAGTCAAACTTTCAGGAGTTTAATTGCGTGATGTGAACTGCAACATGCATTTTAAAGCTGAAGTTGTGGTGAAAAAGTGCTCTTTGTTAAGGTAGATAAGACAATAGTTATGATATCTGATGACGCCATCCTAGTGTTCCCTCAACATTACTCTGGATTGCAAACTAATTGTCTTTACCTTGACAATTTTTGTACAGTAACTTAGTAGGACAAAATTATTTTATGTATTAACACTAATTAAATGAGCAAACAATGAAAATGTATCCAAAATATATACGTTTATGATAGCTGTAGACTTTGTATGATAATAATGTTAAGGTAATTTTTATTTATTTCCTTTTTCTTGTTGCATTTGGGAGTATATCATATCCTTTTTTCTTTTTCTTTATTATTTATTACAATTTATTCACTTTGGATCCCAGCTGTAGTCCCTCCCTCATCTCTCCTAATCCAACCCCATCTCTCTCTTCTTCCTCTACACCCCTCCCCTAGTCCAATGATAGGGGAGTCCCTCCTCCTTTACTATCAGAAGCTAGCCTATCAGGTCTCATCAGGATTGGCTACACTGTCTTCCTCTATGGCCTGGCAAGGCAGTGCCCCACATATCCCAGAGGGAGGTGATCAAAAAGCCAGCCACTGAATTCATTTCAGAGATAGCGCCTGCTCCCCTTAATAGGAAACAAACATTGAGACTGAGCTGCTTATGGGCTACATCTGAGCCGAAGTTCTAGATGCTCTCCATGCATGGTCGATAATTGGCACATCAATCTGTGCAGGGCACATCCTCTCCACATCCTCTGTTCTTCAGGCAATTAACTAAGATTTACTTAATATTTCATTATATACAGGTTGGTGTTTTATAATCACAATCATTATTTTAATGCTATATTATAGATGGAAAATATTCTTTAATTGAGGATATGAAGTTTATAGACAATCTGTAAGAAATGACTGTCTTTGATAACAATTTTAAATATTAGGGTAGTTGACATTTTATCCATCAGTTTTCAATGAGCATTAATGAATCTTTACATAATAATCATGGTCATATAAATCTATGGGATTACAAATTGTTTAAAGGCAGTTAGTCTTTCAATATTGATGTATTTTGTAGTATGGCTTGGTGTGATATAATCAGAGCACAACTGGTAAGATTTCATTTTTGTTACCTGTCCTAGTTTTTATTTTCAGCTTATTTCCTTAAATCCTAAGGGTATCCCTTCCCTTCTGTCTTCCCAGTTCCCCCTTTCCTCTCCTTTCCCTTTTCAATCTCCCTGTATCAACCCTCCCCAACACATCAAGTCACATCAGGACTTGATGTGGCGGACCCTGTCTTTGCACATCAGGACTGAGCACATCCTTATTCCCTGAGGCCAGGCAAGGCAGTGCTGCCAGCGGGAAGTGATCCAAAAGCAGGCAATAGAGTCTATGTTACAAACAGCAGTCTCCCTCCTCCACTTACCAGGCACCCTATATGAAGTCTAAGCAGAATGAACATCAACCACATATGTGCAGTGGTCCTAGATCTAGACCATGCCTGCTCCTTAGTTGCTGTCTCAGTCTTTGTAAGGCACCATGGGACTGTGTTAGTTGTCTCTGTTTATCTTCTTGTGAGGTTTCTGTTCCCTCCAGGTTGTTCTATCTTTTCCTCAATACTCCCATAGCTGTGCCCCTTGCTTGGCTACAATTATCAGCATTGGTCTCGACCTGCTGCTGCTTGGAGCCTCCCAGATGACAGTCAAGTTATGCTCCTGTCTGCAAGCATAGCAGAGCTATGTAACCAACATACTGAAACTTAAGGGACACAACGAAAGCAGTACTAAGAAGAAAGTGCACAGTGCTAAGTGCCCTCATAAAGAAAGTAGAGAGAGCTCATATTAGCAACTTAACAGGTCACCTGAAAGTGCTAGGAAAAAAAGAATCAAATACAGCCAGAGGAGTCAATGGCAGAAAATAATCAAACTCAGGGCTAAAATCAATAACCTAGAAACAAAGAATACAGAGAATCAACAAAACCAAGAGCTTTCTCTTTTTTTCTTTTGAGAAAATCAACAAGATAGAAAAAAACCTTAGCCAAACTAAATAAATGACAGAGGGAGAGTACCCAAATTAATAAATTCATAAATGAAACAGACACTGAGGCAATCCAAAGAATCATTAGATCATATGTCAAAAATGTCCAGGCCATAAAATTGGAAAATCTAAATGAAATGGATGGTTCTCTTGATAGATACCACTTACCAAAGTTCAATAAAATAAGGATAATTTAAATAAACCTATATCTCCTAAGGAAATAGAAGTAGTCATCAAAAGCCTCACAACCAAAACGAGCCCTGGGCCAGATGGCTTTAGCACAGAATTCTATCAGACTTTCAAAGAAGAGCTAATACGAATTCTCCTCAGACTATTCCACAAAATAGAAACAGAAGGAACATTGCCAAACTCATTCTGTGGGGCCACAATCACCTTGATACCTAAGCCTCAACAAAGACCCAATAAAGAAAGAAAATTTCAGACCAATCTCTCTAATGAACATTGGTGCAAAAATACTCAATAAAATACTTGTATACTGAATCCAGGAACACATCAAAAATATCATCCACAATGATCAAGAAGGCTTGGCTTAATTCAAGGAATTCAGGGATGGTTCAACATATGAAAATTCATCAACATAATCCACCACATAAACAAACTAAAAGGAAAAAAATGATCATTTCTTTGTCGTAGTTTTACATCTGAATTCTTAGACTTAACAGATAAAGTATAGTCCAGTTTCCACTATTTTTAATGTAATTTATTTATTTTTATATTAATCACATATTATGTACCTTTGTATCCCAGTCATAGCCCCATCCTTCATTCCCTCCCACTCTCCCCTTCCCTCCCACTCTCCCCTTCCCTCCCTCATCTCCTCGTTGCCTCCCTCCAAGTCCACTGATGGGGGAGGACCTCCTCCCCTTCCATCTGACCATAGCTTATCATATCTCTTCAGGGCTGGCTGCAATATCCTCTTCTGGGATCTAGCTAGGCTGTTATTCCAGGGGGAGGGGGGAAGGGTCTGAGAGCCAGCCATTAGGTTCATGACAGAAATAGTTCCTGTTCCCCTTACTAGGGTACCCAGTTGGATACTGAGCTACCATGGGCCACATCTGAGTGGGGGTTCTAGGTTATATCCATACACGGTCCTTGGTTGGAGAAACAATCTCTTAAAAGACCCCTGTGCCCTGATCTATTTGGACTTTATGGAGCTCTTGTTCTCACCAAGTCTTACTAACTCCCCCTATTTTCATATTATTTCCAGCCCTCTGCCGAAGGCTTGGCTGTGAGTCTTAATATCTGCTTTGATACATTGCTATGTAGAATCTTTCAGAGGCCCTCTTAGGTAGGCTCCTCTCCTACTGCTTGTTTTCTCCTACAATGTCCATCCCATTTGTCCATCTAAATGAGCATTGATCATACCAACCTGGGTCTTCCTTCTTTTATATCTTCGCTAGGTGTGTAAATTTCAGCATGACCTTCCCATCCTATAGGTCTATATAAGTGAGTATATACCATGTTTCTTTCTGCTTTTGGGATACCTCACTTAGGATGATCGTTTCCAGGTCCCACCATTTGCCTGCGAATTTCATGATTTCCTCGTTTTTAATTACTGAGTAGCTTTCCATTGTGTAAAAGTACCATAATTTCCTCAACTGAGTGACATCTGGGTTGTTTCTAGGTTCTAGCTATTACAAATAAAGCAGCTACAAATATAGTTGAGCAAATGTCCTTGTTGTGTACTTGAGCATCTTTTGGATATATTCCTAAGAGTGGTATAGCTGGGCCTTGAGGAATCACTATTCCTAATTGTCTAAGAAAGCGCCACATTGATTTCCAGAGTGGTTGTACAAGTTTACATTCCCACTAGCAATGGGGAGGGTACCCCTTTGTCCACAACCTCTCCAGCATGTGTTGTCACTTGAGTTTTTTTTTTATCTTAGCCATTCTGGTGAGTATAAGGTGAAATCTCAGGGTCGTTTTGATGGCTAAGGGCATTGAGCATTTCTTTAAGTGTTTTTCTGCCATTCTATAATCCTCTACAGAGAGTTCTCTTTTTAGCTCCATACCCCGATTTTTAATTGGATGACTTGATTTGTTGCTTTTTAACTTCTTGAGTTCTTTATATATACTGGATATTAGCCCTCTGTCAGATGTAGGATTGGTAAAGATCCTTTCCCAGTCTGTAGGCTGTAGTTTTGTTCTGATGACAGTGTCTTTTGCTTTATAGAAGCTTTTCAGTTTCATGAGGTCCCATTTATTTATTGTTGATCTTAGAGCCTGTTCTGTTCAGGAAGTAGTCTTCTTTGCCAATGAGTTCTAGGGTCTTCCCCACTTTTTCTTCTAACCGGTTTAGTGTGTATGGTTTTATGTTGAGGTCTTTGATCCACTTGGACTTTAGTTTTTTGCATGGTGATAAGTATGGATCTATTTTCATTTTTCTGCATACAGATATCCAATTGGACCAGCACCATTTGTTGAAGAAGCTGTCTTTTTTCCATTGAATTGTTTTGTCTTCTTTGTCAAAAATCAATTTTCCATAGGTGTGTGGGTTCATTTCTGTGTCTTTTTTTCGGTTCCATTGATCCACTATTCTGTTTCTATGCCAATACCATGCAGTTTTTATTAATATTGCTCTGTAGTACAGCTTGAACTTTGATGAGGTGTTTGCAACCAATAATATTATTTCTTAAATGTATTTAAATCCTTTTTTCAGGAGTATCGAGATTATGGTAGATAATGCTTTTGTTTTGTTTTGTATTTTTAGAATAACTGAATTGAAATATTTTCATTTAATTAAAATATAATTTTATCATTAGCCCTCTTCTTCCAACCTCTCTAAGTTCCCTTCCCTGTCGCTGACAAATTTGTGCCTTCTTATTACTATTGTTACATATATGAATGTGAATATATGTCAATAAATATTTGAATGCACCCTGGTAAATCCCTTTAATATTGATTGTATGTATGATTTTGGAGATGGTAACTTTGGGTTGGATAACCCTTTAAGGGATCATGCGTTTGGAATGCTAATTCTTCCTTTTTCAGCAGTTTTTAATGCATTATACCTTCATCTAGTGATGGAATTCTGTAAAATTTTCCCTGTAAGTTTTTGGATACTTTTAAATAGCCATAATAGAATATATCATGGGTGAAGCTTTCCTCTCATATATCTAAAACAAAATTTTGCAGCAGATTTCCTGGTGCTCAAGTTCATAAAATCTATTCACCACCTCTTACGAACTGTTCCTTAAGCCTTAGGTTCCCAGGTTATATTGTAGATATATCAGTTAGTTTTTGACACTCATAAGCATTTGGTCTCTGCATTTGACAAAGTGTGGCTTTCTGTAATTATCTCTGCTACGAGAGGACGCATCTCCAGTAAGGGGTGACACCTGTAAGGGGAGGTGTTGAAAATGGAATTTGGAATTTATCGGTTCATGGAAATGGCAGTAGTAGCCTGTCTTCTAGGATATGCGACTTCACCAGTCACAGGTGGTTGGCTGGGTTCATAGTTCCAGGCACGATTCCTCTCCTGTTGACCAGGCCTTATGCTCTTAGACAGTTGTTTACTACTGTCAAGACTTAAAGGCCACTTGTACACACACCAGGATATCTTGCCATTATGGTCATTGTTGCCATAGGCATCACGGCTGGCAAGACCTTTGATTGTTTTTTCTCCATTGGAAAATTGCATTGCACCATCTGGTACTATGAAAACTCTCCTGTGAGAGGAGGCTTTCAGCTCAGATCCAGTTAGATTCTTTTGAATTTTGTGACCAAAGTGCAGCCATGGGACTTCCCTTCCACTTTGCAGGGTAATCCAATGCAAAAGCAATAGCCTATATTGTTTTGGAACTCACTTTTCTGGAAACAAACAAAACAAAACAAAAGACACCTCTAATGGAGATTTCTCTTGCCTGGTTTGACTATAACGCTCCTTGTCATATGCCCAAACAGCCTACTCCACAGAGACTTGCTCAGTTGTGATTATTGACATTCTAAACAATAGCTAGAAAATTAGAACAACATAAATGTCCTTTAACTGATAAACAGATAATGAAAATGTAGTTTACAGACACAATGGCATATTATTAAGCGATGATGAAAAACAATGCCATGTAATTTATAGATAATTGAATGGAAATATAAAATATTATATTGAGGGACTCTGGCCCAGAAAGACAAATGCTGTGGTTTCTCTTTCATTTGAAGGTGTTAGCTCTAAATTATCAGATGTGCCTATATGACCCAGAGTAATTACACAAACCAGAAAGTGAAACTGACCATGTGTAGGGAAAGGATTTTTACAGAGGTAGAAAGATAAAGGTGACAGGAAGAGAGAAATGTGAAAAACACTAAAAAATCTTTAGTTGAGGATGGGTAAGGTAAGGCAATACAGAAGGCAGGGGATGGAAGAGCGATCAATAAGATTCAAGATGTTGAATATGTTTCAAATAGCCATAGGGAAGCATAATTTATATTTCCTTAAAATTACATATCACAGACACACAGACACACATTTTTAATCAAATTTTGTCACTTAGGATGATAATGTCTGCCCCAAGAGCTATAGACTACATAGCTGCTTTTGTTCAATGTCTTGTAATTAAAAAAGATACATAAACAATCAATATCCTGTAATGAAAAACACTGTGCATGAATTAAAATAGGAAAACTAAATTTTCTCCAGGTGAAAGTTTTAGCAGATGTGTCTACTGAACTATATTTTTGTGCTTTTGCATATTAATAAAGTAATAATCTGTATGTGTGTATAATAGAGAAAGAAGCAGTCAGGCAGATAGACAGAAGACAGAAACCTGAGAGTTGTGAAAAGAAGGGAAGAAGGGAGGAGAAAGAAGATTTAGAAAGCATATAGCAATGTAATGACATTGTTTCTAAAATTAAAAGTTGTGGACTAAAATTTCTTAATTTCTTTGTGTATCTTATCTATGTAAAAGTGGCTGCTGCATTAATATGTAACATTAAACCATAGAAGCTCTGAGCACACACTTCACTTCCTCTTTGTTTTACAATATACAACCTTAAAGAACCAAGGACCATATATGGATATAACCTAGAACCCCTGCTTGAATGTAGCAAATGGTAGCTCACTATCCAAGTGGGTACCCTAGTAAGGGGAACAGGGACTATTTTGGACATGAACTCAGTGGCTGGCTCTTGACATCCCCCCCACCTGCCCCCCGAAGGAGGAGCAGCCTTGCTAGGCCACAGAAGGGGACATTGCAGCTAGTCCTGAAGAGACCTGATAAGCTAGAGTTAGATGGAAGGGAAGGAGGCCCTCCCTATCAGAGGACTTGGAAAGGGGCAGGGAGGGAAGAGATGAGGGAGGGATGGGCTGGATAGGGAGGGAATGTGGGAAGAGGCTATGGCTGGGATACAAAGTACATAACCTGTGCTTAATATAAAATAAAATAAAAATGTTAAAAAATCAGGAAAATGGTTATCCTGTATTTTTGCTGAATATGCTTAGAAAGTAGAGACTTACACTTATCAGAGAGCCCATGAAAACAAGGTTAAAGTATACTGAAAACTATTACATGAGGTAAATACTAATTACTGACATCAACTGTGATGTAATTACTTACTAGTTTTTGCAGACTTATACTCTAGTCTTCAGTATTTATTGTTACACCACAGCCACCTGAGTTTTCATTTCCTTGTGATCATCTTTATCACTATTATTATTATCTGCATCATTATTGCTTTTTGATACTGTTATCATCATGTCAAACAATGTACCCCCATGTATTATTTCTTGCTTCCATGAACTCTCTTAGCATCCATATAAATTAGGAACACTGTGAATTTGTTCATACAAATCATGTCATCTTACACAGCCAGTGTCATCTTAGCCTCACTCCCATGGAGGTCATTTGTTACATAAATTCTTAGTTAATATGAAAATATGCGAGGTATTGGGTCAGCCATTAGGGAAAGAATAATGAACTTTCTGGAAGCAAAGTCCAGGAGGTAGAATAAGACCTATAGTGTAATACTGTGAGTGTGTCTATATGCCCCAAACAATACTCTGTTATTTCTATTCATCTCAAAACCCAGCACAAAAGATCATTATAATCTCTATTTTGCTGGTCAGGAAATTGCCCGTGGTCACACCGCTGAGCAGCACCGAGGCTGAGTGCAGTGTGGAGAATAATGAGGTCCATTATACACCTCTGTGGCATATGACATGCCTCAGCATGAACTGTTTTGTGCAGAGAGCACCAGGCTGTGGAAAAGTTTAGAACTACCTAATGTTATTCCTGTTCGAATAAGCCTATTGGTTTTAAAACCATTGGTCTTTCCATTGATCGTGTTGCATTCAATCAAATATTTCCTTTTCAAAGAGGCAGTTTTCTTAAGAATCATCCTGTTCGCATCGCCTCGTGTATGTATCAAGATAGTTAAGTGGATTATTCTAAAACTAGACTCAACATTTTGCTGCCCATGAATGTAGGATGAACTAATGGACTACCTTGGAAACAAAAGTCCAATACCTTTTACAGGCATCCTGAGAACAAAACCACCTCACATCATACAAAAATGTGGTGAAACAAGAGTAGTTAGCTTTCAAGAGTAAAACAATATTTTGCTTTCTTTGTGGCACCATAAACGATGGCAGTAAAACCAATAAATCACCTTTCCCTATTGCTTTCAAAGAAAAATGTATAACAATTTTGTTTCCTATGATAATTAACAATTTATTTTTAGAAATGGTATCAGCCCTTACCAAAAAGGCAGCTCTAGCATTATATTCCTTGACAATCCGTGGTACCTTTAAATAGTTAATTTTAATGTTTTTTACACCACGAATTTGACAAAATGTCAAAGTTAAAACAATCAAAACCAAAGTGATTGTTTGCCTGATGTTGAATATATTTAAACTGATTGCTATTAGCTTTAAAGTTTCTTAGCAGAAAGTTTTCAGAAATTACTTCCTTCTGAAGTGCTCAGATTTTAACAAGGTATTGCCACCTTTTGATTACTTTTGTGTAAATCTATCTCAACTTACAATAAAAATATTTTGCATAATTTTGAAATAAAATAATTTTAAATAAAAATGTAAGAGGTAAAGCTATGGAAAGATTACATTGCTGAGTGATCTCTTAGATTTAGTTAGAGAAATTATATTTATGAAAGTTTAATTCACCAGAATTTGGGTATTGGTGTCCATATGCTGGACAATGACTTTGCTTTAATCTTTCTCTGGGTACCAACTGAAGACGTCCCTGTCTTCTGTGTCTTCAAACAAGAGAACTTATAAATTCGTACATGCATCACATTATCATTAGACTCTGTTCACTTCTGTAAATGATAACATATTATAATGATGATGTTATGAAGTCACAGAGATAGTTAGGTGAGCTGTGTCAAGACTACCTTTTAACAAATGAAAGCTCACCACAGCCATAGACCTTCTCCACTTTATAAAGAACACTGAGCTGGCAGCTTATGTTAATTTTCTATTATCTTTTATAAACAAGACAGTTTTTCTATGTCATCCTAATATCTATTATCAAATGTATAATATTTAATCAGGAAAAAACCATATGTAGTTGACTTCCTGGCTGGTAGAAACTTCAGTAAAATTGCACTGGATTTAAGAAATGTAGCTTCTTTCAATCAAAGCACATTCTCAGGGTTGATGACATGGTTTGTTTATGAGATAAGGGAGCAGAGAGGATGCTGTGAGATCTAGATATTTGTAACATTTTATGTGACCTCAGAAGTACATCCTGATTCTCCTAATTCATATTATTTCTGAGCCTAGTGCATTTGGAAGTGATATGCATCGGCTTGAAATGGCTGGCTCCTGCTGCTACCTCAGAAGAAGACCAATAGGCCTTTTATGACAGATGCATGTTTAATCTGGCTTTCTGCTTCACCTTCACCACTGTGTCAAACCAAAAGAGAATTTAGTAAAATATTTTCTTGATGTGTTGTGTTAGCTAGGACATGTGCAAACAGTGTTTTAAGTACATAAATGAAGCAGAAATAAAAACTGTTGCTGGGTCTATGGGATGCATATTAAAGAAAGAAATGGCTTTGTTTTCTATGTCCCAATGGATTGCTGCCTATGGATATCATAACATTCTCCTTTTAGACTAGACAATTCTTCTTAAAATAGTTTTTTTCTTTATTCTTGCTCAAGGTCATGTCTAAGAGAAGAATTGAATTAGCATAATGTTTCAGAAAATAGGTGTAGTGAATTCAGGTTGAATTCCCAAGCTTCACATATTTTTAAAGCTTGCTTCCAGATTTTGCCATGTACAATGAAAAAAAAAAGTTGGCTGGAAATTTTCTTACACCTTACTCATCATGCTTTAACTTTACTAATGGGAAAACTTGTTCAAGTGTTCAAGTTGAAAACAATCAGAGGCTCGGCACTGTAATCTAACATCTTCAATCTCTGTAAGTGTGAGAAGCTTTCAGATGTGCATGCTGGTCTGTGTGGTCCACCTTTGTAGCCACATAAAAAGTAGGGGTTTTTAATAGCTGACTCATTTAATCTTTTTATACAAGTGAATCTTTATGTGTAGTAAAAAGAGTACAAGTTCTTTTCCCCATGTCCTTCTTCAAGGGCTTCTCAGAGCTTTGAGCATATACTAAGAACTATGCAACTTCTAATTTCCTTTTGATGTGGCTTTATTTTAGGTGAATTACAAAAGATATTCTTACATCGAGCAGAATACCCAAACACTGCTGTTTCACCTGATTGCTTTTTCTTTCTTTCAGATATGTAAAATTACCCACTCCCCATCATAAGCTGTTTCTTTGGGGAAGGGGCCAATCCTCATCTGCTTTCTGACACTGCTAATAAAATTCTGTCCAACTTGGTTGATATGCATGTGTAATAGGAACAAACCCACTGTAGAGTGTAATTTTCTCCTTGATTCCTGTATCTATGTAATATGGAAAAGTAGCTGTGTATTTTTATAGCATCCAAGTAAACTCAGCATGTGAAAGCAAACAAGAATACTGGTCTGTGAGTTAAATGTTTATTCTTGCTGTTGTTGTTTGAGATAGGGTCTTTCTGTGTAGCTTTGGGTAGTCTGGTAGCTACTAAGAAGACAAGTTTGATTTTTAACTCTCAGCTATCCTCTTGCCTCGGCCTTCCTGTATGTAGGATTATAGTAGTATGCTTGGCTGGATGTGATGTTTGAAAGATGACATTTATAGTCAGATGCTTCCTCTAAAATGTCCAGAGACTGACATAGGTTACAGGTGAATGGCTTAGAAAAATGAGAAGATAGTATGCATGATTAGGAATATGGCGTTATCCTGCTTTCAATAATTATGAAGATTTATTTCCTCATATGACCGTGTGCTCGATGAGCTAAAAGAAAGTTCTTCCTGTAAAATTATATTGATGAATGTGAGCGTGTGCACATGTACTATTTTTTCCATAAGCAAATATAACATAGTGATTAAAAACAGAGGAACAATACGGAGAAATTTATAGTAAGGAGGGCAGGGTGGAAAAGGTCGTGCTTTGAGCAATGTTTAAAGACTGCAAGCAAAGGCATTTATTTTATTTTATTTTTTAAATAAATTTTTATTTTTATATTAGTTACAGTTTACTCATTTTGTATCATACCTGTAGCTACCTCCCTCATTCCCTCCCAATCCCATCCTCCCTCCCACATCTCCTCCCTGCCCCTCTCTAAGTCCACTGATGAGGGAGGACCTCCTCCCCTTCCAGCTGATTCTAGCTTATCAGGTCTCTTCAGGACTGGCTGCAATGTCCTCCTCTGTGGCCTGGCAAGGTTTCTGCTCCCTTGGGGAGGGGAGATGTCAAAGAGCAGCTGTTGAGTTCATGTCAGAGACAGTCCCTGTTCCCCTAACTAGGGAACCCTCTTGGATACTGAGATGCCATGGGCTACATCCGGGCAGGGATTCTTATATCCATGCATGGTCTTTGGTTGGAGAATCAGTCTCATAAAAGACTCCTGTGCCCTGATATATTTGGACCTTGTGGAGCTCCTATCCTCTCCAGGTCATACTAACTCCTCCTTCTTTCATATGATTCCCTGCACTCTGCCTAAGGGTTGGTTATGAGTTTCAATATCTGCTAGGTAGAGTCTTTTAGGGGCCCTCTGTCATAGGCGCCTACCCTGTTACTTGTTTTCTCCTGTTTCCAATGTCCATCCCATTTGTCTTTCTAAGTGAAGATTTATCATCTTATCTGGGACCTCCTTCTTGTTTATCTTCTCAACTATGGAAATCAATCTGGTGCTTTCTCAGACAATCAGGAATAGTGCTTCCCCAAGATCCAGCTATACTCCTCCTAGGCGTATATCCAAAAGATGCTCAAGTACACAACAAGGACATTTGTTCAACCATTTTCGTAGCAGCTTTATTTGTAATAGCCAGAACCTGGAAGCAAACCAGATGTCCCTCAACAGAGGAATGGATACAGAAATTGTAGTACTTTTTACTCAATGGAATACTACTCAGCAATTAAAAACAAGGAAATCATGAACTTTGCAGGCAAATGATGGGATCTAGAAAAGATCATTCTGAGTGAGGTATCCCAGAAGCAGAAAGACACTCATGGTATGTACTCACTTATAAGTGGGTACTAGACCTATATGATAGCATAAACATGCAAAGGCATTTCTTATCTTCAGTGCCTAAAACAAAATTGGATGTAATCTACCTTTGGAAGAAATAAAGGCTGCCAAAAATGCTGCCATTTTTTTTTTTGCATTCTGTTGTCATGGTCTATTTTTATTATAAAGGAAAATGATCATTCATAAATGCTACTCTGTTTACTAGAGGTTTAACAGTGAGAACAGTTATATAAATAATTTTCAGAACTGGAACACAATGTGAAGGCATTCTGCAAGGTACTTAGAAATAGCTCCCTGTAAATGTCCTCTTGAAAGCATTGTCCATAATTTCAAACCAACTGCTCTGACAGCTAAACAATTATGCTTTATCTTAGTGTGTGGAACTTTGTAATTATCTGTGAGCCTCAGTTTCTTATATGCTAAATGGAAAAAAGTAACCATGACACTATTCTTGTTCAAACATTGCTCTTGCCATATTCATTGCTATTTATAATATTTATTGAGAATGACAATTTATTCTACTTCCATCAATGTAAATTTCAGAGGAATAATTTTAATAGTCTGATGAGTGAATAATTGTAGGGATATTTGGAGCATGACACTGAATGTATATTCTCAATATACTTTTGAACACATTTGAAGACAGAACAATCGTAACATAGTGAGTCCTTGAAAGTTTTAGATTTCAAATTCTACAGGCCACAGGCAAAAAAAAAAGGATTTTTGGGCTTTATAACACTTCTACTTTATTATTTTATGAAATATTTTAGAGGGGTAATAGTTAAAGACTTTGAAAGTGAACTCCTTTCATGTTCTTACCACGTTTACTCTTTTTGTTATATGTTACTGTAACTCAGTCTTCACAGATTGCAAGTAGTTTTCATGTCACACATTATACAAGAAATTGGCCATTAGTGAAAGCTTCAATAGAAGTTGTTACATGAGTCCGTGACTAATAATTTTAAAAGATGGCAGTTGTTGGTTCTTCTGTAAGATCAGTGATTTCATTAGCTCTGGCTAGTTGCCTAGGTTTCCAATGCCAGATGATATCCTCTTGCTGAAAGCATTTTACATTCAATTACACAGCTGTAGTTTGTGGTTACTGTATACATTCCATTATACCCTTAGGGTTATCATGACAAGTATGTTGTTGTTATGGTCCATAGACATTAAAGATGGGTAGAATTGTTGGTTGCTTCCCTCCTTTGTAAGCTTGCATGGTGCCTTCTAGTACCATATCTACTAGTAACATTTTGCAGATTGAACTTGTACTTAGGAATATACAGACATACGTGTGTGTGTGTATGTGTGTGTGTGTGTGTGTGTAGTGTATGCATATATACATAAAACATATACATGTTATATATATAACATACAAGATCAGTTAATGAAAAAGAAGTCATAAATTCTTTGTTGATTTATTTGAATTGGGGGGTTACTTTCAGGAGTATGGGTGATGGATAATTTATAGCAGCAGAAATGATTCAGACAGCTATGTCACCAAGGGCTACCCCAACACTGGTGACAGCACACAAAAGCACACTGCACAGCCTGCAGGAAGTTCAACACTTTGGAGTGTCTTTTCCAAGTGAATCAGTTGGTCTAATACTCTTCCAGGAGGTTCTGCTGGTTTATGCTTCTTCTAGGCAGCTGTTCTGGTCTTGGAGTGCTTGCAGCTCAGCTTCCTTCTGTCTGAGGGTACTGCCAGTTTTTACTGGTTACTCTGGCGGGGAGGGACTTGTTAATCATTTTGTCAGTTTCAAGGACTTCCTGAAGCTATTTTGACTTGTTAACCTTCCCACTTAAGGAGCTCCCTGCATTATGGAATGTTGCAGTCTCTGAGAATAGTGTTACACTGCACAGTGAAATCTGTATTAGTGACATTTTCCATATTGGCTGCCAGGCAAATTTAGTATGAAATTGGCAAGGTCCAAAAAAAGATTTATAAATTGCCAAAGTGGGTGGGTGTGAAAAAATATTAAAGAAGAACTATGCATTGAACATAGTTTTACTATTCGTATTGCTAAATACAAATTTAAAACATGGTTTCTATAAATAAGCCAAGTATAAGAGTACCAAAGTTAAACAAGGCAAACTGGCTGAAAACTTTAGGTGCAAAAATTGTTACAGTGCAAGTTTCCTGTTTTGTTTTGGTTTGGTTTTTTGCTTTTTGTTTGTTTTTTTACATTCCATGTGATTTGGTTTGGAACAGGTAGCAACCATTAAACCGCCAAGGACAGATAAAGCAAAGCTTGTCACCCTATCTAGACAATTTTTTTCATTCTTATGATGATTATAATTATATTTTATTGAAAATAGATTCTTTTCTCATAGCATATATCCTGATTATAGTTTCCTCTCCCTCTACATAGCCCAGGTCCTTGATCTCTCTATTTAGTTTGAAGTTGGCTATAGGCTTGCTCTATATTGTCTTTACTGTATTTAGGTGTGCCTTGGATCCGTGATCTCTCTACAATTTTAAACATGAATATATGTTGGATTTTGCCAAATGCTTTTTCAGCATCTAATGAGGTGATCATGTGGTTTTTTTTCTTTCAGTTTGTTTATATGGTGGATTACATTAATGGATTTGCATATATTGAACCACCCCTGAATATCCTATCTACATGTAGACATCGGCATGGATCACAAATCTATATGACTGTATAATTGCAGGCAAGGTTGGAGCATGACACTGAATGTATATTCTCAACATAGGGCACCAAAGTAACACCTCCAGTAGATTCAGTCTCTGGTGTTTACTTTTTTTCCAGACACATATGCCCAATCCATTCTGGACTTCTGTTATCAAAGCCTATATTTATCATCAATTCAGCTCTCTAATTTGTATATTTTGGCTAGAGTTTAGGTAGCCAACTGAGATCACCCCTTTTGGTAGTCTTACATGTGTCCACTAATCTAATTCTATGGAATCTAATTCTTCACTCAATTTCTCACTTTCCCAAATGGTATCTTTTAGCAATTAGCCTTGGAGGCAGTACTAAGAGGAATTTTTCTCTTGTATTCAGTTGCATCAATATGGTGTGTGTCTTATTTTACAATTAGATTTCTGTATCTAATGAGAGATTGTACTCATTGGTGTCACTAGTGCATCTCATGCCTCTTTGATATAACCTGGCTTACAACAGGCATTTAAATAATTGATGGATATAAATTACATATTTTACAAGGACATCTACTTGCCTAAAATCAATAAAAATGAAGTTCAATTCATTTAAGAAACACCACCTCATAGAGTGATATGGTGAAATCAAGGTACTACTAAATCATGCCAAAAGCTCCATTCATCTTTAGGCATTTTCTCCTTGTCAAAACTAATACCATGCTTGTTTGCCTCCATTCCTTGTGTGAGTTCACTCTAGAACATCATATACTCTTGGAACTAACTACTGCTATTTTGGAACCTTCTAAGTTTTGTTATTCCCAAGTCATTCAATATTAAATCACCATCTTTAAAATGGTATGACAAAGAGGACTATTGAAATTTAGGACCCTGAAAAACATCTTAATGAAATGAAATCTTAGAATTTAAGGTATTTTTCTAGAATTCTTTGTATAACCAGTAGTTTAAAATGCCACTGACACGTAGGACACAGATAAATCATTTTCTAAGTGTATGCATAATCTAAAATTGATTCCTGTGTTTTTTAAAAAGCAAATTATTATGTTTGTAACATACCTGAGGTTCAATACCTTATATAATCTATATGAGTTCATTGATATGTAAACAAGGAAAATCCTAATAAACTGTAGTAACACTTTATCATCCTAATGAAATAAGCCATTCTTTTTAACTTCTTGGCAAAATTTTGAGAATTATACTTAAATGGAGTGACCATGTGTTACCATAGAACAATGAAATGTTTTGCATTTTCTCAGAAGTGTAAGAATAAGACATTATTATATACATATTCAATATACAGAGATACTTAATTTACAATGTTAAAATTTAGATTATATGAAAAATTGCTTAGTTCTAGTGTTTCATGATCAAGACATAAATCCTTGAAACCTATTTTTAAATTGTTGACAAAGCTTAAGTGACACTAAACATAGATCTATGTCTGAACTCTAGACATAGAGCTTACCTATGAATGAGGGTGTAACTCTTATTTATTTATTTATTTATGATTTCTTATTCTGAAAATATGCAGAGCCCTTTAGCAGGGCTTTCTGTCTACAGGAGTGACAAGCCCGGCCTGTGGCCCTCCATTGGCTCTTCTTTGCTGATTGAGGTGCCCTTGTGCTTTCAGGACATTTTATAACTCTAAGAAGAACTTGATGGGGAGTCTTCTCACAAGCATGAAGTAAATGTGTTGAGTGTACACCAAGATTCCAGACAGAGCAAGACTGGGCATGTAGAGCACTGAGGTTTCAGTTCTTTTAGATATCCACAGTAGATCATTCTCATTGAATGATATAAATATTCAGATCATTGTGGCAATATCATAAGTGCATATATGAAAATTATTATAGCTGATTGATATTAAAAGTTTAAGCAGTTTGGATCCCAGTGGAGGACATTGCAGCCAGCCCTGAGGAGACAGGATGAGCTGGGGTTAGATGGAAGGGGAGGAGGTCCTCCCCAGTTGGTAGACTTGGAGTGGGCGGGGAGGAGATGAGGGAGGGTTGGGGAGGGTGGGAGGGAGTGGGCGGGCTGCGCATGGGATGCAAAGTACCTAACCTGTGATTGATAACAAAAAATTAAAAAAAAAAGTTTAAGCAGTTACGATTAGATGTTATTTATAGTCACATAACAACAATAGTCTCAACATTAAGATCCGATGTTTAAATACTGGTCAACTTTCTGTAAGCCATTAAAATAATCTTGCAGTACTGACTGCTCATTTGTCATTTCATGAGCAACAGTAGATCACTGCAAGCAGGGCTTCATAGGGCGTATTGCTGTATTGCATTACATGTTAAAGATTCATGTGCCAGCAATTTCTAACTTTACTCAGAAACACAATTTGTGTTTAATTTAATAAATGACGATGTAAAGACAAATTAAATAACTAGCTGTGAATCTAGCAGAAATAGAGTGTTTGAGAATCAAAATTTAGAAATTCCATGAAAAATATACACATATTATATATTATATTACAGTGTATTGTATTGTACTGTGTTATATATTATATATTATCTTTTTGTCTGTCTGTATGTCTGTCTAAATTTCTATCATTATCATCTATCTAGACATTATAAATCTGTGTTTTATTGTTTGTCAATATTTATATGTATGTGTGTGATGTGTGTTGTCTATACACATACATATGTATCATATCCTAATTTTTCTATCCCAATACCAATTAAATGAAACTTTATCTAAAACAATTTCTATGAAGAATTATATGTAAATATACATAACACACTGTCCTTTTTGTATCATTTATTCCATACTCTGTCTCTTAGAAATCTGTAGCATTGGCATTAGCATTTCTGAACCTAAATTCATCATGTATAAGACATACCAAATGATGTCAACTGTGTCTTAGTGACATATAAAGTCTGTGAGAGTACCTTTGTAAAACTTATATTAATTTTTATCAAGAACTTCTTCCAAACAATAATTGCACTAAGTGCACACATACTGTAGTCATTGGTGCAGATGCTGGGAATAAATTAATAACTTATATTAAAATACATATATCAGTCATAATACAAGAAAGAAAACATAAATAAATAACATCATTAGTAATGGCAGACAATGAGTTGGAACCAGCAGAGGCCTCCTGTGGTTGTACAGATATGAACTGAGAAAAACTAGTTTAACTGCAAGAATGAGGGGTGTTATGGGCAGTGGGGAGGAATTCATTTTAAGGAATAGAGAGAAACTTTTCGTAGCTTCCAAAAAGCAAAGGACAGAAAAGAGTTGACAAGAAACAGTAATGATTTAAGACCTGGGGCAGCAACAACAAACAGAAGCAATGGGTCATTAGGGACGCTCTCATGACACTTTCAGCTGTGTAGAGGCTGATGTTGGCTGGTGGGTACATAGATAATTAGAGAACATTGCTAATGGAGCTACCATAAAAGGATGTGCACACAGAGATAATAGCAGTTAGCTAGAAAAAGACTATAGAGAATCTGGGGAAGTTTTGAGGAAACTGAATACAGCACAAAACAGTGTCCACAGTAAGTGGTAGAATGACCAAAAGGAAAGAAAGCTACAGTGTTGCATTATTCTAGGAAGGAAAAAAGATATATGTGTGGACATGAAAATCAGTAGAGAATCCAAGAAGACAAAGTGCTGAGAGTACATTACTTTTTGAGACCTTTCTGTTGTGTGGTATCATAGGCTCAGTAAGTTTGTGCCAATCAAGTATACAATGGGATACAGAAGAAATGATTTGAGAGAAGCTGGAGACTGTAGTTTGGTAGCAAAATGGTGTCAAGCTGCCATACGTAATTAAAATGCAAGTTAAAATTAGAAGAAACAATAATGAGTGGAGAACAGAGCTTGACACTAGGGCAGAAAACCTAGAGCCTCCTACTTAGGGGAGAGGACAGCAAATTCCAGAATCACAGAGTCCCTGGGGAAGGAAGAATGGGTGATTTTGCCATGCTTTGGGGGCCTTGATGATTTGGAGAATAATGAAGAATATCAATAGAAATGGATTTTATCTGCATAAATATAAAGCATATGATTTGAAGACAATAAGTGTTCATAAAATACCAGGTGTAGTTGGCCAGTTCTCTCTGCACAGGAACATCACCGGTAACTTCAGGCACTATGAAGCAGCTCACTTTACCCCTCACTGGCACCTTGGCTTCGTGCCTGTGAGTTGCCAAAGCAAGGCAATTTCCTCTTAGTAGAAAGGGTAAGGAGGGAAGGCTGAATATATTCTCCCCGAGTGTAATTATAACTGAGATATGTTACTATGTGTGTTAGTAGAAAACAGATAGCTAAAAACCCATAATTGACTTTTCCTCTATCTCTTTTCTGTTTGAAAGAATCTGGATTTCCATTCATGGTTTAATGTCTCAGAGCATCTGACTTTGGTTTCAGAATGCATCTTTATCTGACAGTCACTGTGACACTCATTTCATAGAATTCCTTCACATTGTAAATTTATGATGACGGTTTTCAGTTTTTTATTTATTTTTTCTGTCTTGCTAATGTAAGAAGAACTTTGAGATAAATTTGGGATGCAATAGTTTATCTGCCATAGAAGGATGTAACATGATTAAAGATTTGCTGACTGGAATGATTCTCTCTGTCTTAGAATTTCATGTATGAATCATCCTGTATTTATATTCATATTCATGAGACTTGATAACTGAATAACATGAAATTTTGACCTATGGTAAGGTTTTTGTATATACCTATACATTTAACTTGACTTTTTCCTTTCAAGACAGGGTTTCTCTGTGTAGCCCTGGTTATCCTGCAACTCACTCCCTATGCCAGGTTTGCCTTGAACTCTAAGATCCAGCTGCCTCTTTCCCCCCACCCCAAAGGGCTGGAATTAAAGGTGTGTGCCACTGTGGCCACCACCACCACACTGTCATCCCGGGCAACTTGAAGTGTTTTAATGTTTCTTCCTTGTTTACTTATTTGAGAAAACAATATTGACCCATTAAATCTATTATTGACACATCCTTTTAACTCCCAAGTCTTTATCAATATCTTTACCTGTCTTAGAAACCTTGCATTAAGATAATTTAAAATTAATCATTTGCTCAACTCTCCTCAATAACAGTTATTCAAAAGCATTAATTAAAACCAGGGTGAAGCAATGGCTTAGTGGATCATAAGTACTTTCTGGTCTTCTAGACCCTGAGTTCAATATCAAGCAACCAAAGTGTCTGACAACAACCTGTGACTTCAGCTGCAGAGGATTCAAATCTTCATTGGATCTCCACAACTAAACACCTACATATAAACAAGAAGTTTAAAAAAATAAAAAATATTCACATGTGCACATCACAAATAAACTAGTTAAGAGATAATAGTAATGCAATGAAAATTGAGGGAACAGTTTTCTTTGCATTAAAACAACCAAAAGGAAACCTAAAGGATAGTTAGACAGACATTGCAGTGCTGGTATTAATCTGTAGTTTCTGTTGGTTATGTGTCCCTCTGTGAGGCTGAAACTTGCAGTCATGTATATTATGAGGAAGATGAAACAAAGAGTTAGAAGGGGAACACAGGTGATGAAGTAGAAGGTGGTCTGCTAAGTGGCAGTTTTCACATGGAGCCCGGATTCCATACTTTTAAGCAGAACTTTAAGTAAGGTTCTGTACAACTCTGTGAAAGAGGAGGCAGAAAGAGTGTAAGAGTCGGAGAGGAAGGAGGACACCAAGAAAACAAGGCCCTCTAAATCTATCTAAGTCCATATGAACCAACAGAAACTGATGCTGCAAGCTTAGAGCAGTCACGGGTCAGCACCAAGTCCTCTGCGTTCATATTATGATGACCAGTTAGGGTATTTAGGGGAATTCGGAGAGTGTGAATGAGTGGGTGTCTGACTCTTGTATCTTCTCGTGGGCTCTTTTCCTTCTTTTGGTTTGTCTTTTGCAGCTTTAATGTGGTAGTTTTGTTTTACCTTATTATACTTTATATTTGTTATACTTTTGAAAAGGAAGGAAGGGAGGGAGGAAGGAACGAAGGAAGGAAGGAAAGAAAGAAGGAAGACTATAGGGCCAATGTTAACAACTGAATTGTCATTTATACCTACTGTGAGAGGAAACATCAGTTTTCTCCAATAGAGTTATGTAGATATTTCAGCCATTCCATGCAGGCCTTGGGTTCAGGAGTAGTTGACCAACATATACTGGCTTCCACAGATTGGTGTGTGTGTGTGTGTGTGTGTGTGTGTGTGTGTGTGTGTGTGTGTGTGCATTAGCATGCTTGTGTGCCCTTATTTTTCTTTTTGTGTAGAGTTTTGTTTTCTTAGTTTGCGAAGTTTGTTCTATTGTGGTTTTTATTTGTTTTTGTTTTTAAGAAAGAACTTGAAGTTGGATGAGTAGGGTTAGGAGAATATCTGGAAGAACTTGTGAGAGAAAAAGAAAAGGATCAAAATGAATTTAAATTCATTTAAATAATAAAAATATAATAAAAAGAAATAAAAGCAATTATAAATTGTTAGATAAAATTCTGTGGAAATCTTTAGGCAAGGTGAGAAAACCACTTTGGAAATTCCACTTCATTTGTGTACATGTCTACAGAAGTAATTTAATCGACTAAATTTATATTTGTCTCTCTGATGTCTGGGTGTGTCAAATTAATAGTTAATATAATTTTAAGACAGTACAAACTATATATTGAATTTTTTGTTTCATGTCATTGTTAGTCTACTGTACAAGCACAGTTATGCCGCAGAGTGGAGAGAGAGATCCATCAGTTTGTGCAAGCATGAGAACCAGAGGTTGATTTGCAGAAATAACATAAACAGCCAGACAGGGCAGCCTGTACTCTGAATCATCGTGTTGGGGAGGCAGACACAGGTGGACCTGTGGGACTTCCTGGCAAGCCAGACTAGTCCAGTTGGTAGATTTCTGATCACTCGAGAGACTATGCCTTATAAAACCCTATGAGCTTTGCTTGAGAATGACCCTGTAGGTGGATCTCTGACCTCCGTTAACCTGGATAAACATATGCATGCATACTCGCCCCTTCCTGTCAAATACACATGAGAAATGACACTATCAGAGACACACAAAGAAAAATGACAATATTAAAAAATACATAAAGTGTAAGTACTCTGGTAAATAAATAGTGAAATTTTCTTCTCAACAAACTATAATTGTTAAGATTATGATCCAGTATAAGTTTACCTCAGCTAAGTTATGGTTGTTTAATATATTTTAATCAAAGTTATGGTAGTGAGAGCTTATTATTTTAATCAGTCAATAAAACAAATAATTAATAAAAGAGACAAGTTTAGATTATTAATGTTTCATAAAACTCAATAGTAACAAATGGATTCCCTCCCTCTAAATCAGGAAAATTTTGATGATGGAATCCATTATGAGACTTGAATGAGAACAAATTTGGATACCAAAGTATTTTTAAATAGTAAGTAAATTAAATAGAACTTTAAGTGGTTCCCAGACACATACAGGTCTGTAATACTGACAAGGAAAGAAAAGATCTAGAGTGTGAATTTTCAAAAGAAAGAGACAGAGGGAAGAATAGAAAGAAACGTTGAACACTGAGAGAGAAAAGGTTGACTTCAGGGTTATTCCTACAACATAATAAGATAGGGTATATACAAATCCACAGGGGGTAATTTAGTCAAAAATAACTAAGCTTAAAGTAGAAAAGGTAAACAAGTTACAACAAGATGATTTGAGAATTAAACGTACAGTGGTCTCAGTTATTTTGGGGATAGAATAAGACTTAACTTCATTTTCAAGGGTAGTGAAATTCAGCAGTTTTAAGGCTGACACCAGATTGCAAAAGAAGTGGAAGATGAGATGGTGAGAAAAATGAAGGCAGATGGCAGAGTTCATAACTTCAAAGAGTTTGGTGATGAAGTAAAATAGAGAAAAACTTTCTAAAATATTGGGATGAAATTTGTTTAATTGCACCCTGGCAAGTTCTTGGGCTTTTTTTTTTTCCCTTGCCTGTGAAGAACTAGACAGCTTTCACATTCCTGTCTTCTCAGATTTGCCTTCACAGCCATGTTGAGGAGAGAACTCTCTTCAGCTTGTGGGTGTGGTTTTGCACAGGGGACTGCAGATGCTCCTGTGTCTATGCAGCTTTTTCATCATTTTCTCTTCATTTAATTTAGAGGAATAAGAAGTTTGGCCTTCACGTTTTCCTCAGTCAGAGGCTGCCACACTGATCTCCGATCTTTTTAGCAAATGATTTTCAGAATTAATTCCTGTTCTCTTCCTCCTTTTATATTGTAAATTATTTGGCCTCTCTGACACACGTAGCACAACCTGAAAGAAATCCAAATCTAATCTGAGATGTGATCTAAAAGGGAAATTGATCCAGTGAACAAGGCTCAGTAGTAGATAGTTTATGCATGCTGGGTAAAACAATGTGTCACTAATATCAAAAGACCTAAACAGAACTTCCTGGAGAAGTCATTAAGTCCTACTGTCAAAGGGCAAAATGTAAGGCATGTTTTTGAGTTAAAGATTTCATTTTATAACTGAATTTAGATATTATTAAGCATCTCTTTTCTTTTTTATCAAATGCAAGGAATGTTTCATTTAAGAATGAAGGTATAGTCTCAAACGATATGGCATCTATATTTTGTCACCATTTTAACAAATCATGCTATTTGATTAAAGTATAATTATTTCATTTGAAATGAAATGTAATTTGAAATAATTATCTGGGCTTATTTTTTTCATGTTACAGTATATTATCTACTGTTACCTTAGTAATTGCTCAAAAGTTGATGGCTTGTAACAGTGAGCACTGTGGTTTCTGTGGTGAAAAGTAGCCATTGCTTTTCTTGATGTCTGGCTCAAGGTTATTAATGACGTTGTAGTTAAGTTTTCTCTAAGGAAACTCAAGGATTATGTTACTGTGGATCCAATTGCAACTTAACTTATCTGCCCATTATCAGTATCAATCCCCTTTTGCCTGCTTACATAATTCATCACTTCCTTGTAGGAAGAGCCACCCAACAACAAGTTGACAATATAGCATTTGCTTTACCTAGCATAAACAAGCCTGGGTGACTCTTTTGTTATGTTATCATTTTTATGATCATCTCATATCTTGTTCTCCAGAAAGTAACAATATCTTGTTTTTTATTATTAACTCAAGAGATGTAGGTTCTCTTCGTGCATGGTTCTTGGTTGAGCATATATCTCTTCAGGCCCCCCTTGGCCCAGATTTTTTGATCTGTAGCCCATAGGCAGCTAAGTCTCCAAGTCTGTTCCCTAGTAATGGGAGCAGGGGCTGTCTCTCACATGGACTCAGTGGCTGGCTCTTTGACCACCTCCCCCCGAGGGGCAGTGCCTTACCAGGCCACAGAGGAACACAATGCAACAATTCAAGGTGAAACCTGATAGGCTATGGTCAAATAATAGGAAGGGAAGACCTCCCTATCAGTGAACTAGTGAAGGGGTATAAGGGGAGAAGAGAAAGGGTGAGTGTGACTGAGTCGAATGAGAGAGGGGAATAGACCTGGGATACAAAATGAATAAATTGTAATAAATAATAAATAAATGTTTTGTTTCCTGATCTTTTCTCTGAGTTCTCCAGTTCCAGGTTATTCTCTGTTCGTAGCTGCTTTATTTGTAATAGCCAGAACCTGGAAACAACCCAGATGTCCCTCACTTGAGGAATGGATACAGAAATTATGGTACTTTTACACAATGGAATACCACTCAGCAATTAAAAAGGAGGAAATCATGAAATTTGCAGGCAAATGGTGGGACCTGGAAATGATCATCCTGAGTGAGGTATCCCCAAAGCAGAAAGAAACATATGGTATATACTCACTTATATAGACCTATATGATAGGAAGGTCATGCTGAAATCTATATAACTGGGGAAGATACAAGAAGGAGGACCCAGGTTGGGATGATCAATGCTCGTTTAGATGGACAAATGGGATGGACATTGAATGGAGGAGAAAACAAGCAACAGGACAGGAGCCTACCAAAGAGGACCTCTGAAACACTCTATATAGCAATGTATCAAAGCAGATATTAAGATTAACAACCAAGCCTTCGGCAGAGGGCAGGAAATAACATGAAAATAGGGGGAGTTAGTAAGACTTGGTGAGAACAAGAGCTCCATAAACACCAAATAGATCAGGGCACAGGGGTCTTTTATGAGACTGTTTCTCCAACCAAGGATCATGTATGGATATAACCTAGAACCCCTGCTCAGATGTGGCCCATGGTAGCTCAGTATCCAATTGGGTACCTTAGTAAGGGGAACAGGGATTATTTCTGTCATGAACTCAATGGCTGGCTCTTTGAATCCCCCCCTCCCCCCACACACACCCAGGAGGAACAGCCTAGCTAGATCCCAGAAGAGGACATTGCAGCCAGCTCTGAAGAGATAAGATAAACTAGGGTCAGATGGAAGGGGAGGAGGTTCCCCCCCCCATTAGACTTGTGGGAGCAGGGAGGAGATGAGGGAGGGATGGGGAGAGTGGGAGGGAATGAGGGAGGGGGCTAAGGCTGGGAAACAAAGTACCTAACCTGTGATTAATATAAAAATAAATAAATTACATTAAAAATAAATAATAAATAAATAAAATTTAAAAAGAAAGGTGAGCCGTGGCATACAAAGTCAAGAATGAGCCTACAAATGAATCCCATGAAGGTACACTTACTATGCACTAGTGTACATTTTTTTTTTGTAGCTATTTTTTTAATTTATTTATTTTTATCTCAATCACAGGTTAGGTACTTTGAATCCCAGGCGTAGCCCCCTCCCCCATTCCCTCCTACCCTCCCACTCCCTCCCTCATCTCCTTCTTCCCTACCCCCTCCAAGTCCACCAACAGGGGAGGACCTCCTTCCCTTCCATCCAACCCAAGCTTAACCTGTCTCCTCAGGGCTGGCTGCAAAGTCCTCCCCTGGGATCTAGCCAGTCTGTCACTACCCGGCTTATATGGGGGAGGGTCAAAGAGTCAGCCATCAAGATCATGACTGAAACAGTCCCTGTTTCCCTGAATAGGGTCTTCAGCCCTACACCAAGTTATCATGGGCCCCATCCGTGCGGGGGTTCCAGTCCACAACCACACATGGTCCTT
>CM053763.1:66338876-66357380 GCA_028658305.1 Pachyuromys duprasi | reverse complement strand
AGACCAAACTGAGCAGGGCACAGGGGTCTTGTATGAGATGGTTTCTACAATCAAGGTCCGTGTGTGGATGTGGCCTGGAACCCCCGCTCAGATGGGGCCCATGATAGCTCGGTGCTGGACTGAAGACCCTAGTGAGGGAAACAGGGACTGTTTCAGTCATGATCTTGATGGCTGACTCTTTAACCCTCCCCCATACATGCCGGGGAATGACATACTGGCTAGATCCCAGGGGAGGACATTGCAGCCAGCCCTGAGGAGATAGGATGAGCTGGGGTTAGATGGAAGGGGAGGAGGTCCTCCCCTGTTGGTGGACTTGGAGGGGGCGGGAGGAGGGAGATGATGGAGTGAGTGGGAGGGTGGGAGGTAATAAGGGAGAACGCTATGCCTGGGATGCAAAGTACCTAACCTGTGATTGATATAAAAATAAATAAATTTTAAAAAGATATAACAATATTGATCCAAATAAAATTATGAATGAAAGCCTGTGGAGCTAACTGGATATATAGCCAAATATCTTTTGTTCATAACTTATTTGTGATTGCAAAGAAAAAACCAAAACAAAATAAAACCCACTGTGTATATATTAAAAATGAGTATCTAATTATGTGTTTAAGAATGATACAGCCCATGGTAGCTCAGTATCCAAGTGGTTACCCTAGTAAGGGGAATAGGGTCTATTTCTGACACGAACTCAATGAGGGACTCTTTGACCTCCCCACCCTGCAAGGGAGGAGCATCCCTCCTAGGCCACAGAGGAGGACTTTGCAGTCAGTCCTGAAGATGCCTGAAAAACCAGGGTCAGATGAAAGGGAAGGAAGTCCTCCCTATAAATGGACTTGGAAAGGGGCAGGGAGTAGATGAGGGAGGGAGGGTGGGATTGGGAGAGAATGAGGGAGTGGGGTTCACCTGGGATACAGAGTTAATAAAATGTAACTAATAATAAAAATAAAAGAAAAAAGAAAAATAAATAAAGTTAAAAATTATATAGCTCTTATATGCAAATTTATGCAGACTGTATGCATAGACAAATTAATATAAAACATATTTTTTCACATATACACTATTGGTACATAAATGCAAACATTTTACATCATCAGCTGTGATGATTTTATATGCCTGGTATTGCGTATCTTGGTATTCCAATGTATAAAAAAATTATATAGAATAGAAAAAATTATGGAAGATATTACTCAATTTGTGAATCAATATTCTAATAAAGAGAGCAGGGTGTTCTTGATACCAGTAAGTATGACAAATCCGTGTTACCCTTTGTAGCTGACAAGGCTCCCTGGTGAAATGTGATCTCTGACGACTGCCCTACATGATCTGGCTTCTTTTTTTTATCACTGATCTTTTGTGCCTACATGGATTACACTGACACTGTGACCTGGCCTCCTTAAATCTTGTCTTTCATTTCCTGTCTATATTGAATAGCTGTCCACTGCTGAGCATATGAGTGAGACAGTGCATAATTTTAATTGATATAAAATAACATACGTATTACATATATATTTGAGTGAATACTAATGTTTTATTAATGTAACAAAATCAAGCAGAATATGATTTTTGAAACATGCTGTCGTTTTTGATATATAGAATTATATTTTTGAGATGGCTAGTTTGCATAAATATTTAGGCAACATTAGGTGAATACTTCTGATTTACATTATTGTAAGGATGAATTATTTTTATTAATATTTTATATTAATCATAGGCTACTTACTTTGTATCCCAGCCATAGCCCTCTCTCTCTATCCGTCCCAATCCTCATCTCCCTCATCTCCTCGCTATGCCTTTCCAAGTCTACTGCTAGGGGAGATCCTCCTCCCCTTCCAACTGACCCTAATTTATCAGGTATCTTCAGGAATGACTGCAAATTCCTCCTCTGTGGCCTAACAGGGTTTCTCCTCCCTGGGGGTGGGTGGGGGGTTTCAAAGAGCCAGCCATTAAGTTCATGTCAGAAATAGTTCCTGTGCCCCTTACTAAAGAAACCATGGATACTGAGCTACCTTGGGCTACATCTGAGCAGGGGTTCTAGGTAATATACATACATGGTCCTTGGTTGGAGAAACAGTCTCATAAAAGACTCTGTGCCCAGATATATTTTGTCCTTGTGGAGCTCCTGTCCTCTCCCAATCATATTAACTCCCCCTTTTATCATATGATTCCCTGCCATCTGCCAAATGTTTGGTTGTGAGTCTCAGTATCTGCTTTGATACAATGCTAGGTAGAGATTTTCAGAGGCCCTCTGCTGTAGGCTCTTGTCCTGTTACTTGCTTTCTCCTACTTCTAATGTCCATCCCATTTGTTTTTCTAAGTGAGGATTGATCATCTTACCCTGGGTCCTTTTTCTTGTTTATCTTCTTTAGGTGCACATATGTTAGTATATTTTTCCTATATTTTTTCTTTTTAAAATTTTTATTAATTACACTTTATTCACTTTGTATCCTTCCATAAACCCCTCCCTTCTCCCCTCCCAATCCCACCTTCCCTCCCCCTTCTCCACAAATGCCCCTCCCTAAGTCCACTGATAGTGGAGGTCTTCCTTTCCTTCCTTCTGATCCTAGTCTATCAGCTCTCATCAAGAGTGGTTGCATTGTCTTCTTCTGTGGCCTGGTAAGGCCGTTCCCCCATCAGGGTGAGGTGATCAAAGAGGCCAATTAGTTCATGTCAGAGACAGTCCCTGTTCCCATTATTATGGAACCCACTTTGATACTGAACTGCCATGGGCTTCATCTGTGAAGGGGTTCTAGGTTTTCTCCATGCATGGTACTTGGTTGGAGTATCAGCTTCAGGAAAGACCCCTGTGTTCAAATTTTTTAGTTCTGTTGCTCTCCTTGTGGAGCTCCTGTCTTCTCCCTATCTTACTATTTCCCACATCTTTCGTAAGATTCCATGCTCTCTGCCCAACAGTTGGTCATAAGTATCAGTTTATCTTCTCTTATAGGTCTATTTAAGTGAGTATATACCATGTGTGTCTTTCTGCTTTTGGGACACCTCACTCAGGATCTTTTCTAGATCTCACTATTTGCCTGCAAATTTCATGATTTCCTTGTTTTTAATTAGTGAGTAGTATTCCATTGTATAAAAGTACCACAATTCTGTTCCCATTCCTCCTCTGATGGACATCTGGGTTGTTCCCAGTTTCTGGGTATTACGAATAGAGCTGCTACAAACATGGGTGAGCAAATGTCCTTGTTGTGTACTTGAGCTTTTTTTGGATATATGCCTAGGAGTGGTATAGCTGGATCTTCAGGAAGCACTTTTCCTAATTGTCTTATTTCAGAGTGATTTCCAATGTGGTTGTACAACTTTACATTCCCACCAGCAATGAAGGAGGGTTCCCAATTCTCCACAACCTCTCCAGAATGTGTTATCACTTGAGTTTTTAACCTTTGCCATTCTGATGGGTGTAAGGTGAAATTTCAGGGTCACTTTGATTTGCATCTCTCTGGTGGTTGAGGACATTAAGCATCTCTTTAGGTGTTTCTCTGCCATTCTGTATTCCTCTACAGAGAATTCTCTGTTTAGCTCCATACCCCATTTTTAAATCAGATTTCTTGATTTTTTGCTTTTTAATTTCTTTAGTTCTTCATATATTCTGGATATCAGCCCTCTATCAGATATAGGGTTGGTGAAGATCCTTTCCAAGTCTGTAGGCTGTTGCTTTGCTCTGATGACAATGTCTTTTGCTTTACAGAAGCTTTTCAGTTTCATGAGGTCCCATTTATTGATTGTTGCTCTTAGAGCCTGTGCTGTTGGTATTCTGTTCAGGAAGTTGTATCCTGTGTAAATAAGTTTCAGGTTCTTCCCCACATTTTTTTTCTAACCTATTTAGTGTATTTGGTTTTATGTTGAGGTCTTTGATCCACTTGGACTTTAGTTTTGTGCAGGGTGGTAAATATGGATCTATTTTCATTTTTCTGCATGCAGACATCCAGTTGGAGCAGGACCATTTGTTGAAGATGCTGTCTATTTTCCATTGAATGGTTTTGGCTTCTTTGTCAAAAAAATCAAGTATCCAAAGGTGTGTGGGTTCATTTCTGGGTCTTCTATTTGGTTCCACTGATTCACCTTTCTGTTTCTATGCCAATACCATACCATTTTTATTACTATTGCTCTGTAGTACAGCTTGAGATCAGGGATGGAGATACCTCCAGATGATCTGTTGCTGTACAGGATCGTTTTGGAAATTCTGGGTTTTTTGTTTCTCCATATGAAGTTGAGAATTTTTCTTTCAACATCTGTAAAGAATTGTATTGGTATTTTAATGGGAATTGCATTGAATCTGTAGATTGCTTAACGCAGGATGGCCATTTTCACTATTTTAATCCTACCGATCCATGAGCACGGTAGATTTTTCCATCTTCTGATATCTTCTTCAATTTCTTTCTCCAGAGACTTGAAGTTTTCTTCAAACAGATCTTTCACCTGCTTGGTTAAAGTCACCTCAAGGTACTTTATGTTATTTGTGGCTATTGTGAAGGGTGTTGTTTCCCTGATTTCTTTCTCGGCCCTTTTGTTTTGGCTACACAGGAAGGCTTCTAATTTTTTTTTGAATTAATTTTGTATCTAGCCACTTTGCTGAAGGTGTTTATCAGCTGAAGGATTTCTCTGGTTGAATTTTGGGGGTCACTCAAGTACACTATCATATCATATGCCAATAGTAATACTTTGATTTCTTCCTTTCTGATTTGTATCCTCTTGATCTCCTTTAATTGTCTTATTGCTCTAGCTAGGACTTCAAGTACTATGTTGAAGAGATATGGAGAAAATGGGCAGCCTTGCCTTGTCCCTGATTTCAGTGAGATTAATTTAAGTTTCTCTCCATTGAGTTTAATGTTGGCTACAAGCTTGCTGTATATTGCCTTTACTATGTTTAGGTATGTGCCTGGTATTCCTGATCTCTCCAAGACTTCAAACATGAATGGATGTTGGACTTTGTCAAATGCCTTCTTGGCATCTAAGTATATGATCATGTGGTTCAATACTTAATGCTGTTCTTCGAAAGAAGGTGGGTTTGATTCCCAGCACCAAACACCAAGCACCTCAGAAACACCTGTAATTCAAAATCCAAGTTATTTGACCCCTCTTTTGGCTTCTTCAGGCACAAGCACATTCATGGCATTCACACCTAGACACTTACATACACATACATAAAAAATATTGACTATGAATATTTTAATTCAGTGATTTAATAATCTTATTTTTCCTAAATATATAAATTCTCTAGCTTCTTAAAATAAGTAAATATACAATGATTGATGAATTTACATGATGTGGATTGTTTACTATTATTATTAGTATTGTTGTTGTCATTATTACTATTTATTCATTTGTAGCCTCCTTCCTCATCTCCTGGTCTCACCCTCCCTCCCTTTTCCCCTGCTATGTTCCTCCCCTTGTCAGCTGATATGGGGTGACTTCCTGACCCTAGCCTATCAGGTCTCATCACCACTGTCTGGATCCTTTTTCTCTCTTACCTAGTAAGTCTGCCTTGCCCATGGGGAGGTGATCACAAAGAAGGCAACCTAATTCATTCCAGAGACTCCCCCATCTCTCCTTAATAAAACCCCCATGGAGATGGAGCTGCTCCTGGGCTACATCTGATCAGTGGTCTAGGTCCTCTCCATGTATGATCCTCGGTTGATTCAGCAGTCTTTGCAAGACCCCACTCCCGGACCCAGGTTTTCTGGCTCTGCTGGTCCCTTTTTGAGGGCCTGTCCCCTCCAGGTCTTTCTATCTCCCCCTTATTCCATAAGATTCCCTTGCACTCTGCACAAAATTTGGCTATGAGGATTTTTTTGTTTTGTTTTCTGTTTTTTTTTTGTTGTTTGTTTGTTTTTTGTTTTATTCTGTCAAGTGACCCTGAAAAAAAAAGCCACTTTAGGGACAAGTGGGGTTTGGGGCTCTGAGATGTTGCTGCCCTCAAGCTTGCAGTGGCTGGTCATGGCACATCCACATCAAGAAGTGAGTGGATGCTCAACCCTTATGCTGCATGTTATTTAGTCCAGAATCCCAGCCACAGTTGGTCTTCCCATCTCAATTAACCTAATCAGCCTATTGCATCATGGGCATGTCCAGGAGCTTTTCTAACAGCTCATTCTGGATTCCAGAGAAAGGCCAAATAAGACTGGTTATCACAGGTGGTATTTAGTGCTCGAAATACTTTTCTATATTTTCTTCCTGGAGCACTTCCTGTGCTCTGTCCTTCACTTTTGTCCCATCAGTGCCAACTTGACAGCCAAGACAGCTGGAGAACAACTTGGCCATGTAAACACTACACACAACTTCACTCTTCCCTTGCCTAACAGGAAAGGGGGTAGGAGGGAGAGGATGAAGTAAGAGGGCAATAATGTATCTAAGTAAAAGTCTGCTCACAGAGGAGGTATAGATATTTTTAGAAATGGAACAGTTTTAACATTTTTCTTTCTGTGGTAATTTAACTGTATCTTTTTAATATCACCTTATACTTCAATTAAATGTGAGAAATTGAACATAGCACTAAATGTAAAATCATATGTCAAAGAGAGACATGAATTATAAAAATGATAGAGTGAATTCTGTTATCTCAGACATGCCAGGTATATTATAGACACAAATAATGTAGTCTATGTGTCTTTTATATATCTAACCTCATGTTTAATTCTAGAGTCTGATTTTTGTTTAAATGGGAAATAAATTTATCTTTATGAATTCATGCATATATGTTGACTTAAATTAAGTATTCTAAAGCTTATACAAGATATATGCTTTATTTTTTTTAAAAAAATGAAGTAATCATGTGAAGTGTTCAAGTGGATAAATGTACTTTCTTGCAATACATCTCAAACCTTATGCTTTGATTTCTTTATGACCCCCTTGTACCTTTCTTCTCTTTTGTTTCATGAGCATACTTAGAAGGGTGCCAGACATTTTTTAACATTTCCTATTTCATGTTCATTGTTCAACATATGGAATAAAATCACATTAATGGGCAGCATACAAAGACTTTAAAAGTATGTCCCACTGGGTTGCAGCACACAGGCATTGTGAGGGTATGCCCTGCACTGTGTTTCACAAGCATTAGAACAACAGAAACTCTATTATAACTCTTGAAGCCATGTTCAAGGCAGTGTCCTCAGATGGAAACAGTGTGGGCCATTATGAGCTGTGATTGATTACTAAGTGGACCTATTTTCTTTCATTATTCAAGATTAGTATGACATTTATATTTTTAACAAGTAAATTTATAAGATGTTCTACTTTTAAAAACATCTTAGTATTGCATTACAAAATACCCAAAATTCAATATACATTGTTACTCTGTTAGGTTTGTTGCAAAAGCTTTAAAATTCCTAGGTGGTAGTACTATTCATATTTATTCTACAGATAAGAATCAAAAGTCACACTTATCACATGACCATATTAGAAAATGCATGGCATCACATAAGGAAGTCATGCAGAGGTAGAGAGGGTACAGGTAGACTTAATTTAGCCACAATCGGAAGTGAAACAGCCAGTGTGGAATATAAGGCTAAGCCACAGGTACCCGAATAAACTAAAATGTTTATAAAGTGTCTAAAATCAGGGGAGCAAAAAGAAACTATCATGTATGCAAAATGCTTCAGAGAAAATGAGTTATATACCTGCATACCTCTGTCTTGTATGTGTGTTAAGGTAGAACTGGCCAATTGTTTTAACAAATTCACTTTGATCAGAAGTGGTGAAACTAGAAGCAAGATTGGAAAAAATAAAAAACTGATTGAGGCTGTGGGGGCATTTCTATACCTTTCTAAAGAATGAGCCAGGCTTCAGGATTATTTTTCCCTTTGATCACAGACCTACAACTCTAGTATTGCATGGCAGGAATATAATGGACTGTTTGTCACTGATCACAACTTTATGTCAGGGTCTTTACACAGAGGAGAGTTCATTATGTGTTTGCTGATTTTAAGTAGCAGAAACGGAATTCTGAAACCCAACTACGTAGCTTAACCAGTGATGAAGATATAAAACATTAAACATATGTTCCTAAACACACTCAATAAGAGCTTCAGGCATGAGAGTCTGGTAATCCACCAACACTCTATATAAATCATTCTGGAGAAAGGAAGTTATTGTAAGTAAGTAAGAACAAAGTAGAGCCTGTGCCCTGTCAATTTCACATGGAGTTAATAATTGAAGGAATGTGTACATGGTCTATATACACCTTGCTGTCACCTAAAGACAGTGCCCCAATGACAACCTCAGGAGATACATCACCTAACTGATAAACTTTTATCAGGGACCTTAAAGAAATGCAATCACCTCGGGAGATGAGGGTAACAGAACTTTCCTCAGGGCCTGAAAGACCCAAGTTCATTTGATTCCCTGGGATGTGCAGGGAGGAAAAGAGTTCCTAAATTTTGTTATTTGACCTCCAAAGAAATTCCCACCACACTCCAAAATTATTAATTAATTAATTAGGAGGATATGAGGGAGGGAGGATGGGATCAGGGACGGATGAGGGAGGGGGCAACAGCTAGGATACAAAGTGAATAAACTGTAATTCATAACAAAATAAATAAATTAAGATAAAAGAAAAATTAGGAAAGCAGGAAATACAAAGCTTCTCTAATAATTAGAAATATTTGGTTAAGATTGACGTTTCTCAGAAAAACAGTGGTATCAGCAACAATCTTCGATTTGGGCAGGACACACTCTCAGTTGGCTTTAACAAGCTCTCCCCATGTAGTGGTCACTCTCCTGATGTTTGATAAAACATTATGACCAAATGCAACTTACTCTGAAAGGATATTTCATGAGCTAAGATCTCAGGAAGAGAGTCTGCCTTGGCGGTGGCACTACTGCAGCGGGTGGCCAGAGCAGGAAGTCTAGAAATCACATTTCAACCAGTATCAAAAAGCAGAGAGAGCAACCTGGAAGTCGGACAGTGTTAAGAGTTCTCATAGCTTGTCACCAGTGATTTACTTCCTGCAATAAGTCTGCAGCACCTCCTTAAAAGATCTCACAAACTGGGAACTATGTGTCCAACACCAGCGCCTGTGGATTCAGTCAATCCCCAAAGCAGGAAATTTTAGTTCATGCTGATGTTTAAGAACTGTTTCCCCCCATTGGGGAGAGGAGGGAGGGAGGGAAGGTGGGATTGGGAGGAGATGAGGGAGAGGGCCACATCCTGGATGCAAACTGAATAAATTGTAATAAATGATAATAATAGAAAAGGAAAAAAAGAACAATCATTTGTGATAATAAACCAGGGACCATGCATGGAAAGGGCCTAAACCTCCTGCTCAGATGTAACCTGTGGGCAGCTCAGTCTCCATTGGGGTTGCCTTGTGAGAGGAGCATGAGCTATCTCTAACATGAACTTGGTTGCTTGTTCTGTGATCACCTTCCCGTGGTGAGGTGGCCTAACTTGACCACAGAAAAAGGATCCAGACAGTCCCGATGAGATCTGCGGTTAGGGTCAGATAGTAGGGGAGATCTCCTCCCCTATCAGGGGACTAAGGAAGAAACATAGGGTGAGAAGATAGAAGGAGGGTGGGACCTGAAGGCGATGAGGGAGGGGGCTACAACCTAGATTCAGTGAACAAATTGTAATAAATAATATAAATAATAAACAAAAATAAACTAGAATGCATTTCCTTGAGGTTTACCCATATGCAATGTCCCTGTCATTTTCAAAGTGAGAGTTAGCAGATCTATGACAACAGGCTGATGTACTCAATCTGAATTCTGGTGCCTAATTCTTTAATCCTATTCATGTCTCTTCAAGCATTTTGACTGGTCACTGTACAATCATATTTGAAATAAAGCTATTAAAACAGAAGTTAAGTATCTGACAGCTCTGGAGAGTGATCCCCATCTACCAATGGAGATAGCACTCATTAAGATCTGCTCTGAGTAATATCCATGAATGGTCCTTGGTTGGAATAACAGTCTCAGAAAACAGTCCTGGAGGCAGATTTTTTGGTTCTGTTACTCTACTTGTTGAGCTCCTATCCTCTAGAGGTCTTACTATCTCCCCCTTCTTTCCTAATATTCACTGCACTCTGCCTAAAATTTGGCTATGAGTCTCAGCATCTGCTTTGGTACACTGCTGGGTAGAGTCTTTCAGAGGCCTCTGCAGTAGGCTCCTGTCCTGTTTCCTCTTCTGATGGTTGTTCTCATTTACCTTTCTTACCCAGGGTCCTCCTTCTTGCTTAGCTTCTTTCGGTGTACATATTTTAGTGTGTTTATCCTATATTACATCTCTAATATCCACTTATAAGTGAGTATATTCCGTGTGTGTAGCCAATGGCAGCTCAGTATCCAAGTGGGTACCCTAGTAAGGGGAACAGGGACTGTCTCTGACATGAACTCAGTGGCTAGTTCTTTGATCATCTACCCCTGAGTGGGTAGCAGACTTAACAGGCCACAGCGGAAGACAATGCAGCCAGTCTTGATGAGACCTGAGAAGCTAGGGTTAGATGGAAGGGAAGGAGGACCTTCTCTATCAGTGGACTTGGAGAGGCACATGGGAGAAGAAGAGGGAGGGTGGGACGGGGAGGGAAGAAAGGATCAGGGCTACAACTGGGATACAGAGTGTTTTCTGGCCTGTAATTCTGCAACTGAATTAAGACTTTATGAATCCTGTCCTGTTACTGTTTTCTCCTACTTCTAATGTCCATCCTATTTGTCTTTCTAAGTGAGAATTGATCATTTTACCCTGGGTCTTCTTTCTTGTTTATCTTCTTTAGGTGTACAGATTGTAGTATGCTTATCCTATCTTATAGGTCTAGTACCACTTATAAGTGGGCACATACTGTGTGTGTCTTTCTGTTTCTGGAATACCTCACTCAGGATGATTTTTTCTAGATCCCACCATTTGCCTGCAAATTTCATGCTTTCCTTGATTTTTTTAATTGCTGAGTAGTATTTCATTGTGTAAAAGTACCACAATTTCTGTATCCATTCCTCAACCGAGGGACATCTGGGTTGTTTCCAGGAATAAAGCTGCTACAAACATGGTTGAACAAATGTCAGAGGGCCTCTGAAAGACTCTAACTAGCAGTGTATCAAAGCAGATGCTGAGACTCATAACCAAACCTTCCTTCGGAAGAGTGCAGGGAATCATATGAAAGAAGGGGGATATATGCCTAGCAGTGGTATAGCTGGGTCTTGAGGAAGCTTTATTCCTAATTGTCTGAGAAAGCACCAGATTGATTTCCAAAGTGGTTGTGTAAGTTTACATTCCCATCAGCAGTGACAAGGACCACTCATGGAGATAGCCTGGAACCCCTGCACAGAGGTAGCCTATGGCAGTTCAGTATCCAAGTGGCCTCCATAGTAATGGGGACAGGGACTGTCTCTGACATGAACTGATTGGACTGTTCTTTGATCACCTCCCCCAGAGGGGAGAACACCCTTATCAGGCCACAGAAGAAGACAATGCAGCCACTCCTGATGAGACCTGAGACCTGATAGACTAGGATCAGAGGGAAAGAGAGGAGGACCTCTATTTTCACTGCATTGGGAGAGGGACAGGGGTGTGGAAAAGGGAGAGTGGGGCTGGGAGAGGGGAGGGAGGTACAGGGGGGATACAAAGTAAATAAACTTAAATTAATAAAAATTTTTAAAAAAGAAGGGGGAGTTAGCATGACCTGGAGAAGACAAGAGCTCCACCAGGACCTAATATACGTGGGCATAGGGGTCTTTCATGAGACTGTATCTCCAATGGACCATGTATGGATATAATCTAGAACCCCTGCTCAGATATAGCCCATGGCAGCTCAGGATCCTTGTGGGTTCCCTAATAAGGGGAACAGGGACGGTTTCAGACATGAACTCAGTGGTGGGCTCTTTGACCCCTCCCCCACCAAGGGAGGAGCCGTGCAAGGCCGCAGAGGTGGACATTGCAGCCAGTCCTGAAGAAACCTGATAAGCAAGGATCAAATGGAAGGAGAGGAGGTCCTCCCCTATCTGTGGACTTAGAAAGGTGCAGGGAGGAGATGAGGGAGGGTGGGATAAGGAGGAAATGAGGGAGAAGACTCTAGCTGGGATACAAAGTCAATAAACTGTAACTAATATTTAAAAATAAAAAAGGACTTTATGAATCTATGCATTTGGTATAGTTTTATTGTAAAAGGTGCAACGTGGCTCAAGGTTGTTTTTTTGTTTTGTTTTCCTTTCGTTTAAACAGGTCAAATACATTGTGCTTTTATCTTGTGGTATGGCACTGATTACTGAGGTGGACAGCAGAGCCTATGCATAGTAAGAGATAAGGAAGATGTACCCACAATGCCCTCCCAATCAGAAATATTTACTTCTTAAACTGTATGCATTATCATTTTTTGCTTTCTAGTTCTTAAGAGATAAAATATCTGTACCAGATCCTAATTCTCTCAACCAAAATCAAATATCTAGAACTTTCAAAATAGTAGAAAACAGGGTGTACCTGCAAAACTAACAAAGGTCACTACAGAAAATTGCTGCATAAATGCAGGCCACAGTGGCATGCAGCAGTAATGCACAAACAGTCAGAATCCTCCTTGCCCTCCCTCCCCCCCCCCCCCGATAATGGACAGCTCCTTCTTGTTCTTTTAGCTGGAGAGCTTGGTCTCTGTCTCTTTGCCATTAACACCCATGACCTTGCTCCTGGTATACTCCAAAGCCTCCCTTTGTAACACGGACCTCATGCGGCCTGCTGCATGTGTGCATCCTTTCCTTCTAAGGGCACCTGCCTGGCTTAGCCAGACATTGACCCTGGGTCTTCCTATTTAAAATTGCAGTCTTGTTCAGTTACCTATTTTACTTTCCAAATTAGCTTTTATTTAGAGGACATACCACTAAATAAGGGTCCACATGGCAACTACCTACTGTCTGCTGCCTCATCCTTTTTCAATTTTGGGGAGGATGCATCAGGGGTTTTCTTTGTTCTGCTCACTGCTTAATTCTTAATGAAAAGTAAATTTTGTATATTACACAATGAATCAATATTTGACGGATAAATACATATAATGTGGTTACATATGAAAAGCAGTCACAAACTTCATGCCTTTATAAAATATTTAAACTATGTACACTTTGATCTTAAATAAAACCTGATGGGAAGAGATTCACACATTAGCTTCACTAGTTTTGTTCTGCCCCTTGTTGGTTGCTTTAAGGCACTGGAAAGTTGAAACAAATGTTCTGAGAATTTTAGCGATTTAAAATTTATTTTCTAAATAAAATCAGGTATTATTTCAGTGTAAACATAACTCTGAATCCAAAGAGAAAGGTTTCCTTCAAAGGTTGCAATTACAAGCTAAGAATCTTGTAGAGGCATGCCAGCTAAACTGGGTGACTGAGCCTATATAAGTTGAAGAAGATGATCTAGTGTTGTCATAAATCACTTATAACTGTTAGAAAACATGGTATGTGTACATGGAGAAAACATGAACTTAAGGTGAAAAGAAGAACATCATGTGAGAACTTAGCAAGGGCCAGTGGAGACTGTAAGAGCCAAGGAAATTCATAAACCAGAGGTAGTGGGAGACTGGTTCAGTGCTCTCTTTGCAAACAAATCAGTGTCCAATCTGATATGGACATGATCATTTTTAACTCAACATGTAAGTGCTTATTTTGACAATTGATGAACAAAAGCCTCTGATAGGACATTAATAGGGAAGCATCTTGTTAACCAGAATAAAATGATGCTCTGGACCAGGCGACACTTCAAAGAGAGGAGTGTAAGACTGAACAGCTTTTAATAGCAAGCTTCTTGACCATGATATGGAAATCGCTCCTTGAGTACCACCTCTGGACACAGAGACTGCCTTTGAATGAAATCCTATGACATGTGCCAAAAATGTACTCTCTTTAACACATTTAGCAAAATCTATCAATATGCTCTTAAGGTCACATAGAATTTTTTCCAATTATTTATCTTCCTTTGATATTGAAAAAAAAACAGTCTCTGTAGTGTTCCTTTATATAGTTCAAAATAGTTTTCATCTCATGCTATTATAATTTCTTCTCTGAATGTACAGAATAATGCCTCAGTCTGTGGAGGGGCATAGAGAGTCAAGGAAATGTCTCCACCTGATGTTTGCACTTCAGAGAAACTTTCTTCCCTTCTGTTCCTTTGCAAAGGAGGCACATCAGCTGGAGACCCAAGAATGAGCAGAGTTAGACAGGGCTGGATTGCATCTGCAGTGTTCCGATATGCTGCCAACACATTTTCTGGTTTGCTCTCTCTCACTCTTTTTTTCCCTTTGGAAGTTATTTTATCTCTCTAAACACACTTAGAGTAAGTTAAGTGTGATGTAGGGTAATGGCACAACGTTTCATTTGTCATCTTAAAAACGAGAAATATTTCCGTGTTGAATTGGGGGATAAATAGGACTTTCTGAATTTTTTTGAGTATGAAAATTATGACCTTTTTAAATACAGAAGTTGAGATAGTTTTTTATTTTATTTTAAAAAGCAGTACATGTAACTCCCAAAATTAAGTAAATACTTTATAATAAAATGTAACAGCTGCTGAGCATAGCTACAAAGTTTACAGAAACATGCAAGGCATTTAAAACAATCAGCAAATAGATGAACCCTGATATTTTACAGAGATGTAAAGATTGCATATAAGATTGCATAATAAGATATAAGATTGCATAATAGGTCAGAGAGTACAGCTTACACATCCTTCTATGCCTTGCCCATCCCATAAACAGAGCTATTCCATCATACCAGAATTTATCATGGATAAAATGGAATTAATGTACATGTAGTAGTTCAAACACCTAAAGAAATATGTATACCCAATCTTCTCCATTCTCTAAAATATGTAATGGTTATACACGTGGCCTATACAGTATGAGGAAAAACAATTACTTCATTTTCTTTAACAAACATCAAATGAGTGTGTGTTTAAGACAGATACAGTAACATAGAGTTGGCACTAGGAGTAGAATATGAACTAGTTTTATAGATTTTACTTTCTTATACATACCTTATAAGTGTAATTATGCAATTTATAATTATCTTATGAGTGTTAGATTATTATTGATTTAATAATGATAGCTCTTTAGGATATTTTTTTTAAAAAGTAGAAAGATTTATATGATCTGAAGAGAAAAGAGTATGGATATTATCTAAATATGAAGTCTTTTCAAGAAAATCAAAATGTATAACGTAGAAAAAAAACAGTGAATCAAGAATCTCAATTGGTCTTGAAAATTTTTTAAATATTGTGCAATTTTAGAAATGAATACATAGAAAATAGATCAATATAATGTTTTATCAAAATATAAGGAATTGTGATATATAAAATGATAGACATGACAAACAGATAATATCTTATAGATAGACAGAGAGATGATGGATGATAATATATGTTAAAAACAAATAGATGAATAGAAAGATGACAGATGCACACAAACATATGAATAGATGACATGTATATACCTATTATCAACAGAGTTATACACAGGTATATGGAGCAGATAGAAGAATACGTATGTGATAAATGATGGATGAATAGATCATGGATGGATGGATGGATAGAGAGAGAGAGATACAAACAGAACTACATAAACAGTGTTATCTGACAGATACACAGAAGATGGATGGATAAATGACAGAGTGCAGACATTTAGGATACGTGACAGGTAGTTAGGTGATAGATACATAAGTAGATGGAAAGAATATGGCTGGAGAGACACACAGATGGATAATAGAAACATAGACAGATAGTAGATGATGGATATATAGTGATGTAGTAGTTTGAGTGCTGTGAGGTATGGCTTGGGTAAAATATTTGTTTTCTGCAATGTAAAAGTTATAAAGACATAACAGACTTATGGCGTTGACAGTCATTAAAACTTGGACTTGGAAAGGGGCATGGCAGAAGATGAGGGAAGGTAGGATTTGGAGTAAATGTGGGAAGGGGCTACAACTGGGACACAAAGTGAATAAACTGTAAGTTATAAAAAATGAAATAATTAAAAAAAACTTCTTGTTCCAGAACACAAAAACATTTCCAGAACTGAAAAACATTTTGGATGAAAAATACTAATTGAGATTCTTGCTTCACTAATTTTTTTTTTACTTTATACAGTCTGCTTTTCTGTAAAGAAATATTTTTGGTGACTATCCTAACAAGCAATCATTATAAAGTTAATAACTTAATACTTATAGGAAAATAATACATAATATAATACATAGTATCTCTTCTTGGAATTGTCTGACATTAAGTATCTTAAACAGATAGTGCTGTTGGTACCTGACCAGAAGAGGAAACTTTTACACTTTCTGAGTAATCATCCAGTTTCACTGAGGAGCCAATTAACATAGAAGAACTATTAAAAGTAGGAATCAGAAGTTTAGGGCTGGAGCATGAATAAAGAAATTGAAAAAGATATCAGAAGATGGAAAGATCCACTGTGCTCCTGGATTGCTAGGATTAACATAGTGAAAATGGCTGTTCTGCCAAAAGCAATCTACAGATTCAATCAAAATACCCACACAATTCTTTATAGATCTTGAGAGAAAAATTATCAACTTCCTATGGAGAAACAAAAAACCCAGAATTTCCAAAATGATCCTGTACAACAGATCATCTGGAGGCATATCCATCCCTGATTTCAAGCTGTACTACAGAGCAATAGTAATAAAAACAGCATGGTATTGGCATTTAAGCAAAATAGTGGATCAATGGAACCGAATAGAAGACTCAGAAATAAACCCTCACACCTATGGATGATTGATTTTTTACAAAGAAGCCAAAACCATTCAATGGAAAATAGACAGCATCTACAACAAATGGTGCTAGTCTAACTGGATGTCTACATGTAGAAAAATGCAAATAGATCCATATTTATCACCCTGTACAAAACTAAAGTCTAAGTGGATCAAGGACCTCAACATAAAACCAGGCACACTAAACCAGTTAGAAGAAAAAGTGGGGGAGACCCTAGAACTCATTGGCACAGGAGACAGCTTCTTGAACAGAACACCAACAGCATAGGCTCTAAGAGCAATAATCAATAAATGGGACCTCATGAAACTGAAAAGTTCCTGTAAAGCAAAAGACACTGTAGTCAGAACAAAAAAACAGCCTACAGACTGGGAAAGAATCTTCACCAACCTTATGAAGGCTGATATTCAGAATATATAGAAAACAAAAAAATTAAAGAGCAACAAATCAAGCAATCTGATTAAAAATCGGGGTATGGAGCTAAAAAGAGAACTCTCTGTAGAGGAATACAGAATGGCAGAGAAACACTTAAAGGAATGTTCAACATCCTTAGCGATCAGGGAGATGGCAAGTACACAACAAGGACATTTGTTTAACCATGTAGTAGCAGCTTTATTCATAATAGCCAGAAACTGGAAACAACCCAGATGTCCCTCAGTTGAAGAATGGATACAGAAATTGTGGTACTTTTACACAATGGAATACTACTCAGCAATTAAAAACAAGGAAATTATGAAATTTGCAGGCAAATGGTGGGACCAAGAAACGATCATCTTGAGTGAGGCATCCCAAAAGCAGAAAGACACACATGGTATATACTCACTTACATAGACCTATAAGATAGGATAAACATACTAAAATCTGTACACCTAAAGAAGATATATAAGAAAGAGGACCGGGGTTAAGATGATCAATCCTCACTTAGAAAGACAAATGGGATGGACATTGGATGAAAACAAGTAACAGGACAGGAGCCCAACAGAGAGGGCTTCTGAAAGACTCTACCTATCAGTGTATCAAAGTAGATACTAAGACTCATAACCAAACCTTCGGCAGATCGCAGGGAATCATAAGAAAAAAGGGGGAGTTAATATGATCTGGAGAGGACAGGAGCTCCACAAGGACCAAATATATCTAGGCACAGGTGTCTTTTATGAGACTGTTTCTCCAACCAATGACCATGTATGGATATAACCTAGAACTTCTGCTCGGATGTAACCCATGGTAGCTCAGTATCTAACTGGATACCCTGGTAAGGGAAACAGGGACTATTTCTAACATAAACTCAAGGGCAGGCTCTTTGACTCCCCCCACCCCCGAGGTAGGAGCAGCTTTGCCAGGCCACAGAGGAAGATTTTGCAGCCAGTCCTGAAGATACCTGATAATCCAGGTTCAGATGAAAGGGGAGGAGGTCCTCCCCCATCTGTGGACTTGGGAAAGGGCAGGGAGGAAGTGAGGGAGGGAAGGAGGGGATTGGGAGGGAATGAGGGAGCAGGATACAGGAGGGATATAAAGTTAATAAACTGTAACTAGTATTTAAAAAATAAAACTATTAAAAAAATAAAATCTTGGACTTTAGCTTTGTGCAAGGTGATAAATATGGATATATTTTCATTTTTCTGCATACAGATATCCAGTTGGACCAGCACCATTTGTTGAAGATGCTGTCTTTTTTCCACTGAATGGTTTTGGCTTCTTTGTCAAAAATCAAGTTTCCATAGGTGTGTGGGTTCATTTCTGGGTCTTCTATTCGGTTCCATTGATCCACTATTCTGTTATTATGCCAATACCATGCGGTTTTTATT
>CM053763.1:66267784-66338376 GCA_028658305.1 Pachyuromys duprasi | reverse complement strand
CTGGCATACATACATATATAACATACAGACACAGTCAGATAGACACATACATAGAATTGCTTGTCTGAGCACCTTGCAGTACTTTTCAAATGTAGGTATAATACAGTTTTTAAAGCACTTATTTTGTGGGGCCTGGCATGGTGATAGACTGGGGGAGGGTGCACAGGTGGAGCTCTGTGAGTTAGAGGCTAGCCTAATCTACATATTGAATCCCAGGACAGCTAGGGTCACACAGAGATACTTTGTGGGGGTGGGGAGTGAGGGGAGGTGGGGGTGGGTGAGGGGAGTACAGAAAGACATACCAGGGGCTGAGGTCTAGCTTAGTGGCTGAGAGTGCTCGCTGTTCTCATCTGGTTCCCAGCACCCACATTTGGCAGCTCACAACCACCTGGAATTCCAGCTCCAGGGCACACCTCTTCCGGCCACCAAAGGCATTCACATATGTCCATACGCTCACACATAAATTACATTTAGAAAATATAAGTAGAAAAATACACTTTTCTTTTTTGTGTGAAACTGAGGAGCCCAGAGTTTAAGCAGTGTTCTACTACAAGGCTTTATTGCTATCGCCCAAATCTACATACACTGTCAACTTGAGAGGATCTAGAATCATGTAGGAGGCAAACCTCTGGGAGGCACCATCCCACAGGCTGCTCTTGGACTTACTAAAAAGGAGGAAGCGGGCTGAGCACCTGCTCCATCTGTTCCTGCCTGCAGATGCCTCAAGCTCTTGCTGTATGATAGCCCACTCTAATGTGCCAACAAGGCGTGAGCACCAGGCTGCCCTCCCTTATGCTCCTCTTGCCAGGTATTTGTCATAGCACAAAAACAGCAGCAGACACTGCTGGCCCACTTCAGGGCTCAGTCCTCAGGGACCTGCATGGAGACCTGACTGATCTGGTCATCTGAACACACCACACAGTGACATGCTGGTCAAAGCTAAAAGAGGAAGAATGACTCTAGCAGGAACAACATCCCTCATATGTGCCTATCTGCCTGAAATGAGCACTCTGCACAGGACACTGTTGGGCAGAAAAGCTCTGATTTAAAACCTTTCTACTTCTATTCAGTTGCTTTTTCAATAATAGAAGGTCAGGGTCAGTCAAGTCTAGCATTTGAGAGTGAGCTCTCTGTGTCCCTCTACCCCACCCCTCTCTTCTTCCATAAGAATTCCTGCGCTCTGCCCAAAGTTTGGCTGTGAGTCTCAGTACCTTCTTCAATCCCCTATTGGGAGGAGCCTTTCAGAGGACCCTGGATAGTAGGTTTCCATTCCTTTCTCCTGTTTTCTATAGAATGCCAACAATGTTAAACACAGTTACTATCACACAAGCATACTACTAAATGAAAATATCTAGGTAAAATATTTAGAATGTATCCTATGTTTCTTTTAAATAGTAATTGTTTATTTACCTGGCACTTAACGATTATCAGAATTTTATGTATGTGCATACATTAGCAGTGCCATGTCTTACTTTGTGACTCCAAACACTATCACTTAGGGTGAACATGCCGTATGAACACTTTGGAGATGTTGCACAGTGTCTGGTACTCTTGTGTAAGTCATACACAAACACATGCTCATGTTGCATAACCCTTAAAAGCACTCCTTCCCTCCAGTGTATTGTTTTCTTATACAGCAATAGCCACAGTGTGCTATCAGAACATTAATCACACTTCCTGTTGAAATACCAATGAGGTTTAAATGCCCCCAAAGAGGGAAAGCACAGAAAACAGAAAAGCTTTGCATATGCGATGTCACCTTCACAGAAAAGGAAGAGGCATTGCATATGCAATGTCACTGTTGGAGGTGCAAACACTCATATAAAGAGTCTTAAGAATTCCTATTTTAAAAGAACCTGTAAAGATTTACTTTAAACCAGAGAATGCAAAACCTTTTTTTTTTTTTTCAAATCATTCATCAGCATTTTGCTGTAGAAATGTTCCTTTGCACACATTTTATGCAAGGTTACTACAAACTGGAGAGTGACATTAGATATACAAGATGGAAAAAAAAATCACACAGTGATACAAACGTTAAATGTGACAAAAGGTAATAACAACCGATAGATAATTAAATTCATTACCAGAGAGCTAAAAATATAAATAACATAAACAAATATTGAATAATAGGACTGTTTGTTTTAGAATAAAACATTTAGTATTTCATGGTAAGTTTCTTTAAAGTTTTTAACCTGATTAAAATATTACTCCTCGATTTTGTTCAAGCTCTTACTTTATTTTTTACTAAAAATATATTAGTAAGGGAATGAAAACTATTATCAAAATTTCGCATATAACATGACAATTTTTTCTATGAATGATTTTAATAATAGTTATATATATGCAACAAACTTTATATACTTCATTTATGAAGATACCATAACGAAACTCAATGTTATATATAATTAATGTATGCTATTTTATTTACTTAAAAAAAAGATGAAACCATTTGTTCAAATTATAATACCTAGAAAGTTGCTCCCAGAGTTCCAACTTTGTGCTCTGTCTACTATCCCACGTTTATTTACATCATTAACTCTGAAAAAAAATTTAAAGAAAGGCTGAGAGCAGAACATACCTGAATCATTTAATATAACTTCCTTTTACATGTCGTAAGTATATACTATATAAAATAAGTCATTGTGTAAATGCAAACATATAAATTCATTTCATTATATAACAATTTTTAAATCACATTTTAACTATAGACTTTAAAGATATTTTTAAAATTATAATTTTGCTATTTCTCCTTTCTTCTCTTTTTTTTTCATGAAACCCTAATATGTAGCCCATGTAACATGCTGTTCCTCACTTGCTTTCTTTCAAATTCATGGCTTTTTTCTTTATTTGTTTGTTTATGTTTGTGTGTGTGTGCCTTTGTATGTGTGAATTTATATAGTATTCACGTTCTGTATGTTACTGTGTATGTATTTTCAGGGCTGACTAATTGATATTGAATAGCAAGTTGTGCTCTTCCCTAAGGAAGACAGTCATTCCTGCTGTCTCTGTTCTTTAGTTGCCAGTAGTTCTTTTCTAGAGTTAAGAATTTGTAAGCCTTCCCTCTTCCATATTAACATGTCTGTTGGTGTTACCTGTATTACATAATGATTTCAGGTTTTCCAAAGGAGAAACTTAGACAAAACTAAGTGCACCTGATAAGAAAGTTTAGCAAAATATTTCCACAGATTACTTTCCGAAAAAATATTTCTTTTTGCAAAAGATTACATACTTTTTTATTTAAAAAATCTTTATTTTTGTCACAGTTTATACATTTTATATCCCCACTGAAGCCTCCTCCCTTGGCTTCCGTAACTCCCACTCTCCCTACCTCTTCAACCACCATCCCCTTCCCCTAGTCCAATAAAAGGGGTAGTTCTCCACTTTTGCTATCTGCCCGCAGTTTGTCAAGTCTCATCAGGACTGCCTGGATCCTCTTCTTCCTCCATGGCCTGGCAAGGCTGCAATACCAGGGGCAGGTCGTCAAAGAGCAGGCAACTGAGTTCATGAGAGAGGTAACCCCTGCTCCCCTCACTTGGAAATTTACATGGAGCCTGAGCTAATAATAGGCCACATCTGAGCAGGGTGTCTAGGTCTTCTCCATGTGTGGTCCTCAGATGGTGCCTCAGTCTCAGCAGGACCCTTGGGCCCAGATCCTTTAGCTTTGTTGGTCTCCTTGTGGGTCTTCTTCTGTCCCCTCCATGTCAGTCTGCCCTAGCCCCTCTTCCATTAGACTTTCTGTGCTCTACACAAAGATTGGCTGTTAGTCTCAGCATCTGCTTTGATCCCCTGTTGGGTGGATCCTTTCAGAAGACCCTCTATAGTAGGCTCCCAGGATGCTTTCTCTACTCCACCACGCTGGTGTTTGCCACTACCTCAAGATCCAGCCATACCACTCATGGGCATATACCCAAAAGGTACCCTAGCATTCACTATAGACATTTGCTCAACTATGTTCATAGCAGCTTTATTTGCAATAACCAGAATCTGGAAACAATCTAGATGTCCCTCAACAGAGAAATGGATACAGAAATTGTGGTACATTTATACAATGGAATATTACTTAGGTATTAAAAACAAGGAAATAATGAAATTTGCAGGCAAATGGATGGAACTAGCAAAGATCATCCTGAGTGAGTTAACCCAAAAGCAGAAAGACTGGCATGATATCCACTCACTTATAAGTGGATATTAGCTGTATAATATAAGATAGCCATCTCCAGACCTAAAGAAGACAAATTCTAAAGAGGACCCCAGGGAGCATGCTTAAATCTCATTCAGAATCTCATTCACATCACATACTCTTTACACAATAAACATTGCTGAATTTCTTGGCCATATTTACACACCAATTATTTATAATACAAAAACCTGGATATTCATCAGTTCCCTTCCCCCCCAAACAGTTGATATCATTGCAATGTAATGTTTATGTTAGATCTGATATTGATTGGCATGGAGGACGTCCAACAGAGATGCCAGATACTGTTTAATTTCCATTTCATTAAAAAAAATTGGCATTCCCTAAGCTTTAGTGCCAGGATATAGTTGTGAAAATATGTGAAGAAATAAAAAGCATAATTCTAGTGAATTTCAGTTTGATGAAAATAATGAACACAGACAATTATGTGTATATCATTCATAATGATTTTCCTGATTGATGTCTATATACATCCTTCAGTAATGATAGTGTTATAACTCTCGTTCAAAAAATAAGAGAGTTGCAAAATAGCCTTGAAGCTTTTCAGAATTGCTTTTGGATTGTAAAGCATACAGATGTCAAAAGGGCATTGCAATTTCACTCTACTGTTTTTTTTTTCTTCAGCCTTAAGTATTATTAACTTTCTTAATTGTCATGTGTTTTTATCTTTTGTGTTTATCTTTTGTGTTTAATGAAGGCAGATTCCTTCAATGAAGACAGGTGTGAGTTCTCCATTGCTGTCATATATTCAACAGGTTTTTTTTCTGTTTAGCTATATATAATTATCATAAAAACAGTAGAGTATTTTGATAATTCAGATCATCCTGCTCAAAATTATGAGAAGACAAATGACTTTTCTATATCATGAAAGTCAAATAATTGAAAAATTTACATACAAACACATTGTGATCAATGGGCACAGGACATGTTATATAGTTATTTTATTCATTCTTTTTTCTTTACTTATTTTAGAATGTTTTTTGAAATATTTAACTGGTTTCATTACTGTTTATTAGGAATACCTTTTGATATTTTTGTTAATATTTGAGTGTTATATCAGAAAGATATCATTTCTACCATTATCACACAACCTTCATACATGAAGAATATTCTTTGATTAAAATAAAGTTCCACATAATTTTTATTTTTCTATAACTGTTACAGTTTATAAAATGTCACTGTGAAATATAAGAATTTGATGCATTTGCTTAATTAGAATTACAAAAAGAACACAAATAAATGTGTCTGTTCATGTTCTGGCTGCTAATGGAATAATGTCTACACATGTGTTTTAAACAGTTTTGGTGGGGGCAACTGGAAAGTATACTGACATTATTGTTTTATATTTTTGAATTTCTTGGTATTGATTGAAAGCTGAGAGAAGAATATGCAATGTAACAAAATAGGCTACCTATTTTTTGCAGATAGTTACTGCTTTTTAGTAATGAATGTTTCTATTTTTCTTCTCATTTTTACCTCTTTAACAAATGTTAAAGCTTGGTGTTACTACCTACAGATACCATACAGACAACTGTCAGGGAAACTATCATTATAATTCAATGCATGACCTGATATTTTACAGGTCATTGGAAACATCCTAATGACATAAATATAGTTAGTAGCTACTTTCTCTGCTTAAAAAATAATAGTTTTGGTGTCAGAAGTATAAAATTTCCTTAATAGATAGACTTACAAAATTTACTATAATTGAAGTGGAACAGAGATGCAATATCATACAATACTTAAGAGTATTGACTCATAAAACATTGTGTGTGTATGTTTGTCTGTGCATGTGATTGTGTCTCTCCACTGTAACAGTAAGTTCACTAGCTTCAGTGGTCTGGGCAAGAAAATGAGGTTCTTTTTCATTTCAATTTTAATTAGTGATATTGTTTCATATCACACACTATATAGCACAATTCAATATATCTATATGCATGCATATAGTTTACAATTAAAGAGGCTGCATCACATTTCTACAGGTTCCACAAGTGGCCTGAGGGAAAGTCTGTATGGCTAAGATAACAGAACACATAGTTCCAGGAGGGAGCTACTGTTGGAATCGCTGTAGTCAAAAGGTGCAGAGGGAAGTCACAGAGTCCAGTTACAAGGGGAAATGCCAAAGTCAGTCCTTAGTCATCAGGGAAATGCAAATCACAGCAACCCTGAGATTTTACCTTATACCCATCAGAATGGCTAAAACCAAAAACTCAATTTTCACCGTATAAGGGACATATAACAAATGTAAGTTGTTATGAAGATCTTTGCTCCCATACTTTTTGTTGCTATTCCTAATATCTGCTTCATTTTCATGGACATGGTCTTGTAAAGCTATCTGTTTCTTGATGTCTTTCCCAAATATCTGTTTACAAAATTTTTAAAAAGCTGTATAAATACAAAAACAGTTTATATATAATCTGAGTAGCAATTGCTTTTACAGTGTTTCTCTAATGCTTTGTTAACAGTAGCACTTGCTGTGTGCAAAGAAAAGTATATTTAGAAAAGTATGATTACATTTTTCCCCAACAGATTCCATGGTGCAGCCTTTTGACTTTTCTGTCTTTACAAACAGCTCACTGATCTGGTAAAGACAATTGCCTCAATGTGAATAAGTAAGAATTAGCTCATTAGCTGTGCTTAATTAACACAAATAAAGCTGATGAACCTAATGTTAAGTGTAGTATTGCAAGTTTTCTATTTTACAAACAAACATGAGTATTTGTGAGTTATTAAACAATATACTCAGTGAACCATAATTGAGCACCGGGTACTAGTCATAGCCATTGGTAAGTGTGGAACTAATAAATATGCCCTGTATTAAAATAAAGTAGATTTCTAAACATTAGTTGTGTATTGGAAGGTCATGTGATTGTAGATATATTGATAAACAGAATTTATAGGCAATGGGTAACATGGTTTGACTTAATAAAACACATAGACAAAAAGAACAGCATTTTAGAATATACAGTGAATGTTCACAATTATGTAGGTTTAGAGTCAATGTTCTAAGAGTGGTATTAATGCCATTTATTATGTGGTGGGCTTGCATTTGAGCTTGGGATCATGTTACAGTTTACAATCCCATGTTTCAGTTCTGCATCATAATAAATTACAGAATTTGACAACAGAATTCTCTGTTCTGGCAGAGGTCAGTATTGGGCAGGGAGGATGGTATTTTTATGTAATTTTGTGTTTGGTAATCTTTAGGTTCTCATTTTTCAGTAAGCATATATAAGCATGTTAATTAATTTGCTACATGTTTCTACTGTAAATCTCCACATGAGAATTGCTTTCTTTGCAATTGTCATTAGTCGATCTATATTGCATCATTAGATAAATTACAAATGCAGCAAAATCTAATTGTGCATATATTTAAAGCAATATTTGCATAAAGGAAGGGAGCAGAAAATATATGCAAACAATGATGAAATGGGGTGTCCATGAAAAGAAGGGTATATATGCTTATTGCCTTTGCAATGTGACTTTAGTGAAGTAACGCCTTTGTAAAAAGTTAGAGATAGACTTTCCTGCATTCCTCTTTATGCCTTCTGTACTCCACTTTAACCAAGGCCAAAATCAACCGTTATTTCAGTACACAGATGATGGAATCTACTGATTTTAAAGTAAAAGAGTATTTAAGGATCCCATTGAAGAATTGGGTTCCCAGTTGAAGAATTGGGTCACCAATTGAGGAATTGGGGAAATCTGGGTGGATTTTGATGGATTAGGAGGATGGCGGCCTGAGATGGAAATCAAAGAGGGTTGTGAAGAGAAAAAGAAGGTGCTCTCTTATAAGAGAAAGGCAGGTGTGGCCAGAGTTCTGGGAGCCTGGCTTCAAGTTTGAGATATATTTTATTTTTCAATAAATTTGTTAGTTATTTAAGAAATGTTTTATGACAGATGCAAGCATTTTAACTATCTTTGCTCACTCCAAAAATAAGTTTTTAAAAGTTTTATTTTATTTTTTATTAATTATAGTTTATTCACTTTGTATCCCAGTTGTGGCTCCCTCCCCCATGGCCCCCTCAATCCCACCATTCCTCCCTCTTCTTCTCCTATGCCCTTCCCCAAGTCAAATGATAGGGATGGTCCTCCTCCCTTCCATCTGACCCTAGACTATCAGGTCATCAGGACTGGTTTCATTGTCTTCCTCTCTGGACTGGTAAAGCTGCTCCCCCCTCAGGTGGAGGTGATCAAAGAGCCATTTGGAAAGTTATCTGTAAATATGCATACACAGTCACTAATTTTGGTTCTGAATAATTATAGTAAATACATGTGAAATATACTAAGCTTCGAAACATGGTTCAACTTGCACACATTTTACAGATAACATTTTTATTTTAATTTTTATTAATTATACTTTATTCACTTTGTCTCTCCCCTACAGCTCCCTCCCTCCCCTTCTCCATGCATTCCAACTCCCAAGTCCACTGATAGACTTTTATTATATTTCTTGGGCACATTCTCTTTAAGAGCCCATGAAAATACTCCCTTTTATTGTAGTGTTAAATGATGTCCTGCTTTTTTTTCTGTAATTAAGGATATCTGAATTAAGGGGATAAGTTCATTCAAATATTCCTTAATGAGGGAATTGTGAGCTATAATTCAGATTCTCATATTCTCCAGAATTATTCAGCAGATTTGGGTAGGATGAATCCTGTTACCACTGCTACTTAGCATATATTCCATTCTTGAATTCTTCAATCTGAGCTAGGTTTTTGGAGATGTACTTTGTGGTATATGAGTAATATCTTGTGCGAAATATTCTTGCAAAAATTGTGGTATTAGTATAACAAATACCTCTTCCTTAGATCAGCCATGTTTCAAATACATCTATGAGATTAACAGTTTCAAACAACATTAGCATCCTTCATACCAAAATAAAGTAGTGAAAATCTTAGGGAAAAATAAGCAAAAACAAACAAATGGGCAAAAAAAGGTACAATGACAGTCTTTAGCTAGACTGCTGTGGCACTATTCAAAAGCTTAAAACTTCCTGTCTTACTCAGCTTGGGCTGTTATAAGGAAAGTAGCTTAAGCAACAACCATGTCTTTGATTTTTAGATCTAACAAGTCCAAGAAAATAGGTGACTGAAAGTCATCTCTTGAGAATGGCCCTCTTCCTGATGCCCACATACTCACATGGTAGTCAGAACACCCCCTATTAGTGCTTTCTATTCTTAGAGGGATTTCCAACCTTCAGAAAAGACACCATACTTGTAAGTGAATCTCTAACATGCTTTCTCCTCATGAACCCAAACCTAGATACCATCACTTTGTGGTTAGCACTTCAACACATGGATTTTAACAGGGTAGGAACATTCAATCCTATCATGACTCATGAGGACTGTCTTTCATAATCTTCCTCTGTGGCCTGGTCAGGCTGCTCCCTCCTCAGAGGGAGGTGATCAAAGAGCCAGCTACTGAGTTCATGTCAGAGACAGTCCCTGTTCCCATTACTAGGGAAGGGGCATGGAAGGAGATGAGGGAGGAATGGCAAGATTGGGAGGGGATGAAGTGGGGCTACAGCTGGGATACAAAGTAAATAAACTAAAACAAACAATTAAAAATGGGGTACAGAGCTAAGCAGAGAGTTCTCAACAGAGGAATATTGAATGGCACAGAAACACTTAAAGAAATTTTCAACATCCTTACTTATCAGGGACATGCGAATCAAAACGACCCTGAGATTTCACCAGAATGGCTAAGATGAAAAATTCAAGTGACAACACATGCTGGAGATGATGTGGAGAAAGGGGAACCCTCTTCCACTGATGGTGGGAATGTAAAATTATACAACCACTCCGGAATCAGTCTTGTGCTTTCTCAGACAACTAGGAATAGCACTTCCTCAAGATCCAGCTATACCACTCCTAGGCATATATCCAAGAGACACTCAAGTATACAACAAGAACATCTGCTCAAACATGCTTTATTTGGAATATCCAGAAGCTGGAAACAACCCAGTTGCCCCTCAGTTGAGGAATGGATACAGAAATTTTGGTACATCTACACAATGGACTATTACTCAGTGATAAAAAAAACAAGGAAATCATGAAAATTTGCAGGTTAATGGTGGGAACTGGAAAAGATCATCCTGAGTAAGGTATCCCAGAAGCAGAAAGACACTTAAAGTGGATATTAGACATGTAATATAGGATAAACATACAAAAATCTGTACATCTAAGAAAACTAATCAGGAAGGAGGACTCTGGCTAAGATGTTAAATCCCCATTCAGAAAGAGGATGAACATCCAAGGAGGGAGAAAACAGGGAACAGGACAGGAGCCTACCACAGAAGGCCTCTGAAATGCTCTACCCTGCAAGATATTGAGGCAGATGCTGAGAGTCATAGCCAAACTTTGGGCAGAGTACAGGGAATCTTAAAAAAGAAGTGGGAGATAGTAAGACCTGGAGAGGCCAGGAGTTCCACAAGGACAGCAACAGATACTCCAATCAAGGACCACTCATGGAGATGGCCTGGAACCCCTGCACAGAGGTTGTCTATGGCAGTTCAGTATCCAGGTGGCTTCCATAGTAATAGGGACAGGGACTGTCTCTGACATGCACTGATTGGCCTGCTCTTTGATCACCTCCCCCTGGGTGGGGGGAACCTTACCAGGCCACAGAACAAAACAATACAGCTACTCCTGATGAGACCTGATAGTATAGTAATAGAGGGAAGGGAAGGAAGACCTCCCTTTTCAGTGGACTGTAGAGGGACATGGGTGGGGAATAGGGAGGGTAGAATTGGGAGGGGAGGATGGAGGGAGGTACAGGGGAGATACAAAGTGAATAACCTGTAATTAATAAAAATTAAAATAATTATTTAAAAATATATTTAAAATATGGGCCTTCAAAAAAACCAGAATAAAATAAATCTTAAAACAAAACAAAGAACATTCAATCCATAGTATTCTACAAGTATTATTGCTAAGCATATGAATAACATAAAAATTGAAGAAGATTGTAATTCATTATACAGAAAAAATACCTGGGTGAGCTTACATTTAGGGGTCTATTATCAGGTTTTAGAATTCAGGTAACTTTTCTCCAACTTTACACTAAAGAACTTAAAGCTCATTTCAAGGGAAAATCAGCATAGTTTAATGTAATTTGTTGGCTGTGTCATGATTTACTCATCCTTGTCCACACATGAAAATTTCTATTTCAAACATCTTTACCTAAGACAACTTAATGAGAAGAGTGTGAAGTGAAAACCTGAAATTATGCATTTTACCATTTTGAAAGTGCGCTTTGCTGACCTGAAAATGACATTCTGGAGTGCTCCCTGGGACGCATAGTTGTTTATTTTTCAGTGAATCACTTTGCTCTGAAGAAAATCTTTGCATTCTCCATGTAAAGGTGCATTGCATTTTAGAGGAAATCTGAAATGTAAAAATAATGAACTATAAAAACAAAGAATACAGGAAATGTAAAATAAGATAATTTGAAATCATTTCAAGTTGGAAAACATTTCTATGCATTTACAGTATATAAAGTGTATACAAATACTTAGAATGATTACATCCAGTGATTTATCACTTCATTCCCAAAGACATGCCATTGTTTGTGAGCAGTTTTTCAGCATACAGTGCAGAAGGAGTAACTGCAGTCATTCACCTGTGTAATAAGTCTCCACAATCATTCCTGCCGTTCTTTTGAGCCATTATGCCCTTGCTCTGTACCTCTCTTTTCCACTCATTTTGATTTTGACTCACTTTCTGCCACAGTGGCTAAAAATCATGGTTCTGTTTTATTGTTTTTTTTTTTTTTTTTTTTTTTTGGTGGTGGTGGTGTTTTTCTGTACGCTGCCTTGTTCATTAAGATCCACACATAGGTGAGGTACTCAGGATCTTCTTGCCTCCTTTCTTTGTTTATCTTATCTTGTGTAAGGCATTCTGTTTATCATTATTGTTGCAAAGAACATGATCTACGCTATTTTGGGTCAATATATCATTTATGAATGACATGTTTTCTTTATCTCTGATCCTGTTACATAAATGTAAAGTGTTTCTATATCTTATCTACAGTGAATAATGACTTCAATAAGCACACAGATACAAACATCAATTCTATACTCTTGCTTCATTTGTATTGGATGTACAGTCAGAATGTAAATTTCTAGATTTATGCTACCTTAATTTCTCACTTTTTGAGAAAATTTCATATTAATTTCCATATTATTACTTACATGTCTAGAAGTGTTACCCAATTTTTTAAAAGCCAAATCTTGCTTCCTGACATCCTGTGACAGAGCCAATAACCACAGTAAAGTAATTCATACAATGATATAGGACAGTTTTCAAAGTAACATGAGATAAACTTGGGAAGAGCTCTTAGGTTAGTTCCCACACTTCAGCAAGTGAAAGAAGTGAGGTCATGTAGTAGCCAAATGAGTTTCAGCTGTCAACTTCACAGAGCTGAGAGTCATCTGAGTTTGTGCTATTTTGAGATATAGCTCAGAACTGATTGGCATGTGGTCATGCCTGTGAGATTATCTTGACTGATGATTGATACTGAGGGCCCTTCCCACTATAGGCATCACCAAGCCTAGGGATGTGGGCCTGGACTCCTTAAGAAAATCAGCTGAGTATAACCTGGGGGTGATTCAGAGAGGTACCCCCAAAGCAGTTTTACTCTGTGGTTCTTACCTGCAGGTTCCTGCCCAGACTGCCTCAGTGACAGATTGTAATCTGGAAATAGGATCTGACTATTTCTTTCCATGTTGTCATTGGTCAGTGTTTTATCACAACGTAGGAAATTAGAGCATGTAGATTCCTAGGCTCTTTTGAATTATGTGGAACAATAAAAGTGAGGAATATTCATGGCATTTCCTGAAAGGCAGCATTGTGTCTTCAAGAATTTGTGCCTAAATTCTCTTGTCCAGTTTCAGTAGCTTTCACGGGAACTGTATACAGCCATAGCAGTGACTTGTGCGGAAATTACTACTGAGATATATTATAATAAGGAGACAACCAGAGCTTACCATGGCAGTGTAGTTTGTTTAAAGCAGTCTTACACTGCTGGATCTAATATTTTGTGTTTGACAGACTATCATGATTTGGGGTAAATTGGACATTCTTACTAGTTTTATGAATCACGGAAGGCACTATGTCCAGAATCATAAAAAATAAACATATAAAAACAGTAGGTGAGTGAAAACAAAAAGAATTTTCGAAAGGATAAGACTGGGAATGTACTAGGTTTCTTTCTTGACACGTGGTATCATTTGGACTTTAAAAAAAAATACCCACTGTTAGCAGTATGAGGTCATTTTATGGTTTTAATTGTCCTGATGTTGAATAACAATTTCTTTATGATATCAATACAGGACACTGCTTTAAATTGCTTAAAAGTTATTATTGTCCATGTTTTCAAATAGTACTTCCTTGGAACTTTATTACACATCCACCATGAAACATCTCTTTTTTTGGCATTCCAGAATGTGACAGGACAAGGAAACAGTGAAATTGGTCTGTGTACCAATACATGCTTAACAATTACAGACCATCATCTTTAAAATGTATGGAAATGTTTAAGCAATCACAATCATATTGTAGAAAGCAGCCATAATACCAAATTCACTATATACACAAGATTATTCAGTCATCTCCTATAGAGGACAATTTCCTGTAAACAGTCCTGCCCAAAGAAATCAATGAATCACAACCCAAACCTCAGAAATGTGTGAGTTCTTGAAAAAGTATTTGTACATAGTCTTGTTTTTCCAAAGAATATATTCTATTACTAATTAGAATAATTTTCTATTACTAATTAGGTAGGAAAATGCAACAAAGCTCTATCACAGTAAATGACTTTACCCCTAAAAATATTTTGAGGAAAGTGAAATATATATATATATATATATATATATATATATATATATATTTAGTATATATAGTATATCAGAAAGTAGATCTGAAAAGAGAATAACCACATTGCATTCATTATCATATAAGCTATCAATTTTGGAATTCAAAGTACTTAATTTTCATGCATCAAATAAAAATTACCAAGAAATGAACCATGGTACTCTAACAGTACATAAAGACAGCCCAGAAAGATTTCCTTTTAGTTTTGGGCCACAGTTTTTAAATCAAAATGTGACTGTCCCCAGTGTTGAAAAGCCAAGAGCCGCTCATCTGAACAGCATTTATGTGTTACGCTTACAGACAGCTGTAGAGTCTGGGCAGTATTTTCCATTTTAATTGTGTCCATTTCTGTGAGTGTACTTCTTAGAATATGGGCTGACAAAGGATTTTGTTTTTTATGTCTGCCCTTGTGTTTCTCTTGTTTTGTTAATAAAATTGATCTTCTCTGTTTTTCTCAATTAATGTTTTATTGTTTTCTCAATTAATATTTTAAATGTTCAACAGAAGCATAAATGTGCACATGGAATGAAATTATTGGCATGAATAGCCTTCAAAATACTTTTAATACTTTGACAAGTGTGTTTTAAGGCCACATGATTGTAACTTAAATTATGCCTGTGGATATTGATTTGACTCAATTACAGTTAAGAAGGGTTAAGCATTTACCAACACGTATGCTTCATTTCAGTTTGAGTACACTATCATTATCTCGGGGTGGTGGTGGTGGTAGGAAACAGCTTATTTTCATGGGATGTATATATTTTTTTAATTGGGAAATGATGACATTTAGCTTTCTCACACAATAAAGTTCAATAAAAGAAGCATCTCTTGTGATTCAGACCATTCTCTTTAATTCAGAACATAATTAGTTGAAATTTATATCTGAGTGTCTGTGCATGCTGTCTGTGTCAAATTGAAATGACCTGTAGATATGAATCTTTGTTCAGACTTGTAAAAGACGATGGCTTGAGAAAGACAACCAGAACTTTGAATTTTTACATCTTGCCCCTAATATTACAGAGTATCCTAATATTTTTTTGGCTGTATGTAATATTGTTTAGTGTGTTGGGTTGATAATTTAGTTTTCCACACAATTCTCAAACAAGCTTTAGACCTATTTTTAATATCAGATTATACCAAAGGGGGGGAGTAAAATGTAGCACATTCCATCAAAAAGTATGTCAGTTACAGCTGTGAGTCATCTAGTGGTCTGTGCCCATGAGGACCTAACAAGCTGAAACATACCTATTTAGAGCAGGGTTATTCATAAGAAAAACAGTTTTGACAGGGTGACCCTCATTCTGTTTGTGCTACTGGGTGCTAGTTCAGAGTATATAATAGATTCTGCTAATTTCCACATTAAAATATTCATCCCATTAAAATGCAAACCCGTGGTGTATCTAACTTTGTCACTGTAGTTATTTGAAAAAAAATGTTCAGAAAAAGTGAGGGTGTCTGCTGAGCGATGGAGGAGCAGACCCGCCCTAGAAATTAGCTTAGCCACACCAGTAGAGGCGCAGCTGGAGGAGCTCAGGAAATCACATTCACTTTTGTGCAACACATATTTTTTGGTTATTGTTTTGGTATATGGCCTGGTGTCAAAAAGAAGACGGGCATTTTCTCTTTCATCTGAATGTTATACAAGCCCACCCAGTCTCTGGGCCACTGGAAAGGAAGTAAATGAATGAGGCAAAATAAGCTACTTTCAGCCTCAAAGAAAAAGTGTTTACTCACTGAAGCTACTTGGTTCATTAAGAGGCTTAACTTTCAATAGTAAGTGTGTGTGTGTGTGTGTGTGTGTGTGTGTGTGTGCATCTATGTGTATGTTGGACTCTGTATATGAAAATTTAAATGTGAAGATATGTTGAGTAACACTGAATTATTTATACTCTTCAGATTCTATAATACCTTTCATTATGTTTTTCTACTGTAAATATTTACCGATATATAGAAGAAGGAATAAAGATGGACATGTCAGAAGGGATAAAAGGATGACTTGAGTAGTAAAGTTGTATATGAAACATATACATATTACATATTCTGCAAAGAAACAAATATAGCATTTTGCATCAAATGAGGGTTATTATATTCAAGTTATTAACATTTTAGTAGCTTTATTTGAGTCATTGCTGTTTACTTGTTTGTTTGTTAAAAAAAAAAAACACTACTGAAGGGTCAGTGAATCCTAATGGGTAAAGATGCTTGTTGCTAAGCCTAACCAATAGAGTTCAGGTCCAAGTACCCACACAGTGGAAGGAGAGAACCAGCCCCACAATGTTATCCAACAACCTCCACACATTCATGCCTGCACACATAAATAACACACCCACACACAAAACACACATATGTATGTATGTGTCTTATCTATATGTATATACCTGACAATAATGAAGAAAGGTGTTTAAAGGAAGCACTATTGCCTGCTGCACACTAAGAGATGGAGATGAGGGACGTGATGCTGGAAGGGGTTAGATAAATGAACCAAAACACTGGGAAAAGAAACAGCACAACTTGTGTAAAGCTTTCCAGGTCTGGAGTTTACCAATTCTGAAACACTCAGATTAGTTCATTTGTGCAGAATGTTAATAGTCTTTCATGAGACATATACCAGGTTACAATATTTTTGTGCATTTGAGATAATACGTTTGTCTATGAAATATTATTTCATTAATGAATAAATATAAATGAGGTAGAAAATATATGACAGATTTGTGGCTAAAAGTTAGGACATTTATAACACTGTCGATTCAGTCAGGATGTGCATTGATAAATTGGTTTCTGTCTGGTTTCAGTTGTTCGCCAGTGTCCCCAGTATGAAATTTGAACACTCTAAGGAATGCTGGTGAACACTACTGAAGCCATACTTGTTATATTTACATTTCTGAAAGTAACCTTTACAGTGTATTTTTCCAGCTGCACAGTCTGTCCTTAAACAAACAGGGACTGCCTCTGACAGGAACTGATTGGCCTGCTCTTTGATCACCTCACCCTGATGGGGGAGCAGCCTTACCAGGCCACAGAGGAAGACAATGCAACCACTCCTGAGGAAAGTTGATAGACTATCAGAAGGAAGAAGTCCCCTATCAGTGGACTTGGGGAGGGGCATGGTGAAGAAGGGGGAGGGGAAGTGGGATCGGGAGGGGAGGAGGAAGGGGTTTATGGAGGGGATACAAAGTGAGTAAAGTGTAATTAATTTAAAAAAAAAACCTAAAAAAAAAACCACCAAGGAGTTATTATATTTTAGTCTCAGTTATATATAATTAAAAGTCCAATATATTAAATTTTCTGTTTTAAATTTCTTTATTGGGTCTGAATTTTGTACTACCATATTTTCATGGTGTCATTTGAAGTACTGTACCAGAAGGCAGACGACGTTTAATGAAAAGATCAGTGGGTCTATTTCATTTATTAAATTTTGGTATTGAGTCCAGCTTTACTATATCCCCAAGATTTGTCATGAACTCGATTTTCCTGATGTCTATAACTACAGAAATGTCCTGCCTCCATAGCCACAAACGTTGTACGTGTGTGTGTGTGTGTGTGTGTGTGTGTGTGTGTGTGCGCGCGCCTGTGCTTGTTAGGACCGGCAGGACCACAGCACGTTTTTGTGAAGAAGGTACTGACTTCACTGAATGCCAGCAGATGAAGCATGGCAGCTTTTGTCTTGTTTTGTTTGCCTCTTCTTTTTTATACATTTTTTTTTATTTATTACAATTTATTTACTTTCTATCCCAGCTGTAGCCTCCACCCTCATCCTCTCTTAATCCCTCCTCTTCTCCTTCCATGCCTTCCATGCCGCTTCTCCTGTCCTCTGATTGGGGAGGTCGTCCTCCCCTTCCATCTTACCCTAGCCTATCAGGGCTAATCAGGACTAGCTGCATTGTCTTCATCTGTGGTCTGGCAACGTTGCCACCCCGTTCCCTGCTCAAGGGCAGGTGATCAAAAAGCCAGCCACTGAGTTCATGTCAGAGACAGTCCTTGTTCCCCTTACTAGGACACCTACTTGGACACTGAGCTTCCATAGGCTCCATCTGTTCAGGGGTTCTCGGTTATATCCATGAATGGTCCTTGGTTGGAATATCAGCACCGATGCCCTTCTGGGTAGTCTTTCAGGGGCCTCTGTGGGAGGCTCCTGTCTTGTTCCCTGTTTTCTCCCTCTTCTGATGTCTATCCTGTTTGCATTTCTGAGTGAGGATTGATTATCTTTCCTAGGGTCCTCCTTCTTGCTTAGCTTCTTTAGGTGTACAGATTTTTGTATGATTATCCTATATTATATGTCTAATATCCATTTATAAGTGAGTTTATACTGTGTGTGTCTTTCTGCTCCTGGGATACCTCACTCAAGATGATTTTTTTCTAGTTCCCACCATTTGTCTGCAAATTTCATGATTTCCTTGTTTTAAATTTCTGACTAGTATTCCATTGTGTAAATGTACCACAATTTCTGTATCCATTCCTCAACAGAGGAACATCTGGGTTGTTTCCAGTTTCTGGCTATTACAAATAATTGCCTCTTCTTTTTAACTGCTTGTTGTAATTCCTTCAAACTGATTTTAAGTATTCTTGCAGATGATAACATTTTAGAAATGACTTAAATTTGTTGAAATTTGTAACTGATTATGGATACAACTTCCTAACTCAACACCATTGAGCATTTTGATTAGATTACGGTGAAATCTTGTACCTCACATATTCCTTATGCTGAATTTTCAACTTTTCAGGTTCTGAGGCATAAAAATTTCGAGCTACTACTTACCTATTTTCTGTAAATGAAAACATGTTATTTTCCTTCAAGGATGTTCTTTATATGTTACTGCAGAAGATTCTTGTTCATATCACCACTGAAATGTACTTTGAGAAATTATATATTTATTAATGCATAATTATTGATAACAAAAATTATATATTTTAGACAAAGCGTTTTTGTTGATATAAAATAACCAACTTGTATTTAGCCTCTCACATGACTGAAAATTGGTTAAAAATTCTGATTTCTTAGTATTGCAAATTAAATTTCTCAATTTAAGGATGTCAAAATGGCATAGAAATGCTGGTTAATATATGCATTTAAATGACTTCTCTTTTTCCTAACCAAGACTCAATGCATATTTTTCATTTTTATACTTCAGTGAATAAAAGTTAAATATCTATAATTAAAAGAACACTATATCATCAAGTATCTTCACATATTACTGTTTTTTGTTTGTTTGTTTGTTTGTTTTAGATAGAGAAGAGTTCATTTAAGTGACACTATCTCAGAATACAGTTTATATTAGTGGAAGATGAATGAGCTTTATGATATTTTGTCCTGTTGAATGAATTACAAAAAAACTTAAGCTTATCACAGACTCACACAAATTTCGATTCTGGGAAAAGGAAGTAAATAATGATTAAGTAATGTAAGATGTAGCCAAATTGGAAAGAAGTAATTGCATCCAATTTTCCTATTAAATGCCTTCCAAAGAAAAATTTTATCATAAGTGGCAAATACTGAATTAATGGATCTCTAAGTAGAAGATATATTTAAATCATCAAGCAGAGACTATTTTTATTATGATGATTTTTCCAAAACAACCAAGAAGATTGTCAGTCAGTAATATCTAAACCTATTAACTACTAAGCGAAGTAACATAGTAACTTTGAAATTAATTAAATAAGAAAACTCCAGAAAGTGTTTTCATAACATATATGGAAATATTTCTTAAAATTTGATATGTGATAATCAAACTAAGCAAGAAAAAAAAACACTCCCTTGTGGTCTGGGGTGATAACTTGGTACTAATACATTACAAAAGCATGATGACTGAATTCGTAGCTACCAGGGTACACTGGCACCTGTACCCCCAGCACTCAGAAAAGTATTGGGGAGAATCTGAGGCATTTCTGGCAAGTTCATTTCGCTGAACTGATAAGCTCCAGACTCCAGATTAATTAAATCCTTGTTTTGTAAAGGGAGAAAAAGTGTGGAAGAATAGAAGCAATAGAGGATGCCCATGTCTAGTCTTGCTTTTTACACTCACTCACACACACACACACACATACACACAGGCGCATCCACATATATGTGTATGGACCTGAACATATGCATATATACAAAGTATGTGTGTGAACATCAGCGTAATAAGAAGATAACAGTTTCTCTGGAACTGAAGACACAGGTTACTGTGAGCTGTTATATGGGTACTAGGAACAGAACCCAGGTCATCTGCAAGAGCAATATATGCTTCTAATCACTCTATAACCCTTAAACACCAGGATTTCACATGACTTTTTCAAAAATTCTTTAGTGTTGTTTATCTCAACACTTATTCACTAATCTACACTGTGCTTCATTCATCTACCATATTTAAACCTTCTTGTCTTGTATTTTCTTTTGAACTTTAATATCAGTGGTCCTGCTTCCTTTTAGGTCTTCCTGACTATCCCTCATTTTGTAATTCCATGACTTCTGTGTGAATTCCAAATGAAACATACATATTTGAAGATTCAAAGATTTTGACTACCTGAAGATGGTAAAAAGGAAAATACATCCTTCTGAGTCTGGTTTATTTCCCTTAGAATTATTATGTGTGGCTCCATCCAATTATCTGACAATTTCATAATTTAGTTTTTATTAAACTAATAATATCCCATTATATAAGTAGAATGCTTATTTCATTATCCATTAATCAGCTCATGGGTGTCTAGCTATATCCAGTCCCTGACAATCTTGACTAGTCAAGCAAACAACAGACATGGTGTGGGTGTACAGATATCTCTTTAGTGGGGTATTGAGTCCTTTAGAATGATGACTAAGAATGCTAGGTTGGATCATGTCATATACTTATCTTTGCTTTTGGAAAACCTTAACATGATATTTCATAGTGGCTATAGAGTTTGCAAACCTACCAAACTTTCCCTAAACCAATGACAGAATTTGTCATCAATCTTTTTGCCTTTCCTTTCTCTCTCTCTCTTTTTTAACTTCAGCCATTCTGACTGAAAGAAAATGAAAGCTCAACATAGTATTTAATGTGCCTTTCCCTGGTGATGAATAATGAAGATATGTGTGATGCATTAATTGCTAAAATATGAGTTAATTATTAAAATGAACTTACACATTAACTGGACAACAATGCCCATAAAAACATAACAAATATGCTTGCACATAAAAACCCAGTGCTAAGGCTGTATTTTGTCATTTAAATTGTTGGCCAGTCAAATAACAAAGAACCTAAACATTACAATCTGCTGCTCATCATCTTGGCTAGACTTCAAATGCTTTTTTAAGGATTTTTTTTTAAAAAACTTATGTATTGTTTTATTAATTACAGTATATTCACTTTGTATTGGAGCTGTAGCCCCCTCCTTAGTCCCCTACCAATCCCACCTTCCCTCCCCCATCTCCTCCCATGCCCCTACCTAAGTCCACTGATAGAGGAGGTCCTCATCCCCTTCCCTCTGACCCTAGCCTATCAGCTTTAATCACAACTGGATGCATTGCCTTCTTCTGTGGCCTGGTAAGGCTGCTCCCCTGTCAGGTGGAAGTGATCAAAGAACAGGCCACTGAGCTCATGTCAGAGAGAGTCCCTATTCCCATTACTAGGGAACTCACTTGGAGACTGAGCTGACATGGGCTACATATGTGCAGGGGTTCTAGGTTGTCTCCATGAATGGTCCTTGTTTGGAGGATCATCTCACAAAAAGACCCCTGGGTCCAGATTTTTTGATTCTGTTGCACTCCTTGTGGAGTTCCAGACCACTCCAACTTTATCTATCTCCCTTTCTTTCATAAGAGTCCCTGACTCTGCCCAAAGTTTGACTATGAGTCTTAGCATGTGTTTTGATACCTTGCTGGATAGAGTCTTTCAGAGGCCCTATGTGAAAAGCTCCTGTCCTGTTCCCTGTTTTTTCCCTCTTCTGATGTCCATCCTGTTTGCCTTTCTGAATGAAGATTGCTCATCTTACCCATAGTTCTCTTGATTAGCTTCCTTAGGGATACAGATTTTAGTATGATTATCCTATATTAAAGGTTTAATATCCAATTATAAGTGAGTACATACCCTGTTTGTCTTTCTGCTCCTGGGATATCTCACTCAGGATGATCTTTTCTAGATCCCACCATTTGCATGCAAATTGCATGATTTCCTCATTTTTAATTGCTGAGTAGTATTCCATTGCATAGAAGTACCACAATTTCTGTATCCATTCCTCAACTGAGGGACATCTGGGTGGTTTCCAGCTTCTGGATATTACAAATAAAGCTACTACGAACATGACTGAGCAAATGTCCTTGTATAATTGAGCATCTTTTGGATATATGCCTAGGAGTAATATAGCTGGATCTTGAGGAAGCACTATTGCTAATTGTCTGAGAATGTGCCAGATTGATTTCCAAAGTGGTTGTACAAGTTTACATTCCCACCAGCAATGGAGGAGGGTTCCTCTTTCTCCACAACCTCTCCAGCATGTGTTGTCACCTGAGTTTTTGATCATAGCCACTATGATGGGTGTAAGGTGAAATCTTAGGGTCCTTTTGATTTGCATTTCTTTGATGGCTAAGGATATTGAGCATTTCTTTAAGTGTTTCTCTGCCATTTGATGTTCCTCTATTGTGAATTCTCTGTTTAGCTCTGTACCTCATTTTTAATTGGATTACTTGATTTGCTGCTTAGTAACTTCTTGAGTTCTCTATATATTCTGGATATTAGGCCTCTGTCAGTTATAGGGTTGGTGAAGATCCTTTCCTAGTCTGTAGGCTGTCATTTTGTTCTGATGACAGTGTCCTTTGCTTTATAGAAGCTTTTCAGTTTCATGAGGTCCCATTTATTGATTGATGATCTTGGAGCCTGTGCTATTCCGGAAATTGTCTCCTGTGCCAATGAGTTCAAGGCTCTTCCCCACATTTTCTTCTAATAGGTTTAGAGTGTCTGTTTTTATATTGAGGTTTTGATCCAGTTGGATTTTAGTTTTGTACAAGGTGATAAGTAAAGATCTGTTTTGCATTTTTCGACATGTAGACATCCATTTAGACCAGCATCATTTGTTGAAGATGCTATTTTTTTCCATTGTGTGGTTTTGGATATTTGTCAAAAATTAGGTGTTCTTAAGTGTTTGGTGTTACTCTAACCAAGTAAGTCAATGACTTGTATGAAAAAAGAAAACTTTCAGTCTGTGAAGAAAGAAATAGAAGATGGAAAGATCTCCCATGCTCATGGGTTGGCAGGATTAATATAGTAAAAATGGCCATCTTACCAAAAGCAATCTACAGATTCAATGCAATTCCCATCAAATTACCAACACAATTCCTTACAGACCTTGAAAGAAAAATTTTCAACTTCATATGGAATAGCAAGAAACCCTGATCGATTGCTAAAACAATCCTTACAATAAAAGATATTCTGGAGGTATCTCCATCCCTGATCTCAAGCTGTACTATAGAGCAACAGTAATAAAAACTGCATGGTACTGGCATAGAAACAGAATGGTGGATCAATGGAATCAAATAGAAGACCCAATAAGACAATATTATTAAAGACCCACATTTTTGAGAAACAGCACATAAGAAATCAAGCTGGTACTGACAACTTAGCTTCATCCTCATTGGATACATTTCAATATTCTAGATGGTGTTATGCTATCTACTTGAGTAATAATCATCAGTCTCACCCAGATGTGAATTCTGAGAGCTACAGTAATGACTGGCCTGGCCAGATATGTAATAGTGGGTTAACTATTATGGGAGGAACCAGTAGCTTTCCTATTGGATTTAAATCTCACTCCACAGAATGATACCTACACTTCACAATGTTTTCAGACCAAGAATTTGTTGTTACATCCTTGGGGAGAATGTCCAACTTCTAATCTGCTAAATTGATATGTATTAAATTGACTCTTCATAATTTAACCTTATACCCATAGATTAGAACACCTCTCGACAATAACAAGAGAAGCATATTTGCAGAATACAGTGATTAACACAGAAACATACACCTGGCAAAGACACAGAGAATAAGAGACTGTGGTTTACTCAACAATAAATGGAACGTATGCTGTATGTACAGTTCCCAAGACTCAGAAATATTGTATAAAGGGAACATATCCAGAGGATGTGCTGGATATTTTCTTGGTTAACTTGACACAAACTACAGACATCTGAGAGAAAGGAACCCCAATGAAAATGCCTCCTTCAGATCAAACTGTTTTTATATCAGCTAACAGGGACTCATGGGGGCCAGCAGAGATGAAGGATCCTGCAGCAGTCTGACCTAGCTTCTCAGAATATATGTTATGTCTGAGTAACATGGGATTATTTTACAAATCTTAAGAATGGGAGCAGGGAAGTCCCTGACCCTTTGCCTACTTGTGGAACCTTTTCCCCCTTACTTGGTTGCCTCTTCCATCTTAAATGTACAGTGTTTGACTCATGTCCTGAGAGGACTGCTCTTTTCCAAGGATGGGCCTGAGAGAGAGGGAAGGCAGGAGGATGATACTGGGAGAAGGTAGGAGGAGAAACTGATGTCTGGATATAATACATGAGAGAAGAATAAAACCAATTCTTTTAAAATAATAAAAATATATAAGTATAAAAATGAGAACTAAATTAGTGATTGATGAGGTAGAGCTCAGTACATTTTGGTGGTTCTATCCCTGGGCTAGAAGTTCTAATTTTTATAAGAAACCAGGCTGTGAAATCCATGACGTGCAATCCAGTGAGCAACACCCCTCAATGGCCTATGAACCAGCTCCTCTGTCCAGGTCCCTGTTCTGTTTGTGGTCCTGTCCTGACATTCATCAATAATTAACTTTGATTTTTGAAGGGTAAGCCCAATAAACCCTTTCCTTCCCAAGGTGCTTTTAGTCACGGTATTTCATCACAGCAACAAAAACCCTAACTATGACGGAGGTTTACTACTAAGATTCAGTGTCTTCTGGACACAGCAGGGAAGCTGTACTTGTGAACGAATTATGATTGTGTCAGCCCAGAATGGAGGGGGAAGTTGGACATGAACTCCCTCACGTTTCTGAGGAACTATTAAAGAATTTCTAGCTTCTTGGAGAGGGGCAGTCAGTTTTCTCTAAGAGTGCATGGAACTGCTGCTGAGGGGACAACAGCCCAGCAGGAGGCCATACAAATTCATTTTAGTAGGGAAACGAAGACACAAAGTTGGATAAGTAGGAAAGAGGGATGTATATAGGAATAGCTAGGGTAAAGAAAGAGTGTAAGATCAAAGCATATTTTATAAAATGCTCAATGAACTAATAAAATATTTGTAAATAAGGTCTGGAACAATATACCCAGTCAATATTTTGGTAAGACATACTTAAGCAGGGCTCTTTAAATATATTTAAGTTAATGGCTTGTACTTTAAATTTTATGGAGTGTTTATCATTTTAGGTTTAATGTTATAAAAGAATGTGTTTGTTTGTTTATTTATTTTACATCCTGATCAGGGGTTCTCCTCTCTCCTCTCCCCCCAGTCCTTCCTTTTCACTTCTCCTGTTCCCACCCCAAACTCTTGTTTCTCTTCAGAATAGGGGAGGGCTCCCAAATATATCAATCTGCTTTGACATATCAAGATGCAGTAGGACTAGGCACATCTTCTCTTATTGAGACTAGCCACAGCAGCCCAGTTAGAGGAATCCAAAGGCAGACAACAGAGTCAAGAGATAGCCACTGTTTTGGTTGTTAAAGGGACACATGATGACCAAGCTGCATATCTGATACAGATGTATAGTGGTATGCTCTCCCATGTATGATCTCTGGTTGCTGGTTCAGTGTCTGTAAGCCTCTTAGAGCCCAAGTTAATTGATTCTGTTGGTGTTCTTATGGTGTCCTTGACAACTCTGGATCCTTGAATCCTTCATTCCACAAGATTCCCACATCTCCACCTAATGTTTGGCTGTGATCTCTGAATCTGCTTCCATCAGTTGCTGCATGAAGTCTCTCTGAGGATAGCTATTCTTGGTTTCTGTCTGCAAGTATAGCAGAATAAAATTAATAGTGTGAGAGGCTGGCTCTCTCATAGGATGGGTCTCAGTTTGGACCAGTCATTAGTTGGTCATTCCCTCAAATTCTGCTCCATCTCTTTCCCTGTACATCTTGTAGGAAGGATAAATTTTGAGTCACTGGTTTTGTAGGTGGGTTGCTGTCTGCATCTCTCCATTGGAAATCTTGCCTGGTTACAGGGAATGGCCATTTTTGATTATGTATTCTCTGTTGCTGGGGGTCTTGGCTAGAGTCTGCCCTTATAGATTCCTGGGAATTTACATTGTCCTAGACTCCTAGCTTGTTCCACAGCTGTTCCTCTCCCCAATTTCTGTTCTCCCTTCTGTTCTCTGTCTCTCTCAGTCCTCCACACACCTGATTCCTCTTGTTTCTCTGCCAACCAATTTTCCTCCTTCTGTCCACCTCCAAAGTCTATTTTCTTTTACCTTCTGAGTGAGACTCAAGTATTTTCCCTTGGGCCCTTCTTGTTACTTATCTTCTCTGGGTACATGGTTTGTAGCATGGTTATCCTGTACCTTATAGCTAATATCTATTTATAAGTGAGTACATACCACTCTTGTCTATCTGTATGTGTATTATCTCACTCTGGATGGTATTTTTTTTGTTCCACCCATTAGCTTCATGATGTTTTTGTTTTGAATAGCTGAGAGGTATTTCATTGTGTTAATGTACCACATTTTCTTTATTCCTTGGTAAGAGACATCTAAGTTGTTTCCAGATACTGGCTATTAAAAGAGAACTGCTGTGGAGATAGATGAGCAGCTTTCTTTGTGGATTGGCGAGGCATCTTTGAGTACGTGCTCAGGAGCAGTATAGCTGGGCCTTAAGGTAGAATTATTCCTAATTTTCTGAGAAAACACCAAATTGATTTCCAAAGTGGTTGTACAGCAACCACTAAACAGCAATGTTGCACATCCTTGCCCGCATGTGCCGTCACTTGAGTTTTTTATCTTAGGCATTCTGACAGGTGTAAGATCGAATCTCAGAGTCATTTTGATTTGCATTTTTCCTAGATAACTAACAACATTGAAAATTTTCTTTTTAAAAATTCAATTTATTTATTTATTACAATTTATTCACTTTGTATCCCTGCTGCAGCCCCATCTCTAGTTTCCTCCCAATCCCACCCTCCCTCCTTCGCCCCACCCCCATGCCCTTTCCCTAGTTCCCTGATAGGGGAGGACCTCGTCCTCTTCTATCTGACCCTATCCTATCAAGACTTGCTGCATCATCTTCTTCTGTGGCCTGGCAAGCCTGAACCCCCCACGAGAAGGTGATCAAAGAGCCAGCCACGGAGTTCATGCCGTAGATAGCCCCTGTACCCTTTACTAGGAAATGCTCTTGAAAACTGAGCAGCCAATGGGCTTCATCTGAACAGGGGGTCTAGGTCCTCTCCAAGCATGGTCCTTGGTTGGAGAATTTGTCTCTGCAGACCCTCCTGGGCCCATGTATTTTGGCTTTGTTGGATTCCTTGTGGAGTTCCTATCCCCTCCAGGTGTTTCTATCTCCCTCTTCTTCCATAAGTTTTCTGATACTCTGCCTTAAATTTGGCTAAAAGTCTCTTTAAGTGCTCCTTGTCCATTAAAGATGCCTCTCTTGAGAATTCTCTGTTCAGCTCAGTACCCCAGTACTTTTGACTTTACTACTACTACTATTTTTACAGTTCAGTCACTTTGTATCCCAGTTGTATCCCCTTCCCTCATCTCACTGTCCCATCTTCCCTCCATCTTCTTCCCTTATCCCTCTTCCCTAGTCCACTGATAGGGGAAGGCCTCCTACCCTACTGTCTGACCCTAGACTATAAGGCCCCATCAGAACTGCCTCTATCCTCTTCCTCTGTGGGCTGGCTAGGTCATCCCCTGAAGAAGAAGAAATGATCAAGGAGCAGGCAACCAAGTTCATGTCACAGACTGTATCTTCTCTCCTAACTAGAGAAGCCACATGGAGACTGAGCTGCCTATAGGCTACATTTGAGCAGGAGGTCTAGGTCCTCTCTATGCATGGTCTTTGGTTAATGCATCAGTCTCTGCTGTGCTCCCTGAGCCCAGCTATTTTTTGGCTTTTTTGGTCTCCTTGTCTACTCTCCACTCTGGGGTTCTTCTTTATTCCCCTTCTTCCATAAGACTCCCTGTGCTCTGTTAAAAGTTTGGCTCTGAGTCTCTGGATTTACTTCAATCCACTGCTGGGTGGAGTATTTTAAAGAACATCTGTGGTAGGCTCCCACCTTGTTCTCTCTCTTCTGCTGTTTCCAGCATCTATCCTATTTTCCTTCTGAATAAGAATTAAGCATCTTTCTAGGGTCTTACTTGTGCTTTAGCTTCTTTAGGTCTATAGATTTTAGTATGTTTAGAAAATATTATAGAGCTAATATCCATTTACACGTGAGTATATACCATGCATGTCTTACTGCTTCTGAGTTATCTCACTCAGGATGATCTTTTCTAGTTCCATCTGTTTGCCAGCAAATTTCATGATTTTCTATTTTTAATAGCTCAGTACTATTCCAGCAGACTGGAGGATCAATAGAATAGAACCTAAGACCCAGAAATAAATCCACACACCTACAAACACCTGTTTGTTTGTTTTTGTTGTTGTTGTTTAAGATCCAGCTATACCACTTCTTGGCTTATATCTGAAAGATGCTCACCATTAAGGACATTTGCTCAACTATATTCATAGCAGCTTCATTCATAATAGCCAGAATCTGGAAACAATGAAGATGTCCCTCAACTAAGGAATGGATACAGAAATTGTGGTACATTTCCAAAATGGAATACTACCTAGCTATTAAAAAACAAGGAAAGCAGTACCCCATTTTTTAATTTGGTTATTTGGTTTGTTGGTATAAAATTCCCGAGTTCTTTATGTATTTAGCTCTCTATCCGATGTAGGGTTGCTCCTTTTTCATTTTGTAGGCTGCCATTTTGTCTGCTGACAGAGTCCTTTGCCCTGCAGAAACTTTTCATTTTCATGAGGTCCCATTTATTAATTGTTGATTTTAGTGCCTGAGTTATTGGTGTTCTGTTCAGGTTTTTTGGCTCTGTTGGTCTCCTTGTGGATTTAAGGTCCTTTAGTAGTGTTAGGATATCCAGGGCTTGCTGTGGTAGGACAGATGAGCTCTGCTGGTGCCATTTTGCACTGGCTCTTGTTGATTGTGTTCTAATGCTGGACATTAGTTCTCTGTTTGTCTCTGGTGCTGGCCTGTCACCTGGATATTACAGTTGTAAGCAGGACTTCTGAATGTTCCTGGGGGTTGGCCTCCACAAGAAGGTAGGAAAAATCCATGCCCTCAACAACAGATCTCAGGGGACAGAGCACAGGTAACTGCTGCTGTCTATGCTGCAGAGGCAGATGGTGGGCAGGGGATTGGGAGAGTAGTAGGGGGAGTCTAACCTAGAAATTCCTCAGAGTGGAAGACATCTTAGAAAACGCTGGTAGAGCTTACAGTGGCTTGGAATTTACAACTTAGTAAGACTAGCAGTGCCTTTTTTCCATAGTAGCGTAGAAATTCCCAGTTCTGTGAAACCTAAGCACAAGTTAGAAAGCTTAGTTTTGGTTTAAGTAAATTTATTCTTATATTTTAAGTCAGACTCTTACAGCTACATTACTATACAGAAGCCGTATGAAGTTATTAGTAAATTTAAAATTAATGTGGTATCTGTTTTTTTCTGTACAAATTTTAATCTGTTTATGGTAAAAGAATATGGAAAAGAAGTCTCAGTAATTTATAAAATTTAATATATATTTAAAATTTTTTATGCATCATTACATCTTTTTAATGTGTTTGTTTGAGAAAATGTATATATCAATCACCCTGGCTGTCCTATGACACATTATGTAGAGAGACTGGCCTCAAAATCACAGAGATCCACCGACTTTAGTGATGATATTAAATAGCTTTTCTGTCTTCAAACATCTTTGTGGGTAATTTTTAAATTTTCTTTTATGTTTGTTATACTATTATATTTTCATGGTTACCATAGTAATTCTGCAAGTTTATTTTGAAATTTTTTCAATAATAATTTTAAATGTCTTATTCTTGACTTCTAAAGTTTCACCCCTCCCATTGATTTGTGTAATAGATATAGCTTTATATATTCTGTATTTATATGTAATGAATCCAAAGTCATAAAGTGTTCTCTAATGTATTAATATCTTGAATTATGTAGCGAACAAATGCATATGTATAAATACCAGCCACAGTATTACTAGCATTATAGCTCACGTGTGCTGACTTTTACAGGAGCCTTCTTTCCACTGTAGCTTTACTTAATATCCTCTCATTTTTTGCCACTAGCCTGCTTCCACCACAGTTTCCACAGTAAGACCAATGTAATGTAAAAAATCAAATACTTTGATTAATTTATTTTTTTTGAGAAAACAACTATACTAAATTTAGCAATCTGGCAAGGTTTACTTTTCTTTAGGTCTTTTTGATATAGGTGACCATAGGCCTTGGCATTCCACAATTTCAAAAAATCAGCTGCTATTTTTACCTAGGATATATGATAAGGAACCATTCTCATTTTCAAGAGGATTCATTTGCCTTTAGCTCTCAATTGTTTGGTAATTGATATTGTTTTTGCATTGTGATTTTAGTTGATTGTGTTTTAGAATATTTGACATTCCCTGACATTTATGTTCATATTTTCATAAAAATTTGAACTTCTATAAGAATTGAGTTAGTATAAGGCCTCCATTTTATCGCCCTTTTGAGTCACACAATGCATGTGATTACCAATACTTACTTGGTTCAAATCTTGTTGTGTCATACTTAAATTTTTAATCCTCCCTATTTTTCATTCTTAATGGTGTCTACTAACTGTCTTCAAAATCAGATTCTATAGTCTCTGTTGGAACCTTTGTGGACCTCCTGATTGTTTTTTTTTTTTTTTTTTAGTTTGATGGTTTTTTACTTCTGAATATTCTTTTATTTTAATTTAACTATTCTGTCTCTTTATGATGTTTTTATTTTGTTGATTTATCATGTTCTTGATTTCATTTATATCTTGTTCCTTTGCACATTGCTATAAGTCAGTGGCTATGTTTAATATTTTCTGTTCACAGACAACCGAAGCATAAATATATATTCATAATAAGTTTGATTTCTCCATTAATAAGTTATTACATTTTGCTATTTATGTGTTTATGTTTGTGAGTGCATGTGTATTTGTGTGTGTGTATTTGTATAATTTTTATAAATACAAGGCCACCCACAGTGTATTAGAATTCAATTTGGACAATTTTAAAAGAATCATCTACCTGAATGTCAAGGCAGGGTTAGAATATAAATTAAATTCATAATTAAAATGATCCTCTATCTCATCTTTGTAATACTTGATTAATGTTCATTTTAAATAAATAGTTTGTGTTTTGAAAACAAACAAGATACAGTTTAAGTATATTTTCTTCAAGTTCTTTAATTCAAGAATTAATAATAATCTTCAGCGATCATGAATTTTTTCTCTGTATTCCATCAACCACTGGAAATATGAACATTTTTCAGCATATGGTAATGCAAGTATCATCAAACTAAAGAGCAGAAATGCTCTCCATATCCTTTCCAGATCATTAAATGTGACCAATGCTAAAGCTTAAGTGAAGCAATTTGTTATGGTTGAAACTCTTGGTAATCTTTCATGGCATCGGGAGGACAGATTCCTCAGTGTCAAGGAAAAATCAAGCTAATGAAGCAATTTAATTAAAATTAATTGAATCTGATTCTGTCTCTTAAATATGAGATTGATGTTGAGTTATTTTAATATCTTTTCCTTAGGGTGAACTAATATGCATGCTTTTCTATATTTCTTCCTAGTTATTTTCTTGAAATCAATAGTTTTCACAAATAATTATGATTTAAAACTCTAAGAAATGTAAAAGAACTGTGAGGTTATTTTATGTACTCCATGCCGAGATGGTATTCTTCCTTTATTCTCTTTAGCTTCCTAACAGGATATAGTTCATAATATAGACTGTTACTTACCTGAAAACCCATCATGTGTTGAAGCTTCAGTGAATGCTTTGTTTAAATCACTGTATTTTCATCAGTATGTAATGTAAATTTTCTTGCAAACCTGCATAAGCAAACCTGGTAGATTTTAGTTCAGCAGCACACATTCCTGTTGTGGTGGTCTAGCCACAGGTATGCTGCTCAGCAAGGCTCATTGGGATAAGTATCCCTGTGGTAAGCAAACTGAGGACAAACAGACAGAGCACTTAGTGGTCTTACAGATTCATCGCTAAAAATTTCACCTTCTTCTTATAGTAAGTTTTACTATTTCATAAATAAAATAAATACTTTCGTTTTACCACCTCCACTGTACTTGCTTATGCATAAAAATCTAGGTTTCTTGCCAGGTGGTCAGTATTTGTAATTAACACATTCACTGTGTTTGGAACATAACTGCAAAAGATAGATACAATTGTGTCTGAATAAAAGTATGTTATATTTTTCCCCTAGAAAAACATTTTAGCATACATCACATAGCTTGACAATATTTTGAGTACAGTGAAATGTAAATACATTCTTTTTGAAAGGAGTCTCCATGTTACTTACTACACTAGTTGATAGGAGTCTTCCAAATGTGTGTCTTCCAAAAATTGCGCAGTGTCCAAAAATTGTAGATAGAATGTCTTTTAATTTTCTTATATATTTAATAGTGGATCTAACTCTTTTAGTTTATAAGTACAACCTTTAAAGTTCTACCTATTGTTACATTTGTGTCTGGGAGAATGAAGCATTTAATCTATTGGGGAATAGATTCACTGACTATTTTTCCAGTGTTACTTTTTGTAGTTAACAGAGCCAGGTAAAGAAGAAAATGAACTTACCAATCAGCTTAGGAATAGGTATAGTGAAAACTGTTCTATATTGCCACATTTTGGCAACTGGACACTGTCAGCATGGCAGGCTACCTGCATAGGCATCATGTGGAGAACTGAAACAGGGTAACTACAGGCATGATGAGAAAAAGCTTCAACAGCAGGGGATATCTCTAGAATGCTGGTAACAGCAGTTGACAGAACAAACCAACATGTAACAGTTGGATAGTTCGATTCAGGAGGGAATGTATAGGACCATAAACCAAATGAGGCTTGTAAACAGCCACTGGGGTTACAAATCAAAAAGCATTAAATATATATGCAATGTGGGGTCACTGATGAGACTAGTAGTGCTCTTCCGTCCGGATTTTCATGAATGGCAACAGCTATCAACTGGTGAGCAGACAACAGGGAATGTCAGTAACTTATGAAGTATAAATTACGTAGAATTTGGAAAAAAACATAATTTTAGCAACTGTCTATTTCAGTTTTGCCACATACCCATTTTAACTGTTGAGTAACTCAGCTTCAAGTAAATATAACTAATCTCATGCTAAGTAATAGGAGTTTCTAAATAAGTCTGCTCTGTGAGAAACTGGGCTATCATTCGTTATACTTACTATGACTAGTTAAGAAGAGGAAGTGCCTCTTCTTCAGTTATAGCTGTTGGGATTGGTAAAATGAGGTTTCTGCCAGCTGTTAACAATGTGTATAACAAAAGAGTTTACTAGGCTGTATACTGAAAGAAAAATAAATCATTAACACTGCAGGGGTGAGTTTTAATAGCCTTTGATTAATCTATAATCTACCACTATGGCAATACTGTTAATGGAATTTTCAATTAGATTGTTATTTGAAACACAATTCATTTTACATTTATTAAATGTTCTGCATGCTGTTATGTTGTCATTAGGTAGCGTTTAGCAAACTGATCATTAAGGCAGCAACAAGGGTCACAGAAATCATTTCCAGTTCTTACTATCTGCTAAAATATTTCTTAATAACTTTAATGCTAAGATTCTGACATCCGTTGTGTTCTAATAATGACTTATTTTCTCTAAATTTTTAACTTTATATTTCGTACTTGTTGATGAACAATTAGCATGTTATTTTACCCTTTTGAGCTCAATTTTATGGTGGTAAACACTGTTAAATGTAAATTAAAACTCAGTTTTAGTTATTTTTCTCCGTGTTGTCCATTTTTATTGGTAGGATAACTTATTGAGGTAAGAAATATGAAAGCATATTTTTGATTTTTTTTCTGAAAAGACAGTCCAATCCCTATGTTAGAGAAAAGCTAAGAGAAACAACAAATGAACATTTGAGAAGACAGCATATGATTTGGTCCAGTGGTGCTTTCTGTCCATCCCTGTGCATGTGTTTGTGCAAGTATCAGAAACCAACATCACGGACTACAAACTCAATCCCACAACAGTTCTTGCTGGAAACACACTATGTGTCAACCAGAGATCACCTGAGACCAAGAGGCAATGCAGACACAGTTACGAAATTTCCTTCCCAGATGAGGGTAATGATGTACCAGCGTGAGTTTCTATTAACAGGATAGACACTGAGGATTGTTGGAACCTGACTGTGTGTCAAAGTTTCACAGGGACAGCTGAGCTGAACCACAGAAATGAAAGACAGTTCCTTAACGTATAAACCTCTAACCATATATATATATATATATATATATATATATATATATATATATATATATATATATCAGCTGACAGAGTCTGTTTATTATAAAACATTATTTCATCTATAAAATAATTCTTTCTGCAACAAATTAAGATTTTAAAGTAAAATGTGGTCATTGCTGATAGTGAAACAGTATTATTTACTTTTTCATCCCTGTGAACAAATACTTCATGAAACAACTGCAATGAAGAATGACTTGTTTTGCCTCCTGGTTTTAGAGGGTTGAGCTACAGTTTTGTGGCCTCAGAAGATTGAGCAGAATACTTAGTGCTGTTAATGAGAGTTGAAGCTCTTATTCCCTTCTGTGTGAGCAGGAAACTGAGAGAGGAACTGGATATTGTGTGTAACCTTCAAGGACACAACACCCATTGACACACTTCTTCATACGAGGTCTCACCTCTCTAAGATTTCACAACCTCTCACTGACTGACTTAAGTATTCATACAGAAGCTTGTATGGGATGGTTAATATTCAAACCTTAATGTGGTCTTGTAACTTTACTAAAGCTATTCGAAAGGAACATGTTTATAATTTGGTTCAAAATTTCCAGGAAAAATACACATTTGTTGGTTCATTAGGTAAATCACATTAAATATCATTGTCTATGTATGGGAAACAGAGTAGATTGTACAGGTTTTATTATCTACCAACTGGACCCTGTAGTTGCATCAGAGTTAGCATAGAAGTATGATGTAAAAGTGATCATATTGTGTTTTTAAAAATATTTTAAGCAATTGAATTGATCAGACTTCACCCAAAAATTTGGTCCATTGCAAAATATCCATATTGAAGGAAATATAAAGATTCATATTAAACAAGTAAGGTAAAGAGATAATAGGAATTTGTCATTCTCCATTCGGCAAGGGCCTGGCTCTCAGCTGGGGTCTGGATCTTGTCTAACAGAACCGTATTCTGTTTCTCTCAGGACTTAAAGTTATAGTGCTAGCTCTTTTTTTTTCCAATTTCATTTTTTTTATTAATTTCACTTTATTCACTTTGTATCCCTTCCTACCCCTTCTCCAAGTCCACTGATAGGGGAGGTCTTCTTTTTCTTCCTTCATTCCTTCCTTCATGAAACCTAGTCTATTAGGTTTCATGAGGAGTGGCTGCATTGTCTTCCTCTGTGGCCTGGTAAGGCTGCTCCCCCATCAGGGTGGGGTGATCAAAGTGCAGGCCAATCAGTTCATGTCAGAGGCAGTCCCTGTTCCCATTACTATGGAACCCACTTGGAGGCTGAACTGCCATGGGCTACATCTGTGCAGGGTTTCTGATACTTGCACAAACACATGCACAGGGATGGACAGAAAGTACCACTGGACCAAATCATGTTATCTCCATGCATGCTACTTGGTTAGAGTATCAATCTCAGGGACAACCCTTGTGCTCAGATTTTTTGGTTCTGTTGCTCCTCTTGTAGAGCTTCTGTACTCTCCAGTTCTTACTATTTCCCACTCCTTTCATAAGTTTCTCTGCACTCTGCCCAACAGTTGGCCATAAACCTTAGCATCTGCTTTGATAGTCTGCAGGGTAGAGCCTTTCAGAGGCTCTTTTAACATGTGATCATCTGTGTTATTGGAAGCTCACATATCCAAAGCCTATGGCAATAACAAAGTGCTACAGCTCTTGGTTAAGCTGCTGTGTGAAACACAGTGGAGGTGCAAAACATACCTTATGCCTAGTCTGCTTGCAGCCAAGACACAAAGCTGGCAAGGCCCAGGCCCCGCTGGCCAGAGGGCAGGCCTGATGGAAGAAAAATGAGGAATCTCAGATGGTCATGAAGTGAGAAAGCTCACACCTTTATATGTGTGAAATCAAGGACAATATAAACCCCTGGCAGAGGGAGGGATTTTGAGGGTGAATGTCTTTGATTCGTTAGGTTCAGGGAGTCAGGGATACTTAGTGGTCCTATCACAAGAAGGAAAATAGAGTGTTTAATTATCCTATGGGATAGGTGGGTGATCTCCAAGTAGAAGTGAAGGTCACTGATGGACTAATATGTTTAGCAGGGTGGGCTGTTTCTAGGAATTCCTAGATGCTTGCTAGAGTAGTTTCTTTATCAGGAAAGGGTCTGGCCTGTAATCTGCCCTGAAGGCTATGTGACCTCCTTAGAAGACCTGGGGTCACCCAGATGAGGGGAGACTTTTAAGACACTGCCTAGAAGAGGGAGCCTATCATCATAGACAGAGCACAAATAAATGGTTAGCTGGAGACAATCGTCTTCAACCTTATCCAGCAGAGCCCTACTGAGTTGTAAAGCTTCTGCAAGAAAAAGAGGGACATGATTTGATGTCCTTCTGAACTACACTTCTGATGAGTTCCTGCTTTCAAATGTGACTCGAACTAGCATTTATGGATAGGTGCTTCTCTGGACAAGTCTGTACTTCCTCTGCTTTATTAAATGAGTGGTTACATTTCACTCAATTATTTTAATGTTTAAATGCCATTTTGTGTAATGTGTGTGTGTGAGAGAGTGTTGTATTTATGCATGTGTGAGTATGTGATTGTCCATGCAGGCATGTGTCTGTACAAGTGTGTGTGTGCTCCCAATGTTGATTTAGTAGATATAAGATGCTCTCCTTGTTGTATACCTTATTCACTAAGATAGTGTCTCTCAGATGAACCCAGCTCTCTTTGCTTCAGCTTGTCTGGCTAGACAGCTTATTCTTGGGATGCCCTCTCTTTGTCCTACAAATGCTAATGTTGTAAGCCTGGAAGGTCCATAAACCATCTCTTCATCTATAAACTGCCAAATTAACATATAGCACGTATTGAGTAATTATAAGGTGCTGATAACTTCTCTAAGTGTTTTAATATAATTTATCCAGTGTCCTATTCTACGGTGTTCTGAAATGGGCAATATTGTTGCTTATTTTCTGTGATGAGGAAACTAAAACACATGGAGACCATGATTAGTTAGCATAACTAAGGCTCACCTCGAAAGTTTGTCTTGTTAATTATACATTTTGCTATCTATTTCATCTATCCCTACAAAGTACAGGTGAACCCTTATTTTGTTGGGAGTGATGGTGCAGGCCTTTAATTCCAGCCAGTGAGGATCAGAGGCAGGTAGAGCTCTGTGAGCTCAAGGCCAGCCTGGTCTACAAAACTAGTTCCAGCACAGTCAAGGCTACACAGAGAAACTCTGATTTGGGAAAAACTAAAATAAAATAAGGCTGGTAATAACCTAACAGTGGCAAATCTAGAGTCATCTTTTCCAACAGCTCATGTAATCTACAGCATTTACAATATTTTCACTTGTTCTATAAAGGGACATCACTGCATTTTTGACAAAGTTGTTGTTCATAGGCTACAGATAACAGGATAATTATAAATCATATGCATATAGGACCCAATTTATGTCGTTTTGTGATATTTACTTTCCTACAGTGATCTATGATCAATATGTAGGAAATGAGGAAAAAAACCCTCAATATCTATGTTGTGTCTGTGGGAAGTTTGTGGAATATTTGTTTATTAGATTGATGTGTAATGTGTCTGTCTATTTGTAAAGTAGAAATACCATACACTTACTAGTGCTGACTCATGTTTATCAAATAGTGATTTAACCAGCATCATATTATGTGAGAAATTATGTTATCAGGCTTCACAAATTATTTTCTTAAATATTCTTTTTTGCCCTATATAATGGAATATATTCCAATTTTATTTTCTAAGTAATAAAAATTTTGAATATACTTCTATAAGATAATGACTTTTCAAAACAGTAAGCAAAAACATTATCATATATAATTATTATTTGATATTATCAAAACAGTTGTATTAAAATTAACATCCAAATGTAGTAATTCAATGATTATTTAAAAATTTTTAGTTTCTCTATAATATGTTTTATCTTATTTGGCTTTTTAATAAAATATTTCTGTAGACATCAAATAATTGATTTTTATTTATTTGTCTATTGATCAGGTGATGTTTATATATCTTTATTCTTGATGATGAATATGTAGAAAATATTATGACATTAACTTACTATGGCATTTCTGAATACACATCATACTACCTTCTATGTAGTATAAAATGTTCTAGTGAAGTACCATTCTTCATATTATTCCCCTTATGTGCTTCTTTGTAAATGTGGAAATTCACACTCACTTCTACATATCTAAAGTTTATTACATCACTATGTTAAAAATATTCACTTGGTTTTTTTTTAAATAAAAAATACTTTATTTTATATAATCTTAAATGTGCCTGTACCTCTTACGATTTTGTTGGATCATCATTTCCTTTCAGCCTTAAGAGCTTCCTTTATAGAAAATAGCATTTTAGCCTCAGCAATTTTGATAGTACTGAATTATCTCAGGTTTATTTAAGTGAGATTGCCTTTATTCATATACTTATGAAATAGTTTTATTGCATATAAAATTCAAGGATGGGTTCTTATTTTTCTCTTTGTTGTTTACTTTTTGTAACTTCAAATATGTTTCATTACATTTTTGTTAGAAATGTATTTCATAATTCAGTAGATGTCTTATTTCAAGGCATGTAAAGTATATTTTATTGTGGATACAATAAAGTATAAGATTAAGTTTAAATTTCCGATTCAGTTTCTAGTCATTTTATCATGATATATGCAGCCATTTTATTAAATGGTCAGTATTAAGATTGACTTGATACCATTCTATGAAATGAAGTAAAATCATTGGTTTTTCAGATAAATGTCGACAAATTGTCTTCTTTAACTTAAGGGACTTAGTTCTTATTTTATCACTTTCAAAATATAGTTAAGTGGATAAAAGAAGTGTAGATGTCTTGAATAGACCAACTATTGAAGAGCAGTAAACAAAATCTCTATACAAACCAGCAACATTGTACTTGAGTCATAATTACATGCAAGACATAATTTCATGGTCATGGTCAAATTATTCATCTTTGCCATTTTGGGAAGTTATCCAAGTTCTTACAGACAGGTAAACAGACAAAACAAATATGGCATAACTTAAAAAGATTCAATTTCTAGCCTTAAGTGGAGGACATTTTTCTATACAAGCTGTACCATGAATTTAGCTTGAAGGTATGCTGAGAATATCCAGCAAGCCACACAAACACATACCTCAGTGCTGTGTACTTTTACATGCATGAGGTTCAAGCAGACAGAAAGTAGACAAGTAGAATACTAATGGGTGAATTGTTGGAGAGGAGGTCCTTCCTGGAGCTGGATATTGATGATATGAACACAATAATGGGTTTATATTTTAGGTTACTGATATCTGTCTCTGTTTATCTCTGTCTCTTTCTCACCCTGTCTCTATTGCTATCTATGACATAGATATAGTATATAGTACATATGTTATGTAGTTAAAAACAAAAGTTGGCTCATATTAACCTTCCACTTATTTTTGTATTAATAAATAAATAAATGGTTTGTAAAATAAGTTTGCTTTATGGCCTTCTAGGATACTAGGTACACCTTTGGTAGAATTACTAATATAGAAACAGAGCATCTCATTCTCTCACCTCTCTCTCCTGTGTGTGTGTGTGTGTGCATGTGTATGTGTGTATACACATGCACACAACACAGCATTGTGAGATCACATTCCATTTGACTACAACGGATTTTAGAAGTTAGAGGTCAATGTACAACAGTGTATTTTCTCTGTCTACCATAAAACAATCCTACAATCATCAAAGCAGATGCTGAGACTCATAGCCAAACCTTTGGCAGATTGCAGGGAAGCTTATGAAAGAAGGGGGACATAGAAAGGCATGGAGGGAACAGGAGCTCTATAAGGAGAACAACAGAACCATAAAATCTGGGTCTAGGGGTCTTTTCTGAGACTGATACTCCAACCAAGGACCATTCCTGGAAATAACCTAGAACCCCTGCAGAGATGTAGTCCATGGGAACTCAGTGTCCAAATGGGTACCCTAGTAAGGGGAAAAAGGACTGTCTCTGACATTAACTCAGTGGCTGGCTCTGAGACACCTCCCCCTGAGGGGGAGCAGCCTTTACCAGGCCATAAACAATGCAGCCAGTCCTGATGAGACCTGATAGGCTAGGGTCAGAGGGAAGGGGAGGAGGACCTCCACTATCAGTGGACTTAGGGAGGCACATGGGAGGAGAAGAGGGAGGGAGACCGGATTCAGAGGGGAAGAGGGGTGGGGCTACAGCAGGGATACAAAGTGAATAAATTTTATTTTATTAAAAAAATAAAATGAATCCTATACATTAAACTCCATTGTCAGGCTTGAACAAGCACTTTTGCTAGCTATCTGTTCATCCTTTTCATGTCTTTTAATAGATATTATGCGTTCTCTGGCAATTAATCTGTCAATAATAATTAGGGCTCACTCTATCAAATATATGTAAATGTGCTCTCAATTATATAACATCCAGTTATATGATTCTTGATATTTGGAATAATCTAGAAGGATATATTAATTTCTTTCAATCAGAAATGCATTATTTTTATTTCTTTCTTTGAGTCTCAAATTTTTAACACCAAGTACTGAATCTATAGCCATGATTTATACATTCCAATAGATTTTTGCTTGTGTAGTAGTTTTATTGTCTGTCTAAACTATATCACTACAGCTTGGAGCCAAATATCATCCCGTCTTATGGCTTCTTTGAAGTGTGTTTCCACTAAGAAGCAGCAAGTTTACCCTTACATATATTTACCTTACATATATATTTTTTGACACTCAACCATAGTATAGTTATTATTATACATTATTTCTAATATTGGTTATTTAATTTTTGAGACCTGATTTTCTGAAAAGAAGTTTTTAAGAAAGACATTACTTTCATTAACTCAAATCTTTCCCTATTGGATGGGTTCGTTTTGATAAGGTGGCACTTGATTTTCATTTCATACTCTACTCAGTGTATTCAGTTCATGTAATTGCCTCTGAATAGTATGTGAAAGCTGTCATCATTCATCTTTGGAAAACAGCCTCATAATGAGTTACTTATGCAGTCATTACCAGCACTAACAGAAGATAAGCTATGTGCAATGGCAAAGGCTAGGATATAATTGATTTCTTTCTTCTGATCGTTAATTACAAGTGTTAAAAATCTTTCTAGATGTTGAACTCTGAAAAATGTTGACCTTTCTTCATAATATTCCAGAAATTTTGTATTTTAACCTCCCCCCCACCTTTATTTTTACTCTGTCAGAGGCAAGGGTCACTGTATTTGGTATTTACATAGCTCTTAAAAGGAACAAATTCACATTTCCTGACTTTGGTTAAAACATATTTTTTGTCTGATCTGTGAGAAACAAAGATGAGAGTTTAAAAGCTGAGGATTTGGAACTGTTTTGTGGAGATTCAAAAGGGTTTATGGAGGTGACAGGATGCAGGCATACAAGTTCACTATTTTGAGAGTAGGAAGAACCTTTCAGAGGCCATAGATTTTCTCCCTGAGGCTTACTATAACTTACACGGCTAGATATAGGTTGGATTCTGATCTCATAATATTATTTCAATAAGTCAGTGAATTTGTGATTTTGATTTGTCATAGTAAGATATGCACTTTATAAAATAAATACAATTCTACAATTTGTGTTATAGAATCTCACAATTTAGTTTTAGGATTCTCATACATAAGAAATACTCTTTCTTTTGGTTTTATTTATTGAAAATAGTTTTTTTTTCCATGTTATATATCCTGATTCTGGTTTCCCCTCCACATTTTCCTCCCACTTCACCCTACCTTACCTCACATCTGGATCTACTCACTTTCTATCTCTCATTAGAAAACAAGCAAGAATCTTTGAGAAAATCATAAAATATGATATGATTAACAAACACTAACATTCAAATTGGTAAAATAAAAAAGATAAAAAAGAGCCCCAAAGAAGTTATAAGAAGCAGAGACCTGCTAATTCCCAATTCAAGAATTTCATAAAAGCCTTAAACTGAGTCATAATATATATGCAAAGGGCCGGTACATTGCTTGTCCAGGAGTAAGCAAGTAGTGAGTTAACAGGAAATGAGTATCTTTATAAACAGAGCTGCAGAAGCTAAAGGCTGCAACACAAGAATTTGCAGATAAGTATGAAATGATTCTGCAGTGACAGCCTGTTAGGATCCATTGAAAAGAGCGAATTCAAATAAAGAAGGTGTTATATTATTAATTAAGTCACTTGTTAGATAAGTCAATTTACACAACAATAAAGAACAGCAGAGGGATTGGGATTGCCAGGGTCTTGAATTGAAAGGTAATGGTTGACTATAACATGGATGAGGTGTTTTCTTGAACTGATGAAGCTAATCTTTTTAAGAGTTGTACAAACAGATGAATGCAATTTTACCAAATGAGAGAACTTGAGAGCTAAAAGTGATTTTTGCTGATTGAATAAAAGAATAATGAAATGAGGCATGCAATGTGATCATTGGTCAGTTGCCTAAGGAGAATAAATTTTCGATGTGTGTCGTGAAGAACATACAAAGTGTAATAGAAAGTCAGAGTAAAAGTAATAGATACTTTTTCAAGATGGTTCTTAGTTAAGAAAAGAAAAGACATATCTTCAGGACTGTGCAGTTGAGTAAAGGAAAGTTGTTATCAGAAGAAAGAAACCTTGGAGATAAATGTGGTAGAAATGTAAAAAAGAAAATGAATATTAAAAGTAGAGTAAATAATAGATGTGGAAGGCTTAGAGGCCATAGAAGGTAATAAAAGGAGAATAGCAGATTTTCTAATATAAAAGGCTGAATAAAATAAAGAATGTAGGTAGAAAGCACCGATTTAGTGGCGTACTATCTCACAATGACTAACGTTAAAATGTTGTTCATTGGAGTATTACACAAAAATGCTGCAAGAAGTAATTTAGCGACTCACCTTCCCTAGTAGTTGTGAATTCTCAGGTTTTACTGTTAGTTTTGAATTTGTGCTCCCCCACAAACTGTGTACTGATTGCCCTCAACAGTGGTTTTTGCTGTGATGGTGTACATAGAAAATATATTTCCCCCCCAAACTGAGAAATATGAAATTGTACTTAAAACATGATAAAACACAAATTTATGAAAAAAAAGTCTTTGGCAATCCTTGCGTAAGATTCTTCTTATTCCTGTTCAAGTTTGAAAACCACTATGCTAACTTAAAGAATGCTTTCTTTTTGGTCATTTTTAGGTTTTTGATTGTTTGTTTGAAACAAGGTTTCTCTGGTTTGCCCTAGCTGCCCTGGACTTACTTTGTAGGCCAAGCTGGCCTTGAACTCATAGAGATCTGCCTGTCTCTGCCTCCCTGAGTGCTGGGATTACTGTCCTGCACCACCATGCCCAGCTAAAGGGTGCTTACTTTTAATCTCAGACTTTATGTAATATTAAAATAATGATAATTAATTCTATGATATAATCACCTATTTTCATATTTAATTTTTCTTATAAAATTATATAACTGCTTCTCTAAAATACCGCTTAAAATGAAGAACCATAATAATAAAATCATAGAGAAGTCTTCAGAAAAAATACAAAATTTAAGGAAGAAATATGATTTTATTAAAATGATTTATATAAAAACTTTATATTAAAGCAAAATATGTCCTCCCTATCCCACTAACTTAAACACTCCTTTTCCCCCTGTCATATGAACTTCTTCCTGGTTTTCTGACCCCATCCTTATATGCTCCCATTTGCATATGAACATTTAACAATAAATGACTAGAATCTTTACATGAACATGAACAAAAATATTTGCATTTCTAGAGCTAGATTATATTTCTCACTACATTCCTTTTCTTTAGTTTTATCCATTTTCTACGAGTTTTATGATTTCATTTTTATTTATGGCTGAATAGAACTCCAGTGTGTATATGTACCATGTTTTAAATAAAATTTAAGATTTTTTTCTCTAGTTTCTAAAAGAATGTCATTGCAGTTTATAGGCTTTGTTATTTAACATTTGAGAAAGATTTTGTGGAGTTGGCAGAGTGTGTAACACTTCTACAGAGCAGAGAGAAGGCAAAAGATAAAAATTTCAATGTGTGGTTAATGAAGCATAAATCATTTGCTTTGAAGGCCAGATGCTTAGATGTAAGTTAGAGGTTTTGTATGGCAATGGGCAGTTCTACTAAATGACTGTATTATTGGGTTTTAATTATAATATACCCTAGAAAATAAACCATCAGGTTTGAAGTTTACCCTTTGAAAATGATTGGGATTAAAATTTTTCATGGCACTCTCCTATAGTAATGCAATTCCTACCTGTGACTCAGCTGTTTAAATATTTTAACAAAACAATCAATTCTACTGTCTGCAGAGTTTTGTAAGAAAAAAACTAAAGATCAAATGATTTTGATAAAAAATACTTAGTCTAGCAATTGGATTCAGGGGTCCATTATATTGGAGGATGAAAAGAAGGGAAGGAGGTCCTCCCTATCAAGGGACTAGGGAAAGGGCGTGGGGGAGAAGAGAAAGGGTGGGTAGGACTGGAAGGAGACATGAGGGGGGTGCTGCAGAGGGGATACAAGATGAATAAACTGTAATAAGAAAGAAAGAAAGAAAGAAAGAAAGAAAGAAAGAAAGAAAGAAAGAAAGAAAGAAAGAAAGAAAAAAGGAAGGAAGGAAGAGTCCAGCTTCAGCACTTGAATGAGCAAGGCATACAAGGAGATATATCATAAAGAAGTTAAAAATCTGACCTTAGAGAGAACAGCATTACGTGAAGACCTAGAAAAGGTGCTGAGTTTATGTACTAAGTGTAATGGCTGTTCAATAGCCTGGCACCCATTTCTTCTGGAAAGAACATCTGGATGAAAGTAAAAGGAATGTCAGAAGCAGGTATGGAGATACCAACTGAATGGCATGTCTATATGGTTGTTTCTCGGCTCGAGTACTGCTAGATGTAGTTGGTTTGGTAGATGCTGCAAGCATAAGAATCAGGACTTAAGGAGATTATGTTTCTAGATTGAGTTCAGTGCTGTTTTTGTTTTTTTCAAGTATGTATCATATACACATTTGAGAAATTTAAATCCTGTTTTGGTTTTCTTTTTTAAGTAATGTTGTTTACACTTTTAAAGACATACTGAACAATAAGAAAGGCTAGTGAAAAACAAAACTGTCATGAAAGCAGTTTTCAGCTCTCCATGTCTGTTTCTAGCCCACTCTAAAATGAAGATCAAGGTCTCTGCTGTACTGAGTGAGCCTTTGAATCCCCACTGAAACAGGCTGATGGCGTGAACAAATCTAGAGTGTGGTTTTGATCTAAAAGACTGATTTCAATGTGTCTGTGATTCGCTTTCAGTATGTACTTCAGTCTTCTTCAGTGTTTGGGTTGTTAAAAACTGTACTTTATGTTTCATTATTTCTGAAACAGTTTATCTTCACAGAATATAGGAAATGTCTAAAGAGCCTTTTTTGAAATAATTCCTAAATAGTGAGTTTAATTATAAAAATAATATGTGAAAAAATTGACCACTGATTTCTTCATGTGAAATATCATGTGATAAGCTCATGTTACTGAAGACCCATTACTAAAATAAACAGTGTTCCTTAAGCTTATCAAAACTGCTTGCATGGAATAAACTGGGAAAGTGTCTGTGACCTCATACAAACCGCATGTTCAAAATCTACTTACAGAGTATGGGAAAATTTATTATGATGATTCTGTTTGTTCATTGCAGGGGTTACTTAGATTTTGTGGAGTTTTTGAACCTCCACATTTTTCCCTTTCAAATAGTTCTTTTTTCATGTTTCCTGAGTAAATTTCAATGTAACTTCTTCTATCACTATTCTATCACAACCTATATAACTCTATTAATATTTAAAAATATTAAAATATTAAATGTAATTAATTATTAAAATTTAAAAATATTAAAAACCATGTAAATAGAATCAGAAATTTCATGGTTATTAAAAGCTCCAAAATGTTCTGTTTTAAATAAAATGAAAGTACCAATTACACCAATAATACCAGACTATGAAAATAATGTTTTTCTTCCTTTTCTGTTTTATTTTTAAAATTTATTTATTTATTACACTTTATTCACATTGTATCTTCCCCCCTCCCATAAGCTCCTTCCTCCTTCCCTCCCAGTTCCACCCTCCCTCCCCCTTTCTATACCTATGCCCCTCCCCAAGTCCACTGATAGGAGAGGTCTTCCCCTCCTTCCTTCTGATCCTAGTCTACCAGGACTCATCAGGAGTAGCTGCATTGTCTTCCTCTGTGGCCTGGTAAGGCTGCTCCCTGCTCAGGCAGGGGGTGGGAGGATGATCAAAGAGCAGGCCAATCAGATCATGTCAGAGACAGTCCCTGTTCCCATTACTATTGATCCCACATGGACACTGAACTGTCATGGGAGCAACAAAACCGAAAAATCTGGGCACAGGGCTCTTTTCTGAGACTGATACTCCAACCAAGGACCATTGATGGAAATAACCTAAAATGTATTAATTACAGTTTATTCACTTTGTGTCCCAGCTGTAGCCCCCTCCCTCAACCCTTCCAATCTCACACTCCCTCCTCCTCCCATACCCCTCCCTCAGTCTACTGACAGGGGTGGTCCTCCTCCATTTCCATCTGATCCTAGCCTATCAGGTCTCATCAGGATTGTCTGCATTGTCTTTTTCTGGGCCTAGTAAGACTACCTCCTCCCTCACCCCATTTAGAAATGCAATTGGGATGGAAGAGGAAGAAAAGGGGAACAGGACAGGAGCCTACCACAGAGGGCCTCTGAAAGACTTTACCCTGCAGGTAACTTTACCAGATGTTGAGACCCATAACCAAAGTTTGTGCAGAGTGCAGGGAATTTTATTGAAGAAGTGGGAGATATAAAGACCTGGAGGGAACAGGGGCTCCACCAGGAAAGCAACAGACCCAAAAAATCGGCCCAGGGGTCTTTTCTGAGACTGATACTCCAACCAAGGACCATTCATGGAGATAACCTAGAGCCCCCCCGCACAGATGTAGCCATGGCAGCTCAGTAGAAATCAATTTTTACCATATTATTTCCTATGTGATAGCTAACTCTGTGGGTACTCACTTAGTAGCTACCTTGTAGTGACCAATTGCAAAATCCTCATTGGAAAATGAAAAAAAAAAACTGATAAAACTATAATGGTATCAATTTAAATTCCCCAGTACATTTTCCTTATTAGGAATTGGCAAGTTCAATTTAAATACTTATGTATTTAAATTGCTATTTGTGCTATTTGTGATGTATCCTAATTCTGCAATTCCCAAATGCTCAGATCTGGTAATGTAAGTTTGGGTAATAGTTTGTACAGATAATTCTCAAGGGTAATCTATCTCTGGCATTAATATTTTCTACTAAGTAGTATAACTTTCAGTGGCAAATGTGACTTGAGTGTGAAAAAAGTCTTGTTACACTGCTACAAAACATTAGCACAAAATATTCCATAATTATCATCATAATTATCTGTTTTGTATATATGCAAATCTTAAGAATCCTCACCACACTTATATTTACTTGCTCAAGCAATGACGTCTGACATAATTTTTCTCTTTCTTCATATGTCCAAATGTACCCTTATCATAGTACTTTGCCATTTTTATGACTATATTCATACAATTCTAATGATTTTTAAATCAAGATTAAGTCTATAAATCCTGTTCAGATTATTGCATTGTATGAGTAAATTTGAAATTTCATTAATTAATGAAAATGTAATCATACAAATACTAGAAATACATGTCAACATGTGCCTCAATGTTGTAAATTATGATATTAAAGAATAGTAAATTCCCCCTTTTGGTTTGGTCTTTGTACATAAGCCAGTATTGAAAGTGTCCAGTGACCAAACAATCCTTTGCTATTAATAAAGGTGAATGGAAAAATATTGAGAAACATCGAAATATTCTATATACTCACAGGACAGTGAAAAGAGGATGGATACCGCATGATTCTACTACTCTGAGGTTTCCATGTTAACAAAGTTACCTTGAGAAACAGCTCCAGTCTATAACCCTTAATTGTTCGTTTCCATGCACAAAAGAAACTATCAGCGAAACAAACAGAGAAACATAGAATGGGAGTTATACCAATTTCAGGTGCTAAACTTTTGATAAAAGACTAATTTCTAGAATTTACAAACAACTGCAGAAATCGAATACAAATAAATAAAAATGATAATCAACAAATGAGCTGATGACTTGAATAGATGGATAATCTTCTAAATAAGCAAACCATAAATATGAATCAACTATTTTAAAAAGTATTCAGCAACTGTAGGCATTAGAAAAATGCGAAATCAAACTGCTATAAGTAACTTACCTATTCAGATGTCTATCATCAAGACAGCTAACAAGTGTTGGAGATAATTTGGAGAAAGTTGAACCTCTCATTCACTAATGGTGTGGTGCTGATGAAAATATTCATATAGAAACTAAATTGAATGTCCTTCAAAACATTGAAATAAAACTACTACTACTCTTCTCCATTTCACTCCTACGTATATACCTAACGAACCATATGCTCTAACATAGACATATTTGAACTGCCTTATTTGTTGCTGCTTTATTCATATAGCAAATAAATGGAGCTAACCTACATGTCCATCAACAGATGAATGGAAAAGGGAAATTTGGTATAAATAAAATGGAATACTATTCAGCTCGCATGAAAACTGAAATCTCAAAAATTGCCGGAAAGTAGAAGGATTTATAGTGTGTGATATCAAGCTAGATCACCCAGTATTAGAAAGAAAAAGTGAGAAATATTTATATCCGTATCCTGGCTTCAATGTATACATGGCATATGTATTTGTATATAAAATATATGTAAAAACTAAATTAAAAAATACATGTGTGATACTTAACATGTAGAAAAAAATCAAGAAATGGTAGGTTTAGATGATGGGATGGAGTACAGATAAATGGCACATGAGTTGTGAAATAATATATAATAAGCAATATATAGTATATAATATATAAAACTCATTGTTTTCTAGTTTTAACTGTGTAAATGAGTTTTTATGGGTTTTTGTGATACACCAGTTCTAAAAAATGTAATTTACAGTGCAAGTGTAAGATGGCTGTTTCCACTATATGGAAGTTCACTAAGAAGGACAGGCAAGGCTCCGCCTCTGGGCAGGTACTTGCTGCAGAAGCTGCATTAATCTAGCTGTATGAGGTTCTCAGATGCAATTTCTTTGCAATAAAGTGACTTTGTAAAAAATTAAGACAAAACAATAAAAGCCAAAGCAAAGAACCTACTGAATTTATCTATATTTTCTTATTTCAACTACATTCTGTTAGCAGAGGAAAATGGTTTACCTGTGGTCTATTATTTTTGACAATCTATGTTTCCACCTAAGAAATATTTTGTTACTGTTAATCTACACAGGGAAGAATGTTAATGATTTTCAAAGATATATCAGAATCTAACCTTTTCTTGTATTCTAGATAGGTCAAAGCTTGTAATTTCCAAGCAGGCTTTTACGTGCCTTTTAAAATTTGTAAAGAAGCACTATTGTAGTCATCTAAAGTTCAAGTACTCTCCTATAGTGTTTCCCAATTAAATAGTTATTGCTCTGAGAATTCATCTTCTAGTTCTTTAGCACTCTCAGGTGGATGGTTTGTCAACTGACCTACAGCCATTAAGCTTGCATAACTATCCCCAACTATTTGGTCCTTGTTTTAATTATCATTGCTCTGAATTCAACCATTTTGAAAGTATTACCATAAGTGAAGAGAATTAAGTTTAGCAAGGATGATTGCATTGTAGTATAAACAAGGTAAAATAGCTAGTAATTTAATTTTTCAAATTCAATAATAAATGTCCCCACAACGAAATGTAGTTTATGTAGTCTGCTCATTGTGGAAGAAAGATGGCTACTCCTTTGTGCTGAGCTGGGCCTGGGACAATGGCTTGTACACATAGATGCTATTGCTGAAAATCAAAGGATCATGATTGAAAGCAAAATATAAGGAAATAGTACAAAGGGAAAAGACATGAAACAGTATAATTAGAAAATGCAGACATTAAAGAACCCCAAGGGAATGTGGAATATTAGAGTATTAGAAAATATTCTCTCCTCGATGAAGGAGAGGCTTTTAAAAATTATTTATTATATTTTATTCTCTTTGTATCCCCCTATAAAGGCCTCCCTCCCCCTCCTAATCCCACCTTCCCTCCCCCTTCTCTACACATGCCCCTCCCCAAGTCCACTGACTTTTGATCCTAGTCTATCAGCCTTACCAGGCCACAGAGGAAGACAATGCAACCACTCCTGATGAGAGCTGATAGACTAGGAAGGATAGGCTTTTAAAGAACTCTTTGAATGCCTTTGCTTGCGGCCTGGTGCTGGAGGGTGAGTAGAATTCCAGCTCAGCAGTTGCTGACTCTAAGCTCCACAGCTTGCTTATTTATACAACACAAAGAGCAGTATGTCTAGCATTGAGGCTTGTTAACATGAAAATAGCAATGAGTATAATCTATATATGCCATTTTCATTAATATATAACGAACAGTATTAAATAAGAACAGTAATTTAAAAGTTATTCTTACAGAATAAAATTAATTGGATGCCTTCTAAGTGGCTTCAAGTAACAAACTTATTTGAGTTAAGTGGCTAACACTCCTGACTTATTTTGCAATTACTGCAGTTATGGAAACACACAGTCAAATCCGGTGACTTATCAAATACTTCGCAATATCTGTGGAACATTTTTGAGAGATACGTTATACTTTGAAGTATATGTGAATAAAGTCATTGAAAGAAGAGTGATGATGTTTTAATTAAACACTACTGTAGATGCTATGGCTTGCTCTGAATTATCACTCAAGGGCCATACTTGCTACGGTTTTTCTTGTTGAAATAAAAATACTGTATTTGTTGCATGAAACAAATCAAAAGGAACACATTCTTCATGAGCCCTTGAATTGTGGTTTTTCACTCATGTGAAAAAAATATTTCTTGGACTCAAGAATGTCTTACCCAGTTTGGAAAGACTTTTTTTTCTGTCTTCTTAAGTTACCTCTTTCTCTCTTATTCTCTCCGTTAATTCTTTCTGTTCTCTGAATATTTCAATGCAATAATTAAGGACAAGTATAGTTCAGGTTCACATGGGAATAACTCTGTGTCACCCAATTCTATATCTTAATTGTTTTCATCATATAATTTTCTTTTTGTCACTATTTTGAAATGTTAGCAGAATAAGCTAAATGTGCAGGTGTGACTGTTACTTTTCTTTTAATAAAATTTACTTAGACTAACAAAGGCCTACACTGTTAGAGTTATGTGAAAGAAAAAAGAATATAATACAGAAAAATAACACATTTTGGGTAACTGTCCATTTTAAATTTTCTTAATTTATTATTGTAGAATAATATAGAATTTAGAAAGCACTGAGCATTTTTTAACCTGTCAACTAAAAAATACATTAATTGCATTCCATACATTCAATTTAATTGTTCCTTAAGTATTACTATGTTTATAGTAAAGGAAATTCACTCATGCATTTTTCTTTGTTATTTTTGAAGTACATAACTTCCTCTCATTTTTTTCTCCCTTTTGCCCATCTCACTTACTCCTAACTTGAAAGTTGATACTTTTCCTTTGACTTTATCTGATACATACATATATATATATATATATATATATATATATATATATATATATATATATATATATATATTATGTTGACATGGACATAATATAAATGAATCATACAAACATACAAATAGAATCAACTGTGCCTATTTACATTTTTTTGGAAGACTGACCACTGTGTATTGGTAACTGATGAGAGCCCACCCCTGTGAACACCTAACTGTCCTCCTTCTAGCAGTTAATTACTGCCTGTGAATCTTTTGCTACAGTTGGGACCCTGTGAAATTTTCTCTTTTACACAATAATATTTGTATCTTTTTTTGCTCTTGTGCTTTCTTGTATTTGCAAACATCTCTAGGAGAGACTGTTTTACAAAAGACTTCTTGGTATTCTGGCTGTTACAATCTTTCTTTCTTTTCGATGAAATTCCCTAGGAAAATGGATGCAGGAAATGTGATGTAGGTGTGTCAGGTACTGCTAGGTTCCCCATGATCTATTCATCTATGTATTTTTGACACATATTTATTAAGAGACTACAATGTCCAAGACATTTTTGAACGTTCAAAAAGAGCAGTGAGTGAGAAGACCAGATCTTCCTGATGAGACAGTGGGTCAAAACAGAGTGTCTTTAGAGGCACACAAGCACCTCTGCATGTGTAAGTGGTACACTAGGGCTTCCTGCTTGAGGCTTTTGGAATCAGAACATCACTTTACAGAAATTTAAAAGTTCTCCCTATCCTAACAAGTTATAAACAGCCTTCATAGTCTGTTCATATACTTCTTTATTAATCATGCCTTTGAATTTTACTTTCAAAGACTAGTGAGAGTTAGAAAAGAAATTTTCTGTTTGTTTGTTTGTTTGTTTGTTTTTTCCAAAGATTAGATTTTGGGACCATTGTCAGCTAAAAATTAGTCACCATAATTCACTGGTCATTACATAAACAATATTTATTCTGCCTTTATCATTATGGAGCCCACATTCAAATGTTTCAAATTTCCTTAGATTCAACAATAAAAATTTTTTGGTGACTTCTTACATTTTTTTAATTTATTTTCTTATTAATTAGAGTTTATTCACTTTGTATCCCAGCTGTGGCCCCTCTCCCTAGTCCTCTGGTAGAGCTGATACAGGAGGTCTTCCTCCCCTTCTATTTGACACAGCCTATCAGGTTTCATCAGGATGGAATAGGAAATTCAATACCACATTTATGGTTCTGACGGAATCGACTCTCTAGTTGACAATGAAAGGTTAATTTGACTTTTCAGGATGGCTCTTTCATGTAACTGCTTCCTCCAGCTACTAGTCTTTTGGTTAGGCTAGGTGTACATAACTACAGCAGTCCCTAAGCACTTGGATCCATGTAGGCTTCTCTGTCATTTGTCTGAAAATGTTGTCAGTCATTACAGGACCTTATCTGGATATTTGTCCTGCTATGTTCCTTTTCCCAGCAATGGTCCTGTGTAATAAAAACTGTGTCTAGGAACTTGGATTTAGATAGTTAAATTAGTTATTTAGGGAGTCTATCAAATATATGACTCTAAGTACCTGAAAGCAGCTGTTCTATTACTAGAGAGAGATGTTGGCGACAAATGAGCCATGGCAGTCTAGACACTTCATCAATGCAGGGCATTGCAGACTGAAGTAAAGGGAAGTTCTAAAAATGTTAAGATCTTGACAGGTGATAAATGTATGACAGAACCACAGTCCATTAAAAGTTAAGAATATCTTACATTGGGAAATTGTAATCAACTTTCACAAAACCCTGAAGTTCTGCAGTCAAGTTTAAGTGTGGGCATATAAATTCACTAAGATGTCCAGAAAGAGTCACCTTATTGATTGTATGTGTAAAGAATGGCATCATATAAGGAAATGACAACAGTTATAACAAGAGAAAGAAACAAAAAAGAAAGAAAACTCAAAAAGAGAGAGAGAGAGACCAAAGGGGAAACCAATAACTTCTGATGTTTGTATTTCAGTATGTCAGATGTATGTACAGCTTTTACAAAATAAATTTTGTGCTAATAATTTTGTGACATATGTATTTACACAAATGATTACATGTATTATAGGCAGAACCCTCTGCAGTCATTTTGACAATGGTGGTTTGATTTTTGGTTCTTACTGTGTCAAGATATTAGTGCATCCTGGATAGACATAGCTGATAATCTGCGCAATAAAATTTTTTCTCCAGAGCATATTTCTACTTTCTATGCCTCTTAGGTGACAGTAAACCCTATTTTCTTATTTGCAGACATACTTTAACCACTTATTGCATCATCATACCACAATGCGGATGTTGCTTAGATTTTAACATAGATTTAATTTTTCACAACCATACCTAGTATTTAAAGTGGAAAAGTTGTGTTCTACATTATTTGAAGCTCTATGAAAAGATGTTTACCATTTTCCCCTTTGCAAACAGTTTTTGGATAAAAACATTCTTTGACAATATGCAATCTGTCTGGATGCTATCCACTCCTTCCTCCTTCCACCAGCATCCCTGTCCTCCAACTCACTTCCCTCTGATTCTCATGTTTTCTCCTTTTTTCCATAATGCTTAAGTCTGATTAGTTCTGTCCTTATTACTAAAATCAGTGTTTGGTCAGTGCTTCAGCCACAACCCACTGTGCTGCAAAATTCTGATTTGAAGTCAGTGTATCTATGCACATTTATAAATATGTCATTTTTTGTTATACAATACACAAAATCAAGATCTTATAGAATTATTTTAACTTAGTTTTCTCTAACTCATCAGCATTAAATTTGGAGATATATAAATTTTCTTCTACTATGTTAAAGTATATGCCTATAAATTACATTAAACCTAACAAAAGAATAAATATAGATGATATTTAAAATTCAGTTTCTTAAAATTTTTGTTCATCCATCTCAATAAGTAAAGATCTTCTCAGAAGTGAAGTAAGTGTTGAAATGAGGATACAATGTGTATTGGAAATATGTGAATTCTGAAGAGAATCGGTGGCAAATTCATTCTAGTGCATAAAGGCAAAATTGTAAAATGAAATATTGAAAATAGATATTAAAGTTAGCATAGGGAAAAATTTGAAAACAATGGAACAACCAATATGTTAAACACCTCATCATTCACAACCATGTACTGTGTTTATATTGATTTCTGTGATATTGGAGAGGAAAAAGCAGAGAAAATAAACAGGAATGAGTGTAGGTGATACTGTAAGGTCTTGGGTCCCACAGTCTGTAACGGCTCTAGGCTTCCCACAATTTATATAAAGTGAATAAAGCCTTTTACTTGATTTCATGAGGAAAGAAAAACTGAAGAAGTTTTTACAACATCTAACCAGATAAGATAGCAATGTGTCAGATAAATTGAGCAAAGAATAAATGAAACTTTACATACAAAAAAGTTTATGACACACTAAACTACTCAATAGGTACCAATAATTTCTGGAAATTATATAAATTCCCTTTACATATTTAGTAACTATTCAGTGGCAATAACCTAGGTACTACTGTATTTTCAAGTATGCGTGCATGCATACAACTGTATACTTAACTACCAATGGTTTAACTTTCCAGATTACTCTAAATCAATATCTACATTACAGTTCTCCAATTGATCTTCAAAGTGGGAAGCTTGGAGGAAAAATGACTAATCTGATGTGTCTGCATCTTACCTAATTGATGCTAATTTTGAGGCATTACAGAAGAATGCTTACACTGACATGATTTTATAATTTTGCATATTTTGGGGGAGTGAGTAAGAGGACAAACTTTAAGCACTTAATTCAGTGAAAGTTCTATTAGGTTTTCTTTTTTATTTATTTCTTTTACTGTGAGATTGTGCCTGCAAGTAATCCAGTAGCTACATCCAAAGAGTTTCACTGTCTTGCCTACCTAAACCTGAGCTTAATTAACACAACAATAAACATTCAAAAGTGGACAGGGACCCCTTCACAAGGAACTACAACACTTAAGAAAAGCTGAGAGCATGAGAAGTAGTCTTCCTCCACAGAGGAGCACACCGGTTGATTACTATATTTTTCTTGATATGTTAGCTCTCATAGACACCATGTTGTCTGACTATAGAAAAACACTTAAGCTAGGGTGAAACTCTGCTAATGCACCGTGAGGCTGGGCCAACCATAATGTGGATTCTTTCTCTCTCAGTCATATTCCTAAGACTACAATATGATAAGCTTCCAAGAAAAAAAAAGAACAAAGATAGAATCTATAACTAAATAAAAATAGTGAAACTGCAGATAATATATAAATGAACTGCTGTTTCTAAACACAAAATTCTTTGTGAACATCTGTGCTTGCATTATGACTAATAAGGAAGTATTTATTTTTAACTGGATGAAATTCTATCAATCATTCAGCTACGAAGTATGCTCTTATTACTGACATTAAGCTATTTTATACAAGTAGTTATTTTTATTTTTTGGCTAATTGTATATTATCAATAATTTAAAAATTCCAATAGATTTTTAAAAATCAAAATACCACTAAGTGGTTCTCACTAATAAAGTTTTTTAAATAACTTCTAATTTCTTAACACTTACAATTTGTACTAATTGCAAAGTAAATGCTATTTTGATGAGCTTGTTTAGACCAAAAAATTATAATTAAAATTGTGATTTAAGGGTGTTTTCATCACTTCAGAGCGATTCACTCCATATTTCTTAGCAAACTAAGCATGCTACTCAAGTATACCAATATGCTGAGGATGGTCAGTGTAGGTCCCCGACTGAGAGGTTCTTGAACTAAAATTGAGAAATCCAGGAACCATCTGTTTGTGCTCTGACCTGGAAGCTTGAATGGTCAGCTATCAATTTCTATGCTTCTTTGAGGTAGAGGCAGAACATATCTTTCTACAACTGTAGGACTGAAGTGCCCTGTTTTCTGTTGGGGAGCATTTGTATGTTTACTTGTGGTGAGTGCACAAGCACATGTAAGTGGAAGACAGAAATGTTTCCCTTATACACTCTTCTGCCCAGTTCCCTGAGATGAGATCCCTGTTTGAACTGGCAGCTTAGCTATTGGCTAGAACAACTCTCCAGCACTCCCCAAGTATGCTGCTATCTGGGATCATGCTCATGCCCAAGATATCCAGCTTTTGTTTGGGTACTAAGGATTTGATCTCAAGCTTCCAAAACAAATAATTCCCAGACTGAGCCACTTCCTGAGTCACTGTATCTTTTTTTTAAATAAATTTATTTATTTTTATATCAATCACACGTTAGGTTTTTTGCATCCCATACGTAGCCCCCTCCCTCACTCCCTCCCACCCTCCCCAACCCTCCCTCATCTCCTCTCTGCCCCCTCCAAGTCCACTAACAGGGGAGGATCTAGTCCCCTTCCATCTGACCCCAGATCATCTTGTCTCCTCAGGGCTGGCTGCAATGTCCTCCCCCCCCCCCTCGGGATCTAGCCAGGCTGTTACTCCCTGGCATGTATTGGGGAGGGAGTCACTGTATCTTATTGGCTGTGCGATCAGTTATCTGCTTCTAGAAGTCAGCGTGGGGGTCATTACACTCCGTGCCCCACATTTTCTATGATAGAGAACCTTGCTCTTACATTCCAAATACATGGGACTTGCAACTTGATAGAGAAGCCTTTTACCTTGAAAAGCTTTGCATGAAAAGGTTAACTTAGATGATAACATTTCTTAGATCTAGCTGAAGAATACTCAACACAACTGCAGACTACCCATTCCTATGAAACAGAGCTATAGTAGTCCCTACAAGAGTGTGACAATGGGGTCAGCTGGATTTCAGCCATCTACTTTACTGTGATCAGCATGAAAGACCAGATTCTGAACTGTCTAAAAGTAATACATTTACTAAATAAACTGTGTATATTTTTAAAGACAATGCCATTTTTAAAAATGTTTATATGTATGTTCGTATACATATATGTTATATTTTAAATTTTTGTATATTTATTACTAACTGAAACATATTTTGTATTTATCTATCTCTCTATCAGTCAATCTATCTATCTATCTATCTATCTATCTATCTATCTATCTATCTATCTATCTATCTATCTATTTATTTAGATTTATTCTCTTTGTAGCCCAGCAGCAGCCCTCTACCTCATCTCTCCTCCCAGTCCCACCCAGGATCCCTCTTTCCCACCTATGCTCCTTCCCTAGTCCACTGAGTTCATGTCAGAGGCAGCCCATGTACCTCTTAATAGGGAACCCGCTTGGAAACTGAGCAACCTATGGGCTTCCTCTGAACAGGAGGTCTAGGTCCTCTCCATGCATGATCCTTGGTTGGAGTCTCTTGAGGACCCCTGGGCCCAGGTATTTTTGGTTCTGTTGTTCTCCTTGTGGAGTTCCTGTCCCTTCCAGGTCTTTCCATCTCTCTCTTCTTCCATAAGGATTCTTGCACTCTGCCCAAAGTCTGACTGTGAGTCTCAGTATCTCCTTCGATACCCTGATGTGTAGAGTCTTTCAGAAGACCCCTGTGGAAGGCTCCTGTCCTTTTCCTTGTCTTCTCCTACTTCTGAGTGAGCTTTCAGCTTCTTCCCAAGGGTCCTCCTTGTTGTTTAGTTTATAGGACAATATTAGCACTTGAAAATATTGTTTCAGTTATGTCTTTTAAATAGTTTTTCAAAAAGACTTGTTATTTAATGAATCATATAAAAATTTTCCTACATTGTTTAATAAATTATTAACTGTAGATACTGTATTGTCAAGGTTATGCATAAAATTTGTACAATATTTTATTAGAAATTTTACTAATTGGTACCACAGCAACATTTCAGTTATATGTATCTATATTTCATAGGCACAATTACAATTTTCTTATTATTGTGAAAGCTAGCAAATTAGTATCCTTATTTTTCATTTTAGGAAATATAAAGCCTTGAAATCTATTTATAATTACATTGAATCTGGGCATTTCTAATTTACATATATCTCAAATAACACTTCCATGTGTTTTGTAATGTCTTCATGGCTTACATCATTTTCCAGCTATTTTATTATACAGAATATTAAAATGTAACAATAGAAGACTGAACCTCTATGATGGCGGCACCTTCCTATATGTTATATATTTTATTAGATAGTTTTATAAATACTGCTAAGCTGTATTTGAAAACCATATGAGAATAGACTTTGATATGAAAATTAACTTTGAGATGGCTGAGATCTAGCAAATGTATATTGTTGCTAAGGGATAGAGGCATGCTAAAAATCCAGCACATCTCTCCATTTCCAGATAATTCAAAGGTGTTTTCAAATTTCTCTTTCTAAAGTTTTATAAATAAATATCATAAAGGGTATTACATTTTTAAAACTTATGAGAACAAATATCTATGTTACCCATTTGCACAAAGAATAAGGAGATGGAAAGTGTTACTGTACAGATGCTTGTAACCAGAAAGGCTGTTACCAAAAAATAATAATAAATTATATGTTTATACATACATATGTGCATATACATACATGTTTAAATCAATAAGAAAACAAATATTTTGGAAATACCAAAATTAGGTGAAGGGTCAAGAAGATGGTTCAAAACTGGTAAAGGAATTTGCCATCAAACCTAATGACCTAAATTCAATCCCCAGAACCCAGTTACCTTTGACTTCCATGTGTACCAAGATATGCTTATAGACATTCATTGAAACACACATATGTAAATTTAAATAAAATATTCTTAGACAACTAAAACATGAGTAAATTGGTTTTAGCACACTAAAATTGTTGACTCATTCTTTGCTGAGAGAAGGAAAATAGTCACTCATGGACTATTTCAATAATGTTTTTAAAGAAATTAGATCACATTATTACTTTTCTATCCTTGCCCTTTGACTTTTTACAAAGTCTTTTATTCTTTTAGCCAATTTCTTTACTGTAAAGAATAAGATGAGGGTACTTTGGAGCATGCGCAGGCCTGTGTAATTATTAACAGGCACACTGCATTAATTCAAAGATGCCTGGTTCTACAGTGTCCATGTGCACTGTCTTCATGGCTTTTGGGATGTGGCCACTAAGCAATCAGGCAAGGAAGGATAGCTTGCAATTGAATTTAGTACACAAAATTGAATGCCTACCTATAAGTCCTGTGCATCCCTTACTCTCCTTGTTCACTGAAGTATGATCTTCATCACGGTCATTTATTTCTGCTTTTCCTGAGAATGCAAGCTTGTTCACCTGTCTCAGTGCTTTATCTGTTGCTTCCTACAGCTTCAGGCTGGTCCTTTGATCTGACAACCGAACAAGCTGCTTCCGTAGTTTGCTCTCACGAGACTTCCCTGTTACACTCACTGGGACAGCTCATCCACAGTTGCCCAAAAGAAAGCAATTTGTGTTGCTCAATTCACTTAATAGTTTAAAGTCCTCAAGGAGTCCTTGAAGTTCCTTATACAAAAAGATGACATTTTTACAACTCCCGTGTCATAATTATTTTCAGTTCTAACTTTCTAACAATGCCAGTCTTTCAAACAGAACATGCCTAGCACAAAAATAAGAATGAAGAGATGGGTAGTCAATGAGTCTCTGCTATTTTTATGGGAAGAAAAATCCTGCTTTGATTTAGTTCTCAAATTAAAACTTTTGAACACTTTTGTGTTGACGCAGGACATCTGTATAACACAGGGCAATTTGTGAGCACTTCCTCAATGCGTGACAGCATGTTAACAAGAAGGTAAAGCAAAAGACCAGTGGCGAGATTATCTGCCTTTTACTTTTCAAATAATAATTGAAAATTCCCCAAGGAGCTGTGCAGATTCTTCACAGATCTTCCATTGTGTATGTACCCAATGTGTATAAAACGCTGTCAGGAAAAGACTGGGCTTCTTCTTGTATCAGAGACCAGGAAGATTGCACAGGCAATCACTACATTTGCAGCAGGACATTGTTGACAACAGCACAAAGCAAGGTAAATCAATTTCAGAAAAAAGGTTCTCCTACACGTTGTGGGTCAGTTTGTAGAACAGACAGGCATCTCAGACATGTTATATATTACAAAATATAAAGTATATTTGATTTATGGATTTTAAAGTAACTATAGTATATATGTGTAAAATAAATGAAGTGCTTTTTGAGTTATATAATGAATAAATATAGAATCAATATGTCTGTTAAAATTTTCATCTAATTGCATTAAAGTCAATCAAATATACTTTCATAAAGATACATATATTTAATGGTATGATCAAGTGAACTAAATAAAAACAATAGGTTTTATGAAATTACACCTTGAAACAGATTGGCTTAAAACAACACAGCTGATTAATTCATGCCTTTCCATCCAGACGCTAGTATTGTCCACAAATTACTTCAGCTTTGGTTTCAAATTTCTGAAATTACTAATGTGTCTATATATAGAATTATACAATCATCATTTAAAAAACACTACTTCTAATAAATTATCAAGTTTTACATTAGAAAATTTTAAGAAAATGAATAGTCTGCCACCCAATATCAGTAATGACAATCTTACTGAAACATTATGCTTATTTTAAAACATCTGTTATCCACTTCTAGAAGAAATAATAAACGTGCATATTATATGTAATGACAGTTAAAATGACAGAAAACTCATTAACAGGGTACAGTCTATCTTAAAAATACAATAATGTTTAAATAGTGACTAAAACAGGACATTTTATAGCCACTCCATGTGTAAAATACGGAGTACATATCCAGCAGCAAATAAAAAATCTGCTCAGGAAAAATAAGAAATGTTTTAGATATCCAAACTATTGGACTTTTAAGGAAACAGCGGCATTTGTTCTTATTTGCATAGTGTTGTGTGTAGAAATTTAATATGTAGTTATACACCTGTGTATAACTCTATCAAATAAATCACAAATTTAAGCAAATCTTAAATACAGTTTCACATTCCATACACCTATACAAATATAGCAACTCTAAAACAGATACTCTTAAAAATACTGTGATAACATCAAGATAGAGAGAAAAAGAATTATACTTTATAATCATTATTACTTCACTATTTTATACATTTTAGATTTTTTTATAGTAAAGGAACCCAGAAAACATTTACAATCTTAAGAACACATTTACCATTTTAACTCTTTCTATTTTTGGAAAATGGTATTACTTCATTTTATGATACCATAATAAAAATGTTATCAAAAAACAAATGACTGTTATCAATTTAGATTTGAGAAGTCAAAGGTCCATAGAACCATGAGCATTTATTGGCAAAGAGACTCTTTTGCTGACTTAAGATGTTTTCTTCCTTAATACAAGTTGCTATAATAGTTCAACTACTGTCAGTTATGTCTTTAATTTTACCTTCATTTTGTTTTTGTTTGGTTTGGTTTGGCTTTTTTCATCTCTGTCCAAAGTTTGGCCATGAGTCTCTTTATCTGCTTTGATCCCCTGCTTGTTGGTGTATTATAGAGAACTTCTGTGGTAGGCTCCAGCCCTGTTTCCTCTCTGGTACTGCTTTCACGGTCTATCTTGTTTTCCCTACTGAATGAAAATTAAGCATCTTCCCTAGGGTCCTCCATGTCATTTAGCTTCTTTAGGTCTGTAGCTTTTAGTATGTTTACCCTAAATAATTTGTCTAATATCCATTTATAACTGGGTGTATAACATGTGTGTCTCTCTGCTTCTGGGATAATTCTCTCAGAATAATATTTTCTAGTTCCATCCATTTGCCTGAAATTTTCATTTTTCCTTGTTTTTAATTGCTGAGTAGTATTCCAGTGTGTAAATGTTCCACAATTTCTGTATCCATTCCTCTGATGAGGGACATCTGGGTTGTTTCCAGTTCCTGGCTATTACAAATAAAGCTGCTATGAACATGGCTGAACAAATGTCCTTGTTGTATGGATTTATGCCCAGTAGTGGTATATCTGGGTCTTGAGGTGAGTGCTATTTCCAGTTTTCTGAGAAAGCATCAGATTGATTTCCAAAGTGATTGTAAATTTTTTCATTCCCACCTGCAATGGAGGAGGGTTCACCTTTCTCCATATTCTCTCTATCATACATTGTCCCTTGAGTTTTTGATCTTAGCCTTTCTGAGGGGTGTGAGGTGGAATCTCAGAGTCTTTTGTTTTGTTTTGTTTTGCTTTGCATTTCCTTGATGGCTAAGGATGCTGAACATTTCTTGAAGTGTTTCTCCCCGCCATTCAATACTCCCCTGTTGATAATTTTCTGTTAGCTCTGTACCTCATGTTTAAACTGAAATATATAAATTCCAAGCATTAGTATATATGATTGATTGTTAGCAATGATTACAAATTGTACTGAAAATTCGATAGATATGACTGTGCCTATGAACTTATTTGTGCCACAAAATGAGATGGCTCAGGTCTTTCCTTCAAAAGAGGAGAGAGTGCTGACATAGAGCAATGGAATAGATGGAAGAAAATGAAGATATGTGTCTTTTATAGAAGAAAAGTTCATAAGAAACCACTGAGATAATCTAATAATGAGATGATCAAGTAATAATTGCTCTTAACCAATTCTTGGTGACTCATTTTGGAATGTGCTAAGTACAGGAGTCCAGCAATAGTTTTTTATATTCTTCTTCCTGTGGTTGAAACTTTTCTCACTGTTTCTGCACTAACATGTCTTTAGGATACAGAACTGCACATGTGTAAAGATTCATAAACTGAAATTATGCAAGTTAAAAATCATTCTTCACCTTCCAGATTCTCAGATATGAGGTTTCCTGTACTTGCTCTTAAATATGGTATAAAACATGATTTTATTCTAGTTTATTTTTCTTCTTAACTAAATTTTATCATATTCTCTATTTTTTCTCTAATATCTATTTTCACAGTAAAGTCTATCATAAACTCTTTTCTAGGTAAAAATATAAGGTAAATATAATTATAAAAGTTATTTTCAAAATCTTTATTTGAATTTTCACTTTGTCCAGTGCGCTGTGTACTCTATCTAATCTGCAAAGAAATGTACAGTGTTCAAAGCTTTTTCTTTTACTATATTTATTTTATAAAAGTGTTTCTTAAATGGAGAGGAAGGCTTTGTTTGAGAAATATACTTTGTACAAATATGAAAAGTATTTTATGTATAATCTAAAACAAATCGAAAAGTTTGCAATCTGTACTATTTTTTCAGCCGTCTTCTGGGTATGAACTTCAGTAGTCAGATGAGGAAGACAGTAATCTAATGTGTGTACTTAACATAAATAATTAATACCTAATGAGTTCTCTGCAATCATGTGTGTAATATTATAATCAGTATGTTTTATCAGTTATTAATGCTTTTATTATCAATATGATCAGTACTAGTTAGGTTTTCATTGATTAATAAATGAATCAACAAAAATGTGATTGATACGTAAGTGCAATAGGATTTTATGTGTTCTTAATCAGAAAGTTCTGACATCACATCAATATGAAAAAAACTTGATGACATTACCTGGGTGAAACAATCCAGTGACAGAGGATGTATCCTGCATGATTCTGCTCTGAGATTTCCAGGTTAGTCAGGTCATAGGAAGGAGCCTGGTGATCAGGATCACAGCAAGGAGGAACAATGAAGAGCTAGGGCTAAGTAGTTGGAACCTTGTAGTTTGATATAATGAATAAGCCCTGAAGGTAGATGGTCATAAAGATTCTATTACAACATGTTTGTGTGTCTGTGTGTGTCCATGTGTGCATGTGTCTCTCCTACTCATTTGAACAAAATGTTTAAAATTGTAAATTTTATATATATTCTATATTATTTACTATATAATGAAATATATTTTATTTTGGTAATTTTAACAGGAGGTGGTAATAAACATTATCTTATTACTATGTAAATAAAACAAATTAATAGTGGAGGTAACTAAAAGACATTTTTGCTTTCTAAATATCATCACTATGATTACTGCAAATTATAAGAATATATAATTTTTAATCTGAATTAGTTAAAAACTGATGACATCTAACATACAGAAAATGTCAGAAAGCACAGGAAATCATCAAAACAAAGCATATTCTACAGTATGAATGGCTATTTGTGAAGTATAATTATGGTACAGTGGAATATGAGAGAATAGCATTAGTTTGCAAAATCTAGCGACTGTCTTCAAAGATGATCTTTTCTCGAAATATTGGGAATGTATGTATTTATGGAAATTGAAACAGGAGTTCTCACAATCAGGAACCAAATCTTGGAGAACCAAGTAAAACATAATTATGTCTTAAGCTAAATCATTAGCTTCTGTAATGCCACAAGACATCTTTCCTAAAAGAACATAAGGCTTTGATTGACTAGTAGGGCAGAGTTCAGATGAGTCCTACCAGGTGCAAGCCTTTTTTCAACCTTACAGGACACACAAAGTGAAAAGCTGTAGCCAATGAATATAAGGATGCAGGGAGGTGTTCGGCAATCAGCATGGCCGATGAACTGTAGATAAATAATTACTAAGTGAATTGACCCTAAGAGCTGCCCCGGTGTAGAACAACCTGTAGAATGTAACTCTGCAGGCATCAGTGTGGGCTGAGACAGGTCTGCAGCAGCTTCTGTTCATGAAGATATCTTTGGAGTAGGAAAGAAAGCTGTAGAAAATCTAGGTTTTGAGGACCAACATTTAAAAATTCCAGAAAACCCACAGCAAGGAGGGCACTGAGCTCACATTCAAGGAAGTAACATCTCACCAAAGGCTAGAGAAGAGAATGTAGGGTCCATGACTAAGGCTGTTCATTTGAAACCAACAAAAGGACCAAATTCCCAAGAATTCTCCCGTGAAAAAGAAATAGGGGACTAGAGTAAACAGGTAACATGAGTGGGACTGAATATTTAACTGCAAGAGATTTTGTTATGTATGAGACATTACTATGAAAATTAATGTGGTAGAGGGAGAGATAAAAATGCCAGATGCACTTAGCTAAGTGAGGCTGCAAGAAATAAGCCTTAGACAAACATAAATATGTGTCCATGTATATATTCAGACTACTATGTTTATCCAGAAAGCACTCATTTAGATGATCTTAAATGACTACTAACATAGAGCAATAGCACCATTGGCTTTCATGGTTGCTTAAGATTGTTGTTGGTAACAGACCAGTAGTGACATTACAGAAACAGGTCTGTCACTGTAGAATCAAATGCCCTTTTTTATTGTGCCACAAGAGTATATTGTACATCAGCATCATTAGTTCTCAGCTGAACACTTACAATAAAATGAATTTGAAATATACTGTCATATTTTATGTATTTATAACTTATTAAATACCTATTATAATAGCCACTAAAATATAAAAGTCTTTATTTCCAATGTCACTTAACTCATGTCATTGCATATGAACTTCTTGTCCTTTTTCCACTATGTATTTATGAGAAATTTCATAAATTAACCTCTTGACAATGGTTAAAACTCTAATGATAAAGATTGAAATATTCCCCAGGGTCTATTGGATCTCCAGATTTTAGTTATTTTAAGAATATAGATTTTTAATTAATTGATGACTATGTGTATATTGCTGAAATTAAATTTTTAAATGTTTTAAAATACTGCAAATTTGGAGCAATTTTTGTTTTAAGAAATTTTACAAATAAATATTTTGTATAGTTTGCACAAGCTATATTTTGAAATATTTTTGATGAACCCCTAAAATCTGTGCACTTGTTAAATTGTGTTTGGTAATTGAATATATTGTCAGAAAGTTGTATATGCATCAGCATTTTACCTTGAGTAATGAAGAACAAAGAAACATAACAGGTAGTTTTCTTTAAAATATTTTCTTGGATATCTGTCTTTTGAGGACAGCTCAAGAATTTTGGCAGAAATGCATACCTTTTTATGACACCCAAGATCACTATTCCTGCTTTTAATAGCCAGTCAGTCAATCTGTACTTTGTGGTGTTTAGCAGCTATTTTGTATTTTAAAAAGAAACATTAGTGTCTCAGAATTGGTTCTTGAAAAATTACAGTTTAGCATGATAAAATTAGACACATAATGAAGAGTCCAAGTAAGTGGCCTCAGGAAGTGTCCAGGGCCATGAGTAATGTAAGCTAGGGTAAGGGATGTTGGAGATGAGTTGAAAGAGTGTAGATAATTCCTTTTCCCCCAGCTCTGATAGAGCCCATAGACTCAGTCTCCAAGTGGGTTCCTAGTAAGGGGAACAGGGGCTGTCTCTGGCATGAATTCAGTGGCTGGCTCTTTGATCACCTCCCTCTGGGGGTGGGGTTTCAGCCTTGCAGGCCACAGAGGAAAACAATGCAGCCAGTCCTGATAAGACCAGATATACTAGGGTCAAATAGAAGGGAAGGAGGACCTCCCCTATCAGTAGGCTTGGAGAGGGGGCATAGGGATTGGGAGGAGACAAGGAAGGGGGGTACAGCTAGGATACACATGAATAAATTATAATAAATAATAAATTAAAAATTAAAAAAAACTAGTCCCACAAAAACCATTGTGATTTCAAGTACCTGACAAACTTTTTGTTGTTTCTTGTTTATAAACTCTATTAAATGAGCATAATAAAATAGTGATTAAGACAATGATTATAAATATTCAATATTTTTCATCATTATATATCTGTAGAGTCATTATTCATTGCTGCAAGTTACTTATTTTTAAACCAAAATAAGACTATTCATAAATTATAATCAATTTAACATGCTAATGTTTCATATTACTTAACACATTAGTTTTAAAGTAGGGTTATGAACCACAAAAGTGTGGGACCAAAGAAATTCAAACATGAAGTTCATCAGGTTGGTAACCTAAGATAAACTGTAGAGAGAACAGGTGTTAAAGGTACCCTACTGTGCAACAGAATATTTACATACTCTGTGCTGTTTTTACATTTACTTTGTGTGTGACTGTTTACATTGTGTGTGTGTTTATATTGTATGTGTGTATGAGTGTATACATCAGAAGAGAACACACAGGAATCATTTTTCCTCTGCTACCATGTGGATCCTGGGAACAAACTCAGATGTTAGACTCAGTAGGAAGAACATTTTTCCTGTTGGACTACCTCACTTGCTAACATTTCTTCTTTAAAGCCACTTACGTTCCATTCATTTGCCTGTAAATTTCATTCTTTCTTTGTTTTTAACTGTTGAGTAGTTTTCCATTGTATAAATATACCACAATTTCTTTATCCATTATTTAGTTTTCAGACATCTATGTCATTTCCAGATTCTGGCTATTACGAATAAAGCTGCTATGAACGTAGCTGAGCAAATCTACTTGTATGTTAAAGCATATTTTGGGTATATGCCCAGACATTCAATAGCTGGGTCTTGAGGTTTGGCTCTTCCCAATTTTCAAGGAAAACACCAGATTAATTTCCAAAAGTTTTACAACTTTGCAGTCCCACCAGCAATGGAAAAGTGTTCCTTTAATTCACATCCTCACCAGCATGTGTTGTCACTTGAGTTTTTGATCTTAGCCATCTGATGGGTTTGAGATGCAATCTCAGAGTTGTTTTGATTTGCATTTCCCTAATGACTAAGAACTTTGAACATTTAAGTGTTTCTCTGCCTTTCCATATTCCTGTGTTGAGAATTCTGTTTTGCTCTGGACTCCATTTTTTAATTGGATTATTTAGGTTTTATTTCTTGAGTTGTTTAATTTTGGATATCAGCCCTCTCTCTGATATAGGGTTGGTGAAGATCTTTTCCCAGTCTTTAGGCAGTCATTTTGTTCTGTTGACAGTGTCCTTTACATTATGTGGGTGAGGTAACCCAAAACAAGAAAAACATGCATGGCATATACTCACTTATAAGTGGATATACATATAATACAGGATAATCATACTCAAACACATAGACCATAAATACTAAGTGACAAGAAGGACCTCAGGGAGGATGTGTAATCTTCATTCAGAAGGGCAGGTAGGATAGATACTGGAAGTGTTTGATGAGAGGCAAAAGGACAGGAACCTACAATAAATTCCACTGAAGGACTACACCTAGCAGGAGATTGAAGCAGATGCTGAGACTCACAGCCAAACGTTGGGCAGACCATAGGGAGTTTAATGGAATAAGGGAGATATAAAAGGATCTGGAGGGAAAAGATTGGCACAAGGAGTCCAAAAAGCCAACAAACCTGGGCCCAGGGACTGGGTACAGAAACTAATGCACCATCCAAGAACCATGCATGCAGAGGACCTAGCCTTCTCAGATGTAATGATAGATAGCTCCATGTAGGTTCCCTGGTAAGGGGAGCAGAGGTTGTCTCTCACATGCACTCTTTTGCCAGCTCTTTGTTCACTTTCACCTGGCAGAGTGGCCTTCCTATGCCACAGAGGAAGAAGCAGTCCTGATGTGACTTAATAGCCTCAGGTCAGTTGGTCATGTGGACTAGGGAAGGGGAGGATAGAAAGAGCAAGGGAGGGCAGGATTAGGAGGAGACTAGGGAGAGGGCTATGATCTGGATATAAAGTGAATAAATTATAAAGATAGGATAAAAATAAACCTGCTTACATAATTCTCACTCTATCCTACTCTCTAACACAACTTTAGATTTACAACTGCAGATACTGAAGACTGTTAACAATACAACTGATCAAATGTACCAGAAATGACCACCATTCAAAAACCACATTTGTAAAATATTGTTATTGGACTCCACAATCAGAATTTATGGTTCTTTAGCCAAAATAGTAGTAGGGATTTATTGGCTCTTCTAACTGAATGATACTTAAACTTTGTGCCTTAATTTTCTTAGTAGTGAAGGAGAGGACTGATGATAAGAAAATAATGTTGTGAAATGTAAGAAAACACTTAAATATTGAATTTTATATACATGCTAGTGTACCTTTTAACATTCTTGGGGATAAAAAGAATTCTTTAAGTTATAATACTTGAAGAACAATTTCTTATATTCTTTCATATTAGGTCCTTATGGTAGTCAGGTTTTTAGTTATTCTGATAAATCTTAGGGATAAAGAATTATTACCTTTTTAATTAATTTTTTATTTTATATATTAATTATAGTTTATTCACTTTGTATCCCAGCTGTAGCCCCTTCCTACCTCCCCTTCCAATTCCACCCTCTCTCCCTCATCTCCTCCTATGCTCATCTCTAAGTCCATGGATAGGAGAGGTTCTCCTCCCCTTCTAAATGATCCAAGCTTATCCAGTTTCATCTGAACTGGCTACATTGTCCTCCTCTGTGGCTTGGCAAGACCGCTCCCCCATCCAGGGGAACTGGTCGAAGAGCTAGCCACTGAATTCAGGTCAGAGACAGTCCCTGTTCCCTTTACTAGGGAACCCACTTAGATACTGAGCCACTATGGGCTACATCTGAACAAGGGTTCTAGGTTATATCCACGAATGGTCCTTGTTTGGAATGTCAGTCTCAGAAAAAAACCCTGGGCCCAGATATTTTGGTTCTGTTGCTGTGCTTATGGAGCTCCTGTCCTCTCCAGGTCTTACTATCTCCCCCTTCTTTCCTTAAATTCCCTACACACTGCCCAAAGTTTGTTAATGAGTTTCACTATCTGCTTTTTTTTTAAATTTATTTATTTTTATCTCAATCACAGGTTAGGTACTTTGAATCCCAGGCGTAGCCCCCTCCCTCATTCCCTCCTACCCTCCCACTCCCTCCCTCATCTCCCTCCTTCCCGCCCCCTCCAAG
>CM053763.1:66234591-66267284 GCA_028658305.1 Pachyuromys duprasi | reverse complement strand
AGTGGGCGGGGAGGAGATGAGGGAGGGTTGGGGAGGGTGGGAGGGAGTGGGCGGGCTGGGCATGGGATGCAAAGTACCTAACCTGTGATTGATAACAAAAAATAAAAAAATTAAAAAAAATTAAAAAAAAAAATAAAAAAAATAAAAATTTAATAAAGTATAACAAAACATCAAGAAAAAAAGAAGTAAATAGTGTGATGTTCCATTCATATTTTTGAGGAGTGAAGCAATCTGTCCAGGCTACCTGTCAGAGTGCAGTTACAAAAACCACCAAGGGAGTTTGTAGTTTGGAACAGTACTATTCGTGACCTCAACTTTATTAACCACATTTTAGACTTAACCAGATTCAGTAAAAATACTCAAGTTACTTTACGCTATAACTGACTCTCTGACATATCGAAATATTCTTTGTTTGAATTCCAAGAAATCAAAATTACATTAAATTATTTTTTTGATGTAGCTGAATTTAAAACTTAGCTTCTTAATCATGTTCTCAGAAGACTCAGCCAATTACTGAATAAAATCTGTGCTAAAATGGTTTCCTCTGGGAATATGAACTGCTGAAGCTCACTTTTATTTTCAGTTTGGTTTCTTCCATTTGGCTGTGACTTATTTAAATACTGATTGAATGGCTCACATAGTATTTTCTGAAGTCACTGATGTGGCATAAGAAATACACTTTGCTTTGTTTTGTTTGAGCGATTACTGAAGTGTTTCTAAGATTGTTTAATATGTAATCTTATGTAAGATTTTAAAATTTCAATATTTTAAAAACTATTGTGTGTGTTACATGTCTATTTGCTAACAGTATTCAAACTTATTTAATCAAAAGACCATTTTGGAGAAATGATAACTGATGATATACATAATAAGACACAGTATATACTCACTTATAAGTGGATTTAGACATATAATATAGGATAATCATACTGAAACCTGTATGCCCATAGAAGCTTATCAAGAAGGAGGATCCTGGGTAAGATGCTCAATCTTCATTCCTAAACGCAAAGGAGATGGACATTGGAAGAGGGAGGAAACAGGGATTAGGACAGGAGCCTACCACAGTGGGCTTCTGAGAGACTCTACCTAGCAGTGTATCAAGGCAGATGCTGAGATTCATAACCAAACTTTTTGCAGAGTCCAGGGAATCTTATAAAGGAAGAGGGAGATGGAAAGGCCTGGAAGGGTCTGGAGCTCCACAAGGAGAGCAACAGAACCAAAAAAAAAATTCGGGGCACAGGGGTCTTTTCTGAGACTGATAGTCCACACAAAAGACATGCAGGAAAATAACTTAGAACCCTGAACAGAAGTAGCCATGGCAGCTCAGTCTCCAAGTGGGTTCCCTAGTAGTGGGAACAGGGGCTGTCTCTGACATGAACTCAGTGGCTGCCTCTTTGATCACCTCCCCCTGATTGGGGAGCATCTTTACCAGGCCACAGAAGAAGACAATGCAGACAGTCCTGATGAGACCTCATAGACTAAGGTCAGATGGAAGGGGAGGAGGACCTCCCCTGTCAGTGTGTGTGGGAAGGGCTTAGAGAAGAAGAGGAAGGGAATGTGGGATTGGGAAGGGATGGGGGAGGGAGCTAAAGCTGGTATACAAAATGAATAAACTGTAATTAATAAAAATAAAATTAAAAAATATATATGTTAAGTACCTTTACATGGTAAATGAAATAGGGCTAAGTAAGTACTCACTGTTTGGTCATTGTCCAGTTAAAATCTGAACAAATTGCATTTCTTCTTAAAATTAGTGTGTGTGTGTGTGTGTGTGTTTGTGTGTGTGTGTAAATAGGTATGTATGTGTGCATTGATTTTTACTTGTCAGGTGTTAGTGGTAATTCATAGTTTCAGATATTTATTTGCATTTGTATTTCAACTTTTGCAAACTGGACTTCCTTAGGGAATTTGATAACATTAGGCTCATTTGTTTATCACTCCATATATTAAGACTCAAAACTATAACAACAGCACCACTGAACAAGAGAAGCATAGCCGATCTATTGTATTTTTCAGCTCATGATAATATTGATGCTGAAAATTTCATGACTTAGGATAACACAGATTCTCCCTTATGCCATGTTAAGATGAGCATAAAATGTCTTAATGAACTTCACTGTTGCTCCGTTACTCTTGGTTGTTTCAAGGGGAAGGAAAAAAAACATGCTTTCAACAGAACGTTTGTTTTTAGTTTGTGTTAAAAGTTTTATTTTGTTCATTAATTATGCTGTATTCAACAACATTTGGCTTACTTTAGTTCTTTATAGAGCTTGCATTTAATAACACCCCATTTGTTTATTTATCGTGACAATACACAATATTACATGGAAAAAAAGAAAATGAGAAAATATAGCAGAAAATGTATTCTCAACTGTTTTTCAAAAGAAAAGTTACCTTGACTCCCACCCAATGAACAGTATTATGAAGTTACATCTATTCTGTTTTTCCTTTTCAGCCAAGGGATTATTGGATTTATCTTCACTTTATTTTAAGCATATGAAAAATAAAATATTATAATAGAGAGCTAAAGTCACAATTTTTATGAATTTCCAAAATGTACTTAAACTGAATGAAAACATATTTTCTCTTGTGCAGATGTAAAGCCAGTGTGACTCAGTGCCTGCAGAGTGACTAAAGGTGTTCCTTTAGAAGAGGTGCCAAGGTGTTTTAGCAATTGGCATGGAACAGTCCCCGAGTGGTAATAACATGGGGTCTTTCAGCAGAGCAGAAGAAAATGTTCTCCTGCTCATTACTAATGTTTGTATAACTCTGAGGTGCCAGCAGCGATGGCCAGCATTTTGGCCAGTGTAAGTGAATAAACAATCTGTTAAAATCAGAGCACAAAGCTGTGATTTCAGATCCTTGCTGCAGATAGTAAATTATTCAGAAGCCTAACTCATCTATCAAAATTTGTGCTGTATGAAAAGGTGGGCTTGAATACTAATATATTATGGATAATAGAAAGAATTACACCATTTAAATCACTGAATGTGCGAGAAATTGGAGGAGATGCAGCGAACAAGTGAATAAAAGCCCAGTTTCCAACTCTGAAGGTTATAATTTATGCCCCAGCTCAATCTTAGATATGATACACAGTTGGGTGTACCCATTCCTCTGAAGCAGTCCTCAGTTTTAATTGAACACCGACCATACTGTTTATATTTAAAACAACTCAGAGTGCTTGAAACCTATGGAACACTATGGAAGTTTGGGACTAAACAAACCCTTCACTTTGCATTATTTTAGAAAAGACAGAGCTTTGAACAGGAGGTCTAGGTCCTCTCCATGCATGGTCCTTGGAGTATTGGTCTCTTCAGGACCCCTGGGCCCAGATATTTTGTCTCTGTTGTTCTTGTGGAGTTCCTGTCCACTCCAGGTCTTTCTATCTTGTTCTTCTTCCATAAGGATTCTGGCACTCTGCCCAAAGTTTGGTTATGAGTCTCAGTATCTACTTCGATACCTTGGTGGGTAGAGTCTTTCAGAGATCCTCTGGGGAAGGCTCCTGTTCTGTTTCCTGTCTTCTCCTACTTCTAATGTCTATCCTGTTTGCCCTTCTGAATAAGGATTAAGGATTTTCCCTAGGGTTGTCTTTGTTGTTTAGCTTTTTTAGGACTATAGATTTTATTATATTTTTTCTACATTGTATGTGTTATATCCACTTATAAGTTATAAGTTAGTATATAGCATATATGTCTTTCTGTTTCTGGGTTACCTCACTCACGATGATCTTTTCTAGTTCCTGCCATTTGCCTGCAGAATTCATGATTTCCTTGTTTTTAATTTCTGAGTAGTATTCCACTTTGAAAATGTACCACATTTTCTGTATCCCTTCCTCCATGGAGGGACATCTGGGTTGTTTCCAGATTCTGGCTATTACTAATAAAGCTGCTCAGTTTCCATGTGGGTTCCCTAGTAAGGGGTTCAGGGGCTGTGTCTGACATGAACTCAGCGGCCGGCAATTTGATCATCTCTCCATGGAGGTGATAGGCCACAGAGGAAGATGATGCAGCCAGCCTTGATGAGACCTGATAAGCTAGGGTTAAATAGAAGGGGAGGAGGTCCTCTTCTATCAGGGTATTAGGGAAAGGGCCTAGGGCAAGAAGAGGTAGTTCAGGGGTGGGGGGATGAAGGAGGGGGCTGCAGTGTAGATATAAAGTGAATAGATTTTTAATAATTAAATACATAAATAAAATTAACTTTAAAAATGAAAAGACAGAGCTTTTTTTCCCTTCTGTATGGGGACTAGCATCTTTAGGACAATCGGTTATTGACTTTGTAATAAATTCGTATCTGTGGTCATTCTTTGAAGAATTTTCCTGGCCTTTGTAAAACATGACTGATAGGAAATGTCTTAATATGATATACTGCAAAAAATATGTATGTGTATGAAAATAAGTTGATAACACATTCATTGCACTGTGCTCTTTTTACAAAGCCTTACATGTTAACCTTACATTTTGTCATAGGTTTGGTATTTAAATAAGGAATCTTGTTTATTTCCTGCTAAACTACATTGAAGGTGTAAATATATATCTACTGATCTATCTTGAACATATCCGTTATCTTTATTATTTATAATTTTTAAAATGTTGTTGTCCTGTAAGTTACTAGTGTGAGCCTTTCTGTCCCTTTAGTAGGAGAGAAACCTTATAAAATTGAGGAATAATGAAAATTGACTCTGCCCCTTTGGACAGACAACAACATATACAACTCAGTGGAAAATTTGTGTGACCAACATTGCTCAGTGAATTGCCATCATACTCCATACTGAGTAAAACACCAGCACCAACAACATACAGTTGGTCTAATATTATGAATTATTTCATAATGAATATTATTTAAATGTTTTTATTTTAAATGATAAAGAGTTCAAGTACATATCAAAGCAAACTTTATGTTGTATTATAATTTATTCAGTTGCATATAAAATATATTTATCCACTTAATTTCTTTATTAATTTTCAATGAATCTTTGAGAATTCCAGCATAATGCATGCTTGAGTAACAATGATAGCTATGTTTAAGTGCTTGGCAACAAAGAATTCCCAGGTAAATAAGAGACTTCAGATAAGTATTGTTTCATGGGAGACGTTGATATCTGGAAATAGAGACAGAACCTATAATGGACCAGACACGCTCAGACTTTAATTCACTTGTGTGAAAAATGCCTGAATGCACTTTCTGCACTCTTTTTTAAAAATTAGATATAGTTTCTTGGTATTCAGCAATTTAGCCCAGATTTCATGCTTCATTGGGTCAGAGGCATACTTCATGTATCAATACAATACAAAACACATATTTTATTTGCTTGCATGCTTATCCAACTACAAAAGTGCAAACTTTAATAAAAGCTCTTGTTCTTGATGTTCTGTAAGTCTGTGTACTCCCAATTTGTAGCAGCAGGTTACTTCACAGAGAATTTTCTACGTTAGTAACTGATTTATAACATGAAACACTCAACATATTAGTTATATATATATATATGCAATACATATATATCATATATATCATATATATCGATGATAGATTATATATGTGTACATATATATGACATGTAAGATTGGTTTAAAACAGGTATCAGAGACATATTAAAAATATTTGAAAAGTTATCTTTTTCTGTTTGTCTCTATGTCTCCCTGTGTCTCTCTTTGTCTCCCTCTGTGTGTTTCTGTCCCTTTCTCCTGTCTCTCTCTTTCCCTCTCCTTCTCATTCAATTTCAGGCAAAAAGGTGATATATAAAGACATAAATAGTGCCACCATCTCACAGTACATTCATTTCAACTATGATTATGGTTTCTTATTTCTATCCAAATGGAAATTCCCCAAACCATGAATATCTCATATCCCTTGCTACAAACTGACTTATGAACTCCATCCTTCCCCCACTTGCTTACTTAAGCTTACCAGTTATTACTGTTGCTTTAGGTGCTTGCCATGGTCTTGACAACTTGTACATCAAACTGTCATTGTCTGAGTTCTCTCCTCAGCAGCCCTTCTCCGTCTGGAGTAGGAGCTAGTATGTGTGAGCTAGTATGTGTTAATAAAACAGATGGCGTGACTACCAGGAAAAGAAAACAACTGTCAAAACAGAGGAACATTTCAAGCACCACCACTCAGTCAGGCTGTAAACCTATGGAATTTGATACAAAGCAGAGTCTAACTGGCCAATTTGCAGCATCTGTTTGGCATATGCTCTTTTGATTTCTAAATACTGTGTAAGTGGTCAAATGCAATAGAAAAGCTTCTATCCAATCAAGGTATTGGAGAGGATATGGCTGTGACTGATGAAATGATGTACGATCCTGAGAGTGGTGGTCCTAGCTTCCAGCCTTTAGAAATGGTGTGAATGTTTATGAAGCTATTAAAAGGTGGTTATACCCCATGTAAAACAGCTTAAGAGAAACAGAGATGCTCCAGCAAAAAGGATGCACTCAAACAGCAAAGGAGAAAGCTGGAAGGCCAGTCTTACTGCTAGACAGAACAGAAAGCAAAGACATATAAACCACCTTTCAAGGAGAAAGAAACTTCAGCTTCTAAGCCAGCATTATCATCATACACTGATTTGATTTTTCTTCTCATAGGAATAAAAAAGCAACCCTGTGCAATTCTCCAGTCATTCCCAGCAATATTTAGAAACCAAGTATACTACAATTCTAAATTAAGTTAATTTTACAATTAAAATAATTTAAACGGATTTAAAACAGTAAATTTTCTAGGAGACACAGTTCACAGAATCAACTAAACATTGATCTTAAGAGCTCACAGAGACTAAAGCAACAGTAAAGGAGCCTGCATTGGTCTGATCTAGGCCCTCTGAATACAGGATGTGGTTATTTAACTTGAGGTATCTATGGGACTCTTTTATTATTATTATTCAATTCACACACTCTTTGGGACTGAGACAAAACAAGCCACCTTTATTCATACATCTGTTCTTTTGTTTTTAGATGTACATATGTTTTTATTCACTTTATGTCCCTGTTGTAGCCAATTCCTCCGCCCCTGCCAGTCCCACCCATCCTCCCTCCCTTCTTCAGAAAGGGGCGTCCTTTCCCATCCAGCCCAGTTTATCAAGTTGCATCAGGACTTTTCTCCTGTGGTCTGGTAGGCAGGGGACAGTGGTCAAAAAGCTGACAACTGAGTCCTTGTCCAATGCAGTCCCCACTTCCCTTACTAGAGGACCTACATGAAGCCTAAGCTGCTTATCTGCTACATATTTTTAGGGGTCTAGGTCTATTTGTGCATGGTCCTTGGTTGATGCCTCATTCTCAGCAAACCACTCTGGGCCCTGGTAAATTGGTTCTGTTGGTCTTCTTTTGTAGCTCCTGTCACCTCCAGATTCTTTTTCCTTTCCTCCCAGTTTTCCACAAGACTCCCTGTGTATTGCCCAGTGTTTGGCTGTGAGTCTTAGCATCTGTTTTGAGGCATTGCTGGATAGCACCTCTTAGAGGACAACTATGTCAGGCTCCTTTATGCACTTTTCTTTTATTTTAATTTTTATTAATTACACTTTATTCACTTTGTATCCCCCCATAAACCCCTCCCTCCTCCCCTCCCAATTCCACCTTTCCTCCTCCTTCTCCACACATGCCCCTCCCCAAGTCCACTGATAGGGGAGGACTTCCTCTCCTTCCTTCTGATCCTAGTCTATCAGCTCTCATCAGGAGTGGTTGCATTGTCTTCCCCTGTGGCCTGGTAAAGCTGCTCCCCTGTCAGGGTGAGGTGACCAAAGAGCAGGCCAATCGGTTCATGTCAGAGGCAGTCCCTGTTCCCATTACTATGGAACCCACTTAGACACTGAACTGCCATGGGCTACATCTGTGCAGGGGTTCTAGGTTTTCTCCATGCATAGTACTTGGTTGGAGTATCAGTCTCTGGAAAGATCCCTGTGCTCAGATTTTTTGGTTCTGTTGCTCTCCTTGTGGAGCTCCTGTCCTCTCCCTATCTTACTATTTCCCACATCTTTCGTAAGAGTCCATGCACTCTGCCCAACAGTTGGCCATAAGTCTCAGCATCTGCTTTGATATTCTGCAGGGCAGAGCCTTTCAGGGCCCTCTATGACAGGCTCCTAGCTTGTTTCCTGTTTTCTTCTTCTTCAGATGTCCATCTGCTTTGCCTTTCTGGCTGGGGATTGAGCATTTTAGCCAGAGTCCTCCCTCTTGATTAGTTTCTTTAAGTGTAAAGATTTTAGTAAGTTTATCCTATATTATATGATTATATATGAGTGAGTACATACCATGTATGTCTTTCTGCTTCTAGGATAGCTCACTCAGGATGATCCTTTCCAGTTCCCACCATTTACCTGCAAATTTCATGATATCCTTGTTTTTTATTGGTGAATAAAATTCCATTGTGTAGATATACCAAAATTTCTGTATTCGTTCCTTAGTTGAGGGGCATCTGTGTTGTTTTACAGATTCTGGCTATTACAAATAAAGTTTCATTTGCCTACGATATGATAGTATATCTGAGTGACCCCCAAAATCCTACCAGGGAACTCCTACAACTGATAAACACCTTCAGCAAAGTGGCCAGATACAAAATTAACTCAAAAAAATCAGTAGCCTTCCTGTATACAAAAGACGAAAGAGCTGAGAAAGAAATTAGGAAAACAACACCCTTCACAATTGCCATAAAAGACATAAAGCACCTTGGTGTGACCCTAAGCAAGGAAGTCAAAGACTTTTATGAAAAAAAAAATTAAGTCTGTAAGAAAGAATTAAAAGAAGATATCAGAAGATGGAAAGATCTCCCATGCTCATGGTTTGGCAGGATTAACATACTAAAAATGGCCATTTTACCAAAAGCAATCTACAGATTCGATGCGATTCCCACTAAATTACCAACACAATTCTTTACAAGAAACCCAGAATTGCTAAAACAATCCTCTACAGTAAAAGATCTTCTGGAGGTATCTCCATCCCCGATCTCAAGCTATACTATAGAGCAGCAGTAATAAAAACTGCATGGTACTGGCATCTAAACAGAATGGTGGATCAATGGAACCGAATAGAAGACCCAGAAATAAGCCCACACACTTATGGACACCTGATTTTTGACAAAGATCCTTTCTGCACTTTTATCAGAGTATCATTCATAGTATCAGAGGTTGGTAGTCTTTGATAGAGTAGTCTTTGGTTGGACCAGACATCGGTTGTGCGTTCTCTCAATCTCTGCTCTACCTGTTCTATTTTAATCCCTTGACATACTCGTAGACAGGGTACATTTTGACTTGAAGTTTTTGTGCGTGGATTGGTCTTCCCTTCCCTCTGCTAAGAGACTAGTCTATTTAATGGGTGTCCTCTTAAGTCTCTATAGCCTCTGCTACTAGGATTCTCTGCTTAAGTCCCCCTCATGCCCTCCCAAGAGCCTACCCTGACTTAGGTCTACAGCTTGTCACAGAGAGATTCCCACCCTCAGTTTTTATTTTCTCTACAGACCTTCTGATCTCTTACCCTCACTCTCCCCAGGTCTGATCTTCACTCTCTTAACTCTTTGTGTCCACTACCTGTTCCCTCTATTCCCCACTACCTCTGTCTATTCTATCTCCCCTTCTGAGGGAGATTTATTCATCCTCCCTTGGATCCTTTATGTTACTTATCTTCTCTGGGTCTGTGCCTCATAGTATACTTATCCTATATTATATGACTAAAATCGGCTTGTAAGTGAGTACATTCCATGTGTGTGTTATTGGAAACGGGGCAGTCCCTGACTCCTTAGCCTACTCCTGGGACCTCTTTCCTACTACAGTGTTGCCTACTACTGTCTAGCTTTGGTATTAGGTTTTGTTATGCTGTTTGGGGTTGATATCTCTGTGAGTCTTGGTCTTTTCTAAAAGAAAAAGGAGGAATGGATCTGGGGTAGAGGGAATATGGGAGGGGGCTGGGAGAAAGGGAGGGAAGTGAGGCTATGTTTGGAATATATTGCACAAGAGAAGAATAAATTAAAAATAATTAGAAAATAAAAACATTTGCTATATTTAAATACACTTTAAGAGTTAAATATATATAATTTTATTTCTATTTACTTTAGGAAATTCCACAAGAGATAATTTTGACATTCATAAAGATTTGAATTAATAAAATATCTCTCAAGGTTTGAATATTTTAGTCATATATTTGTTTGAAATGTGATTTTTCACATTATTATATCTCATATATCAATTTTAAATGATGATGTACTTTTAATATATAATAAAGCAACCCAATTTAATATAGGTCACATCTGTTTTTAATACATTTGATACATTAACTAATAACATAGAATCTAATGTATTAGTATTATGATATAATTATGGACCTTATATAAGTAACATAATTACACTCACTGACTTGAAATTTCTATTACCTCCAACTCATAATGTGTTCCCCAGACACTCTCAGTTCCCTTTTAAAATCCTTTATTTATTTCTTGTTTTTGAGATTGTTTTACATGCTCTGCCTTCACAAGAATTCTCTTCATTCTCAAAGCTTTCTATCCAATATTTGTCTGTAATAAAAGAGTGTCTCTAGAAGAGAAATTAAGAACTCAAACATGCTACAGAGCAAAGTGCTACATGTGGCAAGACCATAAGTCTGTTACTCCATTTGTTAGTGTTTCTTATTTGTCATGCTATTGACATCCCTTAACTAGTATTATATATTTCTGAAAATCTAACAAGTAAAATTCATCATTTCTTGGTTATTAGAAAAGATATCACACTTCTCTTTATTTCTGCTGCATATTCACTATCTTGTAAATTTCTTATTTATGGAAATCCTCTTTTCTGGGTAGTGATAAGCGGAAAGTAAATTCTATTGAATTTACCTTTCAGAGCTTGACTCATGTATGAAGTATATCAGCTTTAAATTTTCTTAGTGTTTCATACAGAAATATACAAGAATGCAGGAAAACTTTGCCCAGCCACTTATAACTATTGTAAATCTAATCATTAACTAGCCACTTACAGTAATTTATCTATACTTCATTTGGGTAGTATCGGTATATCTTCTGAAGTTAACCTAAGTATATATCCCTTTACATTTCCTGGTAAAGCTGGTTTTTCATGTGTTGTAATATAATTGTGGTTGAAGAAACTTATAAGTATTCAAGTTTCTGAATTACAATTGAGAAAATGTATGTCACACTAGATGTGGCATGAGAGTATTGATATGTATTTGTTGCAATTTTTATTTATAAGATAACAATTTTAGAAGACAATGTCAACTACTTTCATTTCATAATTATTGGATAAGAATTATTAACATACAAATATCTAAATATGTATCCACAGTGAAATATAATAGTTATCTGTGGACTTTATAAAAACATGTATAAAACTGTTGGTCCAGTTGCTAAGCACTTGATATATCTACCTTAATGACTATGAAATATTGTTTTTGGAATGCTTGATTAACTAGATAATTTATGGTAGAGTTTATCTTCATGAATCAGCTAAAATTGAAAAATAGTCCCTGCAATTGACTTTAAAATAAGTAAGGAAATTATTCATAAAATTACCCTAAGATATAACAATAATAATTAAAGTAAAAGAACTGTAAGGTGAGGGAGACATGGAGGAGTTAGAGAGAAAAGACACATATGTTGGAGGGAAGAAAGAGGAAGAAATGATGTAATTATATTTTAATTAAAATTTAAAATAGAAATAAAAACAAACAGCCTATTTCATATATGATATATAGATATTCCAAATTCACATGTTGAACTGTATACAGGAAAAGGCTATTTAGACAAAGAATAGCTTAAATAATGTTACTTTTAATAAGACATCCTTTTAGTGTTGTTGAGTAAAATGTCTGTGCCATGATTGAGTTTCATGGCCATTTTAATACTAGTTGTGACTTTTCTTTGCTTTTAATATCAGCACTGGTATTCAGATAGTAGTTTCTACTCTTTAAAATAATAAGTGAGAGAAAAAAGAAAAGGACATGAAGGCCACAGGAGCTTCATGAGGGAACCAACAGAACTAATCCTCCAGCGCCCAGAAGGTCTTGCTGAGACTAAGGCATCAACTGAGGACTGTGTACAAATTGGACATAGGCACTCTACAAAGATGTAGCAGATGTGCAGCTAGATCTCATGTGGATTCTCTGGTAAGGGAAGTGGGGACAACACTGGACAAGGACTCATTTGCCAGCTTTTTTATTCAGTAATAAGTTTGACAGACACATTCTTCAGTGGAATCATAAAGAAGATACAGATACACACACATAGACACCTAATTTTTTTTATCAAGAAGCCAGGAATATACAAAGGAAAAATAACAATGTCAACAAATGGTGCTTGTCAAACTGCTTGTCTCAATGTAGAAGATGCAAATAGATACATATTTAACACCCTGCAGTAAACTTAAGTCCATGTGGATCAAAGAACCCAACACAAAACCAGATATAATGAACCTGAGAAAAGAAGAAAGTGAGGAATATCCTTGAACACATTGGCAGATGAGCCGACTTTCTCAACAGAACACTGATAGCCTAGGCATTAATAAGAACAATTACTAAACTGGATCTCATGAAATTGAAAAGATTCTGAAAGGGAAGAGACACCATCAAGGAAAGAAAAGGCAGCAGACTAGAATGGGGATAAATTTTTGCCAACTCCACATCAAGCAGGAAGCTAATATTCTAAATATATAAGGAACTCAAGAAATTAAATATAAAAAACAAATAATTTAAAAATGGGGTAGAAGTCAAAACAGACTAGTCACAATAGAGAAATCTCGAATGGCTAGGAAACAGTTAAAGAAATATTAAATATCATTAGCCACTAGGAAAATGCAAGTCAAAACTATTTTGAGATGCCAATTTACACTTTCAGGATGGCTAAGATCAAAAACAAATGTGACAGCTCATGTTGGAAAGAATGTGGAGAACAGGGAACACTCCTCCATTGCTGGGGGACCAGGACATGTGTAGCCACTGTGGAAATCAATATGGCAGTTTCCTCAGAAAAGAGAGACCCAATTTATCTCAAAAACCATCTATATCATTCTTGGACATATAACCAAAGGATGCTTTACTTTATCACCAAGGACATTTGCTCCACCATGCATTGCAGCTATAGTGAAAGTAGTTAGAAACTGGAAACAACCTAGATTTCCCTCTAATGAAGAATGAATAAACAAAACATACCACATTTACACAATGCAGTATTACTGACATGTTTTTAAAATAAAATGACATAATGAAATGTTATAGGCAAATGGATGAAAATAGAATACCAAACAAAAAAAAAAAATCCTGACTTGGGTAACCCAGAACTAGAAAGGCAAATATGGTATGTACTCACTTGTAAGTTGATATTAACCATTAAGTAAATGGTAAGCAAGTACAATCTGCAGATCCAGAGTGTTTAGTAAAAGAAGAGGGATTCATGAGGAACACATGAACATCCCTGTGAAGGGGAAATAGAATGGATTTTACTGGTGGACTAAGGGTATGTTGGGACAGGAGAGGGAAGAATCAGGTTAGATATATGAAGTCAGAGTACAGGGAGAGATGGCTGGAATTGGGAGGTGTTTAGAGGTGGTGTTGAAACCCAGTTCATTAGAAACTTCTTGGATGGTATGAAGATGATCTTAATGAGGACTCCTCATAATGGGGGATACAGAGTCTCATCTCTCATAGCTAGCATGACTTCAAGTGGTGGACCTAGGTAACATTAAATTGAGTTGTTGGTCAATGGGGTCCCATGGAAATCCCTCAAACAACTCAGGATGCTGTAGTGACAAAAGGTTGCTCTCCAAAAACCAACAATTTAACGCCATTGCCAAGGACAACATCCACAAAACTCACCTAACAGGAAGAATTCATGGTGGTGCCTACATGGAGCCTTCCCCACTATATTCTGTCATCTTTGGTAGTGTCTACCTGCTACTGAAAAAAAACATTGACACTCACTCAGCCACAAAACTTTTGACCTACAATCTGTCCTGCCTGCAAAATATGCTAGGGTATAGAAATATGACACAGAATTTGTGGTAGCAGCAAACTAATGTCTGATTTGTCTTAAGGCCTACTTAAGGAGAAGAAACCCATGACCAATACTGCTTAGGTAATCAAGAACCAAAAACTAGATAGCCCCAATATCTGAGATAAAGACAAACAGGACTGGTAAAAATAAACAAAACTGAACAAACAAACAACCCCCTCAAAAAATCTTCTAATGATAATCTTAGATCAGTGCCTTATCCAGTCATTAACAGAAAAGCTTTCTCTGGCATCAGATGTAACATATACCAGTACATATACCTGGATATTATGCAGAGGCAAAGTCTAAGCTGGAAATATCCATCAAATATGTTCGCTCAAAGTTCAGGAAATCCTGAGGAAGAGGAGCAGAAAGATACAAGTGTCATAGGGGATTGAGGATACCAGGAGAACATGAACAGGACCTTCAGAATCAACTAATTAAGGTGAGCTCACAGACACTGAAACAGCAAGCAAAGGGTCTACATGGGTTTACACATTGTACTCTCTCTATATATTATATTATAGCTAATAGCGTAGTATTTTAATGAGACTCCTGTCTGTGAGGAAAGAAAAGCTGGTACCTGATTCTTTTGTCTGCTCTTAGGACTCATTTCCTTCTGTTGAACTGCAATGCCCAATGTTGATAGGAAAGTTTTTGCTTCATCTTATTTTTCTTTATTGTCTCTTGTTTGGTTGTTATTTCTTACAAACCTGTTCCATTCTAATGAAAGACAGAAGAGGAGTGGATCCAGAGGGGAGAGGAGGTGGGAGAAACTCAGAGGAACTCAGAGAGGGGAAACTCAGATCAGGATATACTGTGTAAAAAGAGAACTTTATCTCAATAAATGGGGGGGGTGGTGGAAGGAGCCTGTTTGATAATGGACTGGCAGAAGACTCAAACTTCCATACGACTGAAAGGGTACAATTGGAATGTAACCCTACTTAGATTCTTTGGGCTTCATGATTTTTATTTATAAGATGGCAGCAATTGATGTTTCCAAGCTCTTGGGTTGTTGTGGAATTAAATACAGTATTTTAATTTGAACACTTGGAAAAGGTCACAGATTTAATTCATAATATCTGAACATACTTGCACACCTTGCTTGAATTGTTTCATTTAACAATACTACTTTAATAACTAAAATTTAAAGTACTATTTAAGGTAAAATAGTAACTTCCTAGATTTAGTTAAATGAGCTAAATATTGTGTTCATTTTTAGATTTTTACAGAGTAAGTGCTGCATCCCACATACATTTTATAACTCATTTTCTTTGGTATTTATGTCAAAACTAAACAAATAAAATATATTTCCTTTCCCTGTTTGCCTCAGTAGTGCTGCAGTTCTCTTGATGGTGCTTTTGTTTATTTCCCATTCTCTTTCCTTGACGTGATGATCACTTCACACGTGAGACCAGGAGGCCGTTTGTTAGCTAAGGCTAGTCCATGAGCCACAGGCAGAGCCCATCATGTTTAGTAGCCATTGCCACTGGCTCCTCTCAGCACTCTACATTCCAACTGTAGGTATTGTGCTTTTTGCCTCTAGTTTGAGCTGCAGTAGAGAACACAAACAGTACTGTTGAACTTTATTTCTTGCACTTTGAGATATTTAATCTGTATCTACTATGCAATTTTAAGATAAAAGATGCATTCATTTCCATGGCAAGCTGTTCTCTAAGCACTGAAGATGCTTAGAGAACATAATCACAGAAGATACAGTGAGGAGTCAGACAGATAAACTCCTAGGAAGCTACACTTGTAATTATGACCAAACAAGTAATTAGTAAAGACAGTTTTATATTTTCTAAATAATACTTATTTTCTTAAGTACTACTTTATCTATTTATTATTTATCTATCTGCATAAACACTTGCCTGAAAAAAATTACACTGTTTTGAGTTGCAAGAAAACAGTGATTATAATAACATTGAATTAAAAACTAAAGAGAGTGAGAAAGCCCGATCATGCAGTATTTCAATATGATTATAGTCAGGGCAGAATGAAGACAATATGCAGAGGGTTCCATGAAATGGCCTAAGGGATAACGTTCTTGCTCTAAAGTATAATGAATTGAGTTTGATTACTAAAATCCACATAGTAGAAAGAAAAAAAAAACTGATTCCTGAAAACTTTCCTCTTATGTCCACATACTTGTTTTACACACACACACACACACACACACACACACACACACACACACACACACAACCACCACCACCACCACCACCACCACCACCACCACCATCACACAGGAGAATGATGCAATGATTCAGTGGATCAACTCAGGCTGACATCTCCATAAGATGCTTCAGGCTTCCATGAAAAGAAAATACCCTGTGTAGTCACAGGTTTTTACCAAGATCCCTGCTGAGTATATGTATATATACATATATATATATACATACATACACAGTTTTTCAATCAGATTATATTAATTAATATATTAAACCATATACATGTATACATATACATAATGGTTTAATATATTAATATAATCTGGTTGAAAAACTGATTTTTCTGGGGTAAAAGGATGATTGTGATTATTGGAAAAAGTAAAAAGAAAAAATATTTGAAAGACTTCTTGGTGGAATGTTTGTGAATGTTAAGAAATATCTCAGATGTCAGAGATAGCTTTTTACTAAATATCTGATAGTAAAAATTAAGCAGAAAAAAGAATACGGGGAAGAGGGAGAAAGGAGAAGTAGAAGAAATGTGTATATGAGTTTGTGCACAGGAAAATATTTTCAGACGACATAAAACTGAAAATTTTCAACTTCAAGCCATGAGAACAGATGAGATTCTGTTTGAAAAGTATGTGTGGTACAGAGGTTGAAGGGCCACAAACTCATGCAAAGGACCAGGAATATTCCTTTTTTCTAATGAGAGAGTCAGCTAGAAAATGTCACTAACAGTGACCTTCTACTGAGGGAAAATTTTAAAAAGCCCTGATTCCTGCACTCAGAGTCTGTGGTTATCTGAGGAATTGTCAACTAGATCGTAATCCATAGGGAGGCAATGGTTTAACTGCAGTATGTGGGAAGACAGAATTGACTGGTAACATTTTCAGTAAAGATGGGTAGTGGGATCAATGTCCAATGAGGAGGAGTGTGGAAAATGGTGGTGGGGCAAGAGAACCAAACCAAACCTGTCCTTTTAGAGGTACTCCTCTGAGCGGGAAACAGCAGAGGTACAGAGAAGCACTTGCTAACTTTAATTTGAATATGTCCAAATGATGTGAAAATATGTTTCCTTTAATTGATCCAGACCTTGTTAATAAAAATTTAAATTAAAACCACAAATATCAGGTAAGAATAATTATGTAATAAAATTATCAAATTTAAATGAGGGTGAAAGATAAACACTTGTGATGGTGAGGCATAGGATTCTCTAGTACTTTTGCTTTTATATTTTCCAGTTGTGGTGATGCTCAGCTTTGGGAACATCCATGAGTATGCTGCACTCCATATTTTAGATCTTGTTTAGTATGTCTTCATGTGATAATTTACAGCCTGACATCAAGGAGTGAAAGCTCTCGAGTTAACAGGCATGATCTCAGGATAAGTTCCTCGCTCTGCTACAACTTCTTGTACACAGTGGGATGATGCACTTGAGTTCACATCTCAACTCCATAGCTTGATAGCTTTGGCCTTTCAGACAGGCAGCTAGGTTTTTTTCTTTTTATCTGAATACATAAATATAACTTTTTTGAAAAAAAATAACTCTGATAATGAAAGAAAACAAATCCTTTGCTATTATCCAAGCCTTTGGAAGAGGGGAATTCTCAGAGCATCTCCCACATCAGGGAGAAGGCCAGCTGTGCAGTCCCATGTCCACACAAAATAAGAATATACAAGGCTACAAGTGTTCACTCCCCAACTGTTTCAATTACAGTATTTTCCCTTTCAATATCAATTGAATCCATACACAAGAGATAACCTATATAGATGGGAGGAATGGCCTATATTTAGATCAAGTGTGAACTTTCACATATTATTTTGAAACCTTGTGTCAAGTGCACAAAGGTGTGAGAGCATCTGATATAGTCTCTGCTCTGTGTGAAGCATTGAATATTTAGGGTAAAGAGTTTCTCTAGAAACCAGTTAAAAGAAGTTCCATTCAACTTCAATAGATGTTTCCATCAAGTGGCATCCAGTTAACAGGTCTTCTACAGAAATAAGATAAAACAAATGTTTAGAATGCCTGATCTAGGGATGCAATTCCAAGAGAAAAATGGTAGAATTCAAGAAAAGGTCACTATTGTATGCCAGTAAGGCAGAAGGACTTAACTAAAACTGTCATGTCGTCTGTCCACTGACAAATGGTTAGTGTTCCTCTCAGTGCATAGCAGGTCTCTAATAGTTTAGGCTGTCAATTTTGTGCCAATATTTCTTTTTCGTCATTATCTCCCTAAACTTTTTCATTCAAACCATGGCCTATTTATTTGCCTTCATGCTTTTTCACACTCAATATATCTGCCACACTTTTAGGAAAATATTCTTTGTATCTTCAATATGTAGTCCTTCACAACCCCATTCAAAATATCTATTTTTACTCATCCATTAATTCGTACATGTGTTTATTTTGATCTATTTGTATGTTTGTGCATGTTCATTTCATGTGCTCTGCACCTATGTGCAGGTGAATGCATGGGGAGGCTGAGGACTGACACTGGGTATCTTTAATTGCTCTCCACATTGTTTGCTGAGTGAGATCATCCACTGAACCAGGAGATAATTGAACGAGATAGGCTTGCCTGACCCACAAAGCCCAGAAGCTCATTTTTCCTTCTCCTCCTCAGCAGCAGGATTATAGGCAAGTGCCACTATGCAGGCTCTTTATAGGGTTGCTCCATTCCCCAACTCAGGACTTTATGTTTTTTTTTCCATCTATACATTTCAATTTTCTTTTAGACCTTTAATTTCTTTTATTATTATTATTTATTACGATTTATTCACTTTGTATCCCAGTGGTGGCCTCCTCCCTCTTTTCCTCCCAATACCACCCTCCATCCCTCTTCTCCACCCATGCCCCTTCCTTAGTCCACTGATAGGGGAGGTCTTCTTCCCCTTCTATCAGTCCCTAGCCTATCATGTCTCATCAGGACTGGCTGCATCTTCTTTCTCTGTGGCCTGATAAGGCTGCTCCCCCCTCAGAGGGAGGTGATCAAAGAGCAGGCCAATCAGTTCATGTCAGAGGCAGTCCCTGCTTCCCATTACTAGGGAACCCACTTGGACACTGAACTGCCATGGGCTACATCTGTACAGGGGGTCTAGGTTATCTCCATGAATGGTCCTTGGTTGGAGTATCAGTCTCAGAAAAGACCCCTGTACCCAGATATTTTGGTTCTGTTGCTCTCCTTGTGGAACTCCTGTTCTGGATCTTTCTGTCCCCCCTTCTTTTATAAGATTCCCTGCACTCTGCTCAAATTTTGGCTGAGTTTCAGTATCTGTTATGATACCCTCCTGGGTAAAGTCTTTCAGAGGGCATGTGTGGTAGTCTCCTCTCCTGTTCCCTGTTTCTTTGTTTCTCTGCCATTTGATATTCCTCCATTGAGAATTCTCTGTTTTGGCCTGTACCCCATTTTTAAATTGAATTACTTGGTTTCTTGGTGTTTAACTTCTTGTGTTCTTTATATATTTGGATATTAGCCCTCTGTCAGTTGTAGGGTTGAAAATCCTTTCCAAGTCGGCAGTCTGTCATTTTGTTCTGATGACAGTGCCCTTTGGTTTACAGAAGCTTTTCAGTTTTATGAGGTTCCATTTATTGATTGTTGTGGGAAAGAGCCTGGAACTCATTGGCCCAGGAAACAACTTCATGAACAGAACACCAACAGCATAGATCTTTAATTTGGGCTATCAATTTCTTTTTTGGTTTGTTTGTTTTTATTTGTAATTTTTGTTTTGATTTACTAGTTTTTACAATTTGGTTACTTTGTATCCTAGCTGTAGCCCCTCCGTCATCTCCTGCCAGTCCTACCTACACTTCATCTTTTCCCTCTATGCCTGCAGAGACAGGTACTCCAACCAAGGACCATGAATGAAGAGGACCTTGACTCCCTGCTCAGATGAAGTCCTTAGGCTGCTCAGGTTCCAAGTAGGTTCCCTAGTTAAGAGAGCAGAGGCTGTCTCTGACATGAATGCTGTGGCTGGCTCTTTGAACACTTCCCTCTGAAGGGGGTGCAACCTTACCAAGCCACAGAGGAAGACAATACAACCAGTCCTGATGAGACCTGATAGGCTAGGGTCTGACAGAATAGGAGGAGGTCCTCCTCTATCAGTGGACCAGGGGAGTACTTTATGTTTGTGTGGCAAGTACTTTACTGAGACAGCTCAGTAGAGTCCTAAAAATCTATTTTGATAGACCTAATAGAAGGGAATGTTTTAAATGTTTTTTTAGTTGGGCTTACTATTGCTGTGATATCTTGCTGAGGAAAGAAAGTGTTTATTTGGCTTACATTTACATATAACTTTTCATCTCATCCAAGGAAATCAAGACAGGAACCTGGAGGAAGGAGATGATGCAGAGGCCATGTTGTGATGCTGCTCCCTGGGTCGCTTCTCATGGCTTGCTGCATTCTTACAGAACACAGGACCACCACACAGGATAGGACCAGCAGCAATGGGCTAAGCACTCACTATTTAAACACTAATTAAGAAAATACCCAAATGGGTTCTCTAGTAAGGAGAACAGGGCTGTCTCTGACATGAACTCATGGGCTTGCTCTTTGATCATCTCCCCCTGAGGGGGGAGCAGCCTTACCAGGCCACACAGGAAGACTATGCAGCCAGTCCTGATGAGACCTGATAGGCTAAGGTCAGATGAAAGGGGAGGAGGACAGCCCCTGTCAGTGCACTTGGGGAGGGTCATAGGGAGAGAAGAGGGAGAAAGAGTGGGGCTGGGAGGGGAGGAGGAAGGGAGCTACAGCTGAGATGCAAAGTGAATAAATTGTAATTCGTAAAGATAAATAAATTTTAAAAAATTAAAAATGAAAAAATTAAAAGAAAGTCTAAGAAAAACTCTCTCCCCAGAGAATAGAAGTGTTCTTATTCTGGTATGTTAACATCTGGTAGAAAATCAGTTTTTCAAGTATAGACTTTAGCAAACCAATCCTAAAACTTCTGAGGACGGAGGATAGGCAAAACTGATAAAAAAAAAAAGTTAGAAAATAAGAGGAAGCCCACAATATGTTAATGGTTCACAGAGTTCCATTCTATTTATCGAGACATACTGCTTTGCATCCTTTGGTTTAATTCGAATGTCACTGAAAACTATCTCTTCTCAGACGGATGACTACTGAAAACACCTCAGAATTTTAAACTATTTTCTTGTTGCCATCCATCATTTTGAAACTAAGACTTTAATAAAAACTGTATCTTCCCAAAAAGAAAAAAGCCCTGCAGTTGGATGCATTTTGTCAAATGGCGGCATTTTTTTTTCATTTGAAGTAGCTTTCTTTCAGATAACTATAGCTTGTGTCACATTTATGTAAAATTATCCAACACAGTTTCCAAACTACTGATGGGCTTCTTATTTTGCAAATATCTGTTGTTCTTGATTTTGCTATTACCTGCATAAAGTCACAAAATCAGACAGTAATAGTGAGTATATTTTGTATGTACAGTATATTGACTGTGTCACCAAGTTCAGAGACAGGAAAAATTTGGCGGTATCACTGGCTCCTACTTTGGAACTGTTTTGAAGAAGTCAGTGTCATGATTAGTTGTCCTTTATGAAACCCAGTCTTTCAATATTAAAGCCAGAGTCTCTTTTCCTAAGAACTGAGAACATTAGCTAAAATTTTACAATATATATATATATATATATATATATATATATATATATATATATATCTCCTTGTTTGAAGATGGCACTCACTGAAGGTGATTTACATTTCGCTAGGAAACAAGTCTTACATGACTTGTCACTTGGGAATCTAAAGCAGTGTCTTTCACCTCATGAAAAATTGCTCCCTGGGGCTTTCCAGCTCCAGGATTCTGTCTGGGTTACTAAATGCCCAGTGCTGTGTGACATTTTAGTCATACTTCAGCCACTTCCTCTTCGCTTGCTCTGCCTTGGTGTCACCTGGCCTGTGAGAGGGCACCTTAAAAGATCTCTGCCTTTCACTCTAAGGTCAAAGGCCAATCTTAGGAGACCTCAGCTGTGGTAGACCTGACCTCTGGCAGTCAGGAAGGACTGTAACAATCAAGTACTTTGCATTATAGAGTGTGCCAGCCTTAACATAGACATCCTACTACTCTTAAAAATGAATATTTTGAGGTTAATTAGTTCCTACTCCATACAGATATCTGTCAGTGCACCTGGTCATGATGTCCTAGATGGTCAAGTTCAGTTTATTATTCTAATATGGCACATAAATCAAAGTGTCAGATATTTAAATCAATATTCATTTGGGCTACCTTTTTTTTTTTCCTGTATTAACCTTTGTTTTTCCAAACCTTGCTCATTCTGATCCTTACTGACAAAAGTTTTGGATTTTGTGTTTTTCTTTTCTAGAAATGGCTTTCAGAATCTGCTTTGTATTAGAGTTTAATACAAATGTAAAAAATCTTACATTACTTAAATTCACAATCTCTTCTCTATACTACATATTTTGATTAGTTTCTCTTTCATGGGTTATTACAATAGCAAACTGCTGATTGCATTAGAGTGGGAAAGAAGCAGGCTACTGTTTCAATAGCTTCACTGTGTGATCAGATTTCTGATCTGTGTGCTCTTTTCTTCACAGTTTAATTCAGTCTACTGGGAGAAAAGGTAACTGAGATTTCTAGAGTACAGAATTCATGTCGATGTTAAATAATCCATGTTATGTACACTGTGACCTTAAATGTTATTAGAGTCAAAAATATCAAAATATGATTTGAGTAAATGACACCAAGTGCAGACTATCAGCTTTCCCGACTTCATATTTTAACTCTGTGTCTTTCTATCCATGGTGCTTGGAGTATGAAGGCCTCTTCTTGGAGGACTGTGTGCTGATAGAGATGCAGAGCTCATGAGGACAGTATATGAAATACGAATGGCCTGGCTTGTCTGCTGCCTCCATTTGCTCCTCAGTCTCCTCTCTTTGTCAAAAATGCACAGGGGAATGGGAGATCAAATACAGCATGGAACTGAAGCCACGACTAGAGACATGTTATTAAAATCAAGAAAACAACCCATTCCTGAATTTTACATAAATAAACCTTAAATGTAGGATTACTATAGAAGAAACATTCTTCTATAGTCATTGCTTATTTTGTTATACTGATAGGCAAGGTGAGAATAGAAGATTATGGTGTATAGATAGGAATGTAATGCCTCTTCAATGTAGATGTTAGTGCCTACCATTTTAAACAAAATAGAACTTGTGTTTCTTTCACTTTCTCTTCAGTCAGCATACTTGTTTAAAAATGTAAAAGAGTTACTCTGATATTAGAAAATTGGTTTGTCAAAATTGACCTCGGTTATTTGCATATTTTGCTTAGTACAACTTAGGTATCAACAGCTTGTGTTCTACAGGGATCAAGTCATAAGTTACAAGGCATAACATTTCTCTCTGCCTGCTTTTTTTTTTTCCTGAGAAGCACTGGGCTGGGCCTGTGACATTTTTGTTCATCACAGCAGGAGCTGAGTTTATATGTTTAAATTTAATTAAGAGTTTTCAAAGAAGTAAACTTGGCAGTACATCTTAATTTGTGATGCAGTTAAATATGACCTGCTTTTATTCTCTGATGCCTTACGATGTTTCAGAAATAAGAGAGTGTGCCAGCCTCCCACGAGATGCTCTTACATTTGATCTATGCCCTAACCTCTTATTTATGACTTACCACAGTCAGGTCTACTCTGGTCATCCACGATGGCTAAGTCAGATACAATGGTATGGGTTGGTTTTATCAGGTACTTGGAGGGAGAATAGTATGTTGCTTAAAAACAGCATCAGTAAATTTTGACACAATCAAACCACCTGGAAATTATCATTAATGTATTATTGTGGTTATGATAATACATAATGAACTACAATAAAGTTTATAGGACCTTTTATTCTGTATTCAATTATTAATTAGTTGTACTGACAGAGTAACTAAATTCATTAAATGTCTTGGACAACTTCTAGTACCTGTGCACTACTGTATACTGGTGAGCTCCCCTGACTGTAGTGGACAGTTCTAAGTTCATATTTTCGTACATGGCCTTGGTTAAATTTGATGGTTAACAAACAAAGAGAGGTGATTGTTGGAAACAGACTTGTGAGAAGGAGGGGAGAAATAAAGGTGGAGAGAGAAAAAAGAGAAAGTGAAAAAGTGATCGGAATACATAATATCCATGTACAAAATTGTCAAAGATCAAATATAATTTATATATATAAATAAATATATATATTTATATATATATTTATATATATATGTGGGAAAATTGTTAGTCCTTGTGAAACTTACAACTTAGTAACTAAAAATACATTAACCTCTCAATTTTGTTTATATTTCTGTGGTTAGACATAGTGAAATTTATAATTTGTATACATCTGAGCATATTGTAAATATTGATGTCTTGAATATAAGATTAGAATCCTTGTATTCTCAGTGCCAAAACAGACTTTGGCATGCAGTCCTTGCTGAATACACATTGATTTAATGATTATCTGAATTAAGAGCTCATATAATATTGTGCAGTAGAAACCAAGCATTAGGCATGATATCCACAGGCATATTTTTTTAGTTCAGAACCATAGAAATTTCCCATAATCATTATAACAAATTTGTGAAACAATTTATCCATGCCGTTCAGCTTGGGTATACAATGATCATTACAATAGCTTATTTTATCTCTTTATAATATATTTTAAATATGGGAAATAAAAGTCTACAAACTGACTTATAGATATAAATAATAATGTCTATGATACAGGGAAACATTACATACTTCCTGTGGAAAATCACCCATTCACAATATTGACCATATACATAACTTTTTATGATAGGCTCATATGATGAACTTAGCTGAAAAACTGAGACAAAAAAGTCATGGTTGGCTTCTGTTTTTCACTTGTTAGAAATTCAGGACTCCGGAGTAAGAAATTCACAGACCACGGGGAATCAATTTCATAGGGAGAAAGAAAAATAAAACAAGAGGGTTATCTAAGTAAACCTCTCCATCATTTCATTACACTCTCTGTGTACACTCATGTACATTTGTTGTTATGTGAATGCACGTGGAAGGCAAACAAGTGCATCTGGATGCTGTGTCTGCCTGGTATGCGAGATGAAGAATTATAGTACTTTTTTAGTCCTATGAACCATGCAGTTGGTTGATAGGTTCTCACAGGCAGAATGACAGTCTCAGGAAGGCTTATTGCAGCTTACAAGAAACAGTGACCTGTGATGTAGCCAACTGACTGCTAAAGTAGCGTGAAAGAAAACTCCAGCTCCCTACAGCACTACTAATGTACCTGAAATGTTTCAAGTGCATTTTAGTAGTTATGAAAGAACTCGACTTGAACACTGGAGACTCAGCTGTCACTTCATCCACTGTGACTCTGGCACAGAGAGGCTTGCCTGATTGCTAGCAGTTGTAGTTAGAGCTCAAGGGACTTGAAACATTACTTTATTCTCAATTTGATCTTGGCCCTCTCTGTTTGATCCTTACCTATCTGCTGAGATTTAAATTTAGTTGGATTCAAGAAGAGCTTCTATTTTGATATGCACTTCTATGGGAACTGACCTAAAATGAGACTGTGTTATTACATATAAATTCTCTGATTTGCATACTGATTCTCACCACAAACAGGCTCAACATTTGCCTGGTAAGCTCCACGAGATGGGTTTTGGAGCTTTCTGTCAATACAGGTGATCTTCTGATTTATAGAGGTGCATGTTACTGGAAAAGCTATTGTATGCTAAAATAACATCAGTCAAATTAAATGTTCTTCCAGACAAAGTCACAAAAGAAGAATGTCTTTGAAGATATAATATTCCATCTCATGCAGCTAGGAAGACAATTTAAATGGAGAGTGAAACTATCAATAAATAATTTCAATGGCATGATGTGATGTGCTATATGTGTATATGTTTTCTAAAATTATGTGCATATTTCAAAACATAATGTATTGTCACTCATAGAACAGCACATTCAATGCAAGTTTTAAATAGAGTAGCATAGTCTTACATCTGAATAGTAACTGATTCTTCAATTATAAGTATGCTTGTATTGGTGAGATTATCAATACTTACTTTATAGATTAGTATTGTGCATAGTATATTATGTATTAGTTTTTATATAATCTGTTTTTTTAATTTCAGATTTACTATTTAGCAAATTAGACCTTGGGCAATTAATCAAGATCTGTACGTTCAATTCTAAATTGTCTCCAGAATACATTCAATCTTATACCCCTCCAATCACCCCACAATCTCCAGGAAACAAAGCAATGTGAGATAAATTGTGTTTAGAGGTGTGTGAATATTGTTGTTATGTAATAGTACTACCCTTTCATAGTATCTATTTATTCTCTTTTCCTTTTGATCTTTTCTGGTGTAAATTAACATGGGCACAGTTGAGAAAAGCTAATTCCTTCCGATGGAAATAAAGGTAAATCCTAAAGAGTGCACTGCCTAAATTTGCACACACTATTTTACAGAATGCAGCTCTTCTCCTAACTGGCCAGTACCTCTGAAATAGAAAAACTTCATTCTTATTTAAGTCTCTGTACTTTTATTTTTCTTAGCAAATTAATGATGTTTGTGTGCGTGTGCGTGTGGGTGTGAACAAACAAAATTCTCATGTTAAAGTCACTTAAAACAGCACCAGGCACATAAATCATAGCTAGATATGTTTTTCTCATGTTTATTTTGTACATGCATGTATATGTGTGGTGTGTATGTCTTTGCAAGCACATTCATATGTATTTGGGCAGCTGTGGGTATAAAGGCATACACATGTGCATGAACGTAAAGGCCTGAAGAAGCTGATATTGGGAATCTTTCTCTATCATATTCCCACTTTATTTGCTGAATTTTGGTTTTCCATTCGAACTACAACTAACCAGTCTGGTGAGTTGTGCTAGCCAGATTGCTCTACATGATTGGGAGTCTCTGCAAAATCTTTCTGAAGCTGGAATTATAGGGAGACAGCCATGCTTCTTTACTTTGGATCCCAAATCTAGTCCACTTGCTTGCCCCAGGTGTGCCAACCACCAATCTATTTTTCTCAGTCCATATGTTATTGATTTTTCAAATATTGATTGATTTAATCTAATGTAAAGTTAGATAACTATTTTATCCTTAACCAGCTCTAATGCAGAAAAAATAATGTCACTTGAAAAGAGCACATTTATGAATCCCTAATCATTTTCAAGAAAGTCACTGACATGAATGCCTCACAACCTTTTGTTAAAAAGTAAATCGATGTGCAGACATTTTTCTGAGCACATGTTCACTTGTCTGTACACATATAGGCATATGATTATGTTCTGTGGTGCATTTTCTGTATCATATTGAGTCTATGACTCTGCAGCCTTTGAGAAAGATGTGTTGCTCTTTGTCTCCTTAAGCTCTGTATCCTGTCATTATTAACTGTGGTTCTGTGCACCTAGGTAACTTTTACAAAGAATAGGATTCCCTGCCACCCTCTAATGATAGTACATTCCATAGCTTTCTTAATATATATTCTAAATATGTTCACATTTAGCTACAAAATATATCTAACAGTGAACTTAAACCATGGTCTGTTATTTGGCACAGTGGCCATTTTTTTAAGACTTTATATTTTCTACATCATGTCACACCTGATTTTAAGTGTCTCTCATTTTTGTACAAATTGCCTAGTCCACAAAATGCAAGTCTGTTCATAAAGACATCCAGAAATACACAGAAGACCCAAATTAAGTTTTTAGTACTCATGTTGTATTTAACAATTGACTGTAACTACAGATGTAGAGGATCACGTGAGTGTGTGTGTTTGTGTGTGAGAGAGAGACAGACAGACACAGAGAGACAGGAAGAATATAGGGAGAATAAGAGCTCCACAAAGACCAAATAGGTCAGGGCACAGGGGTCTTTTACGAGATGGTATCTCCAACCAAGGACCATGTATGGATATAACCTAGAACCCCTGCTCAGATGTGGCCCATGGTAGCTCAGTATCCAACTGGAGACCCTAGTAAGGGGAACAGGGACTATTTCTGTCATGAACTCAATGGCTGGCTCTTTGACCCTCCCCACACACGCCCAGGAGTAACATCCTAGCTAGATCCCAGAAGAGGACATTGCAGCCAGCCCTGAAGAGACAAGATAAACTAGGGTCGGATAGAAGGGGAGGAGGTCCTCCCCCATCAGTGGACTTGGAGGGGGACAGGGACAAGATGAAGGAAGGATGGGGAAAGGAGGGAATGAGGGAGGGGGTTATGCCTGAGATAGAAAGTACCTAACCTGTGATTAGTATAAAAATAAATAAATTAAATTAAAAAAAATTTACCCTCATGTTTTTTGGTTTTTTTTTGTTGTTGTTGTTGTTATTGTTTTAATTTGGGGTAGTATGATAACAGCCAATGTGAAACAAACTGAGCTTTATGCCCAAAGAATTTGTCTGAGAATTTAAAAAAAATGTGTATAAATATTTCTGCAGCGGGGTCTGTTTTGTGGTGAACAGTACATTTTAATGGAGGCAAAGACGTCAATTCTTACTTTATTTAGAGGCAGCATCTACTACTGTTTTGATTGCTCTAGTCTCTGAGGTTTTTTCTCCTTGACTGGCTTAGATCCCTCCTGGGTCTAAGTGGAAAGAAGACTTCCTCATTAGTTCCACACAGAGGCTAAACCTCTGTGTCCATGTTCACTTGTCATTCACTTCTGTTGCTCTTAATTGTAAATGCCTTTTGTTTGTAAGATGACTCCTGGTACAATTTGTTGTGGTATAAACCTATTTCTCTACATTTCTGAATTACACTAACCATTAGAACAATGACTATTGAATTGGAGATATTGAACTGTAAATTAGATTCCTTTGAAATGCCTTCTGGGGTCCATTGGATGAAGAAAATAGCTTTTCAAGATTCAAAATGATTTTAACTGATGATATTTAGTTTCCGAGGATACCTAGGTCTGGAAGTCACTGAATAAGACCTGTATATCTTTCAACTTTGTTGTGTTCCCCTTTCAGACTCTTTACTCATAATAAAGTAACTTGATGAGAAATATAGTCACATAAATACAATGAAAATAAAGACTTCTTTGTAGTAAATTAAACTTTTTGGTGAACTGTAGCATTTGAAGATACTTACTTGCTAATTACAGATAAAATAGGCTATGAAAGTTTTTTTGCCTTCTTGTAAAGATCAGGGTTTATATCTCAATTTGAGTGGATTACTAATAAGGAAAATGCATCAGATGTTTTCAGCTCATGGTATTGAAGAGTGGACATCATGATTTCCAAGAGTCTTCAGAAGCCTCACTATTTTAACTTTACTAAGTTTATCTGCCTCAAAACAGCCTAACAACCAAGCTACCATTTGTGTCTGTAATACCAGAGAGTGCATTTAGTGGTTATATATATATATTTTTCTTTCAGAAATACTACTAACCATATCATTTTGTCTGATTTAAATATGGAGTCCTATAGAAATGTATTTAATAAAATTTTATTTCTTGTTCTACATACTTTTTAAGGTTAAGGTAACCAGATTATTCAACAAAGTAATTTTTTATGACCAGATTTGGGCAAATAATAAGGACATAATAAAATACTATCTATAATCCATTTGCATTGTGCCAGTACTAGGAGGACTAAGTTTAAAAAACAAGAGAACCTTTATTTTATCTTGAAATTGTCCAGGCAAGGCAGAAGATAACAATCACCTGCAATGCCTCCCTTCAGCTCACAGAAAACAGTGAAAAATGCAGAACAGGAAGGTCCATAGGCAGAGTAGTCATTGCACATGGGCATGGGTAAAAGACTAGTTTTTATGGGTCCTTGTGAAACATGTTAAAGTAGAGCAAGGGAACACGTCTACATTTCTTGTGAGAATACAAACTATACAACCACTTTGGATATCAATCTGTTGGTTTCTCAGAAATTTGGAAAATTTTCTACCTGAAGACTCAACTATACAACTCTTGGGCATATGCCCAAATCATACCACAAGGACGCTTGCTCAACTGTGTTCATAGCAGATTTATTAGAAATATCCAGAAACTGGAAACAAGCTAGATGTCCCTCAACCAAATAATGGATAAATAAAGTGTGTTACATTAAAAAAAAATTCCTTCTAGAATTTCTTTAAATGTCTGTGTTTTGTCTGACCAAAGATTCCTACTGAAATTACCAAGCAATTCCGTTTTTAAGTCTATCCCTTACAATAGTCCTTTTGTGTTTACTACAGTCATTATGTAAATTAATATTATAGAAAAAGAGTTTTATCTGTAAGATCACTGAGGATTTCCTACAAAGTGCCCCAAATAAGTGTTAGCCACAATATTCATATTTTTGTAATCACTGAATTAGAGTCAGAATTGCATTTATACACCTCTTTAATTACTGGCAATACTTAGAAATTTCTTAAGTGGTCCTTTACTTTCTGAGTGAACTATAAGGTGGAGTTTAGGAATGTGTGTATGTTCTATTTCTTTTTACAGAGTATGAGATTCAGAGTGTTCTTGCTGTTCCAGCTCTACCACTGAGTTTCATCTCTTGAGGCATGTCTGTTGAAGCAAAATTATGAACTGATTATTTATTTTTCTCTCATGTTACAACCTGACTGAAGTCTCCTGCCGTTACCACTCCTACCAATACCTCTAGTACCTTTCTTTTCACCAGATGCACTTCTCCATCCCTTCAGAAAAAGCAGGCCTCCCAGAGATAATCCACCAAACACAGAGTAACAAGTTATAGTAAAACGAGGCACACACCCTCGTATCAAGGCTGGACAAGACAACCTAGTAGGAAGAAAAGAGTTCTGAGAGAAAAAGCATCAGAGGCCTTCTTGCTAGTGTTAGGTGTCCCACAATGACACCAAGCTACAAAATCATAACCTGTGAGCAGAGGACCTAATGGAGTACCATGCAGATGCTGATGCTGTCGCGTCAGTTTCTGTGAGCCCCTGTGAGCCCTGCTTAGTTGATTATGTGGGCCATGTTCTCTTAGTGTCATCAACTGTTCTGAGTCCTAAGTAAGCTAACAGCTATGTATCTTCTCTACCTTTCCCCTACAGCTATAGTCATTGACAACACTAATACCAATGCTAAAAGAAGCTAAAATACCCAAACAACTTTGCAAGGTTCTAACTCAAATATTTTTCTGCCTAGCACTTTTTTAATATAAAAATATTAATGAAGATGTTTCATTAATTGTCAGATTAGTCATTGGTCTCAACACATAGCCTTTTCTGTCATAACTGTGAACCTTTACACTGTTCTTTTCATGTGTTTAAACTCAGAGGATGATTAATGCTCACAACACTAATGGAATTCGTCTTTAAGGCCGCTGGTGTCTTTGCACATAAAGGATATTATTAATAAAAGAGTGTGTTTAGAAAATGAGCAATTGCAGGTGAAGTGTCATACTGAAAATAATTTAAGAAATTAATCTCTGATATGATGTAGGAATGTTTTTTTCAACTTTTATTATTGATTACATGTTATTAACTCTGTATCCCAGGTGAATCCTACTACCTCATTCCCTCCCAATCCCATTCTCCCTACTTCATCTACTCCCTGCCACTTTCCAAGTCCACTGATAGGGGAGGACCTCCTCCCCTTTCACCTGGCCCTGGTTTATCAGTTCTCTAAAGGAATGGCTGCAAAGTACTCTGTGGCTTAGGAGGGCTGCTCCTCCCTTGCTGGGTGGGGAAGTCAAAGAGTCCACCATTGAGTTCATGTAAGAAATAGTCCCTAATTCCCTTACTAGGGTACCCACTGAATACTGAGGTACCAAGGGCTACAGGAAAACAGAAGTTCTAGGTTATATCCATCCATGGTCATTGGTTGGAGAAACAGTCTCATATAGGACCCGTGTGCCCAGATAGATTTGGTCCTTGTGGAGCTCCTATCCTCTCCAGATCATATTAATTCCCCCTTCTTTCATATGATTCCCTGCCATCTCCCGAAGGTTCAGTTTCTGCTTGGATACACTGCTAGGTAGAGTCTTTCAGGGACCCTCTGTGGTAGGACCCTGTCCTGTTACTTGTTTTCTTCTACATCCTATTTGTCCTTCTAAGAAAGGATTGATCATCTTACCCCGGGTCCTCTTTTTTGTTTATCTTCTTTAGGTGTATAGATTTCAGTATATTTATCATATCTTATAGGTCTACATAAGTGAGTATATACCATGTGTCTTTCTCCTTCTGGGATACCTCACTCAGACTGATATTTTCTAGATCCCACCATTTGCAAGCAAATTTCATGATTTCCTCATAATTTATCACCCTGCACAAAACTGAAGTCCAAGTGGATCAAAGACCTCAACATAAAACCAAATACTTTAAATCAGTGAGAAGAAAAAGTGGGGAAGAGCCTAGAACTCATTGGCACAGGAGACGACTTCCTGAACAGAACACCAACAGCACAGGTTCTAAGAGAAACATTCAATAAATAGAACCTCATGAAACTGAAAAGCTTCTGTAAAGCAAAAGACACTGTTGTCAGAACAAAACGACAGCCTTCAGACTGGGAAAGGGTCTTCACCAACCCTATATCTGACAGAGGGCTGATATCCAGGATATATAAAGAACTAAA
>CM053763.1:66167416-66234091 GCA_028658305.1 Pachyuromys duprasi | reverse complement strand
TTTAGTTCTTTATATATCCTGGATATCAGCCCTCTGTCAGATATAGGGTTGGTGAAGACCCTTTCCCAGTCTGAAGGCTGTCGTTTTGTTCTGACAACAGTGTCTTTTGCTTTACAGAAGCTTTTCAGTTTCATGAGGTTCTATTTATTGAATGTTTCTCTTAGAACCTGTGCTGTTGGTGTTCTGTTCAGGAAGTCGTGTCCTGTGCCAATGAGTTCTAGGCTCTTCCCCACTTTTTCTTCTCACTGATTTAAAGTATTTGGTTTTATGTTGAGGTCTTTGATCCACTTGGACTTTAGTTTTGTGCAGGGAAAACTGATAAATTTTAAACACCTTCATTTCTCTGTGTATCAATGTCGAAATCTTCAGATTTTTAAATTATATTTATATTTATTTATTAAATGAAAATTGCAAAAGAAAATATGATATAACACACTGTATTTCCAGATTGTATAATATTTTTAGTAATGTAAAATATTTATATTATTAAATCTTTATTTGGAAACGTTTCAAAAATATTCCCCTCTTGACAAATGTACAGTCGCTGTGGCTCTGTTCCACAGTAAAGCATGTTCCTCATGTTCCTCATGTGTGAAGCTCTAGGCTCAATCATCATAACATTCACTACATCTTGGAGTAACTCTGAAATGCATCATCAAACAGAACTTCATTGCTCCTATGTAATTTAATATCTAGTGTCCTGTCTCTGTCTATTGTCTTCCAGCCACATGAGGTTACCATTCTATTCTGAACATGTCTTCATACTCTCTGCAGTAACATGCAGTTCTAGTCTTTTTCTACCTGTTTCACAAGCATAATATTCTGGTGCCAAATATCTATATTTCCTTATTTTCATATTTTCTCTTATATTTTTGAAATCATAATATAATTAGATCGTTTTCTCCTTTGCTTTCTTTCTTCCAGGCCTTCCCATATGCTCATGATTGCTCTCTTTCAAAGTCATGGGCTCTTCTTTAATTTTTGTTATATACAAATATGTTATTATTTCATTTTATGACTTCACAGTATTTTTTATTACATGTACCTCGTTTCTTTATAGACTCATCAGAATTGTACATTCACTCAGATTCTATTTTTTCGCTATTTTAAACAATTTTGCAATATCTGTAAGAGTATAGATGTCTGTTTGAAATACTATGTCCGTTTCCTTTGCAGTGGTGGATGATGAGTTATATTGCCTTTGTTTGTATGTTTCTAGTGACTAGTGCTCTTTGACATGTTTTCACATACCTGTTGACTATTTTAATGTGTCTGTTGGTTTGAGAAACATTTATTTATACTCATTGACAATTTTCAATCCAGTTTGGTATTATTTTATTTTTGTATGCAATCCTTTATAGGCCCTATACAAAAACTTATATTTCTCATTACAATGCCCTAGTGCCTTTATAACTTTATATGTTATGTTAGTCACTTATCTACTTTAGTTGATTTTTATACCTATTGAGAGAACAGATATCTATCTGTAGGTACTTACATATAAAAGAGTCTATTCTTCTAAGTAATCAAAGAATTAGGAACATTTCTAACTTCACAACAGTATCAGACATTAGACTTCTTCTGTTTCACTCTGATAGCCTTAGCTATGGCTTTCCTTCTCTAAGCCAAATGATAATCTGAATCTCCAACTATGGCATTCTCATTTACATAGGCAAGAAGAAATGGGAAAAGAACAACATGGACTTATGCAGACACATTAATACCATTCCTGGAAATACAGATGAGGACTCTTTGCTAGCAGAGAGAAATAAATCCATGGTGTTGTTGCAGTCCTTTCAGTAGTTAGGACATGGAATGGATATATATGTATATGTGTGTGTGTATATATATATATATATATATATATATATATATATATATATCCATTATCTAGTCATGGATATATATCCATCAACTGATGACTAGATAATGGAATTGTGCTATGTCTACACAATGGAATTTTATTCAGTCATAAAGAAAAAATAAAATTATAAGACTCAATGAAATGGATTTACTTATTTTTATATGATAGAAAATACAGGAATAATTAGCTGGCCACAAATAGAAAAATACAGTATTTTGTTTCTCTTCAGAGGAGTGGAGATTCTAATCTTTATATGCGTGGTTATGTGAGATTGAGTGTAAGTGTCGGTCAGAAAAGAAGAATCCAGTAAAGGGAGAAAAGTTTTTGAAGGAAGGGAATCGGGTAGTTAATCGAAAATGTGCAACAACATTGGGAGGGAAAGTCTGGGAGCCTAGGTATCTAGGGCAAGAATTGTGGAGAGAAATATGGATGGAACAGCAGCCAAAAACGTAGATATGAAGAGTCATAAGGAAACCTGTTGGTTTTATGCTAATCGAAGTTAATAAATTAAAAATTCACCGTTTCTTGTCTTTTGATTTTTATAAAGAAAATTTATGTCTTTTGAATGATAAAGTAAGAAATAGCAAAGGTTCTTTTATATTTTTTAAATTAATTACAGTTTATTCACTTTGTATCCCAGCTCTAGGCCCTGCTCTCATTCCCCCTCAATCTCACTCTTCCTCATCTCCTCCCATGCCTCTCTCCCAAGTCCACTGACAGGGGAGGCCCTTGGCCCTTTCCTAGACTATCAGGTCTCATCAGGACTGGCTGTGTTGTTTTCCTCTATGACCTCGTAAGGCTGCTCTCCCCTCCGGGGGAGGTGATTAAAGAGTAGGCCAATCAGTTCATGTCAGAGACAGTCTCTGTTCCCCTTACTAGTGGACTCACTTGGACACTGAGCTGCCATGGGCTACATCTTTGCAGGGGTTCTAGGTTATCCTCATGCATGGTCCTTGGTTGGAGTATCAGTCTCAGAAAAGACACCTGGGCCCAGATTTCTTGGTACAGTTATTCTCCTTGTGGAGCTCCTGTCCCCTCCGGGTCTTTCTATCACCTTCTTCTTTCATAACATTCCCTGCACTCTGCCCAAAGTTTGGCTATGAGGCTCAGCTTCTGCTTTGATACCCTAGGGGGTAGAGTCTTTCAGAGGCCCTCTGTGGTAGGCTCCTGTCCCTGTTTTCTCTGCCTTCCAATGTACTCCCTGTTTGCCTTTCTGAGTGAGTATTGATCATCTTACCCAGGGTCCTCCTTCTTAGCGTCTTTAGGTGTAGAGATTTTAGTATGTTTACCCTGTAGTATATGTCTAATATCCTCTTATAAATAAGTATATACCATGTTTGTTTTTCTGCTTCTGGAATACCTTACTCAGGGTGATCTTATATCAAATGGCAGAGAAACACTTTAAGAAATACTCAAAGGCCTTAGTCATCAGGCAAATGCAAATCAAAATGACCCTGAGATTTCATCTTATACCCATCAGAATGGCTACAATCAAAAACCCAAGTGATAATACATGCTGGAAAGGATGTGGAGAAAGGGGAACCCTCCTCCATTGCTGGTGGGAAGTAAACTTACACAACCACTTTGGAAATCAATCTGGCTCTTTCTCTGACAAGTAGGAATAATGCTTCCTCAGGATCCAGCTATATCACTCCTAGGCATATATCCAAAATATGCTCAAGTACACAAGAACATTTGCTCAAGCATGTTTGTAGCAGCTTTATTTGTAATAGCCAGAATCTGGATATAACCCAGATGTCTCTCAACTGAGGAATGGATACAGAAACTGTGGTTCATTTACATAATGGAATACTACTCAACAATTAAAAACAAGGAAATCATGAAATTTGCAAACAAATGGTGGGAACTAGATAAGCAAAGGTTCTTAAAGGAGCGGAGCATATATGCTTTTTGCATGCTGCCCTGGAGGTCTTGTGGCCTCTATGAAGCAAGGGTGAATAAAGGCTTATTCAAACAGGTGACATGCAGTAGTTTTATCTATCTCTGATAATCCCTTTACTCAAAATGGTGACTATTCTGTTGGTGTCTGAGCTCCTACAATTAGACTGTTCCTGCATAAAAATAGAAAGCTAAGGAGATTAAATATGTTATACTGTTATGCTTTCTGATTTTATGTTAGGCTCTCTGCACTCATCCAAATATTTCATTAAACATTATTGTTTTTCTTGAGCATTGATAAATGGCCAGTATACCTCCCATAAAGAGCTTTTTTCTTTCGCTTTTCTATTTTTTATGAACAAGAGTTACAACAATATTTTACATTGACAGTTATGAAAATCCTGTAACTTGTACTGTATAAAATAGGGGGATACTATTCAGTAAATTATTTTTATCAAACATCTGTCCAGATTCAATAGAAATAGTCATTTAAAGTATAATTCTCTGTTATATTTAAATTAAATACTTTTAGTTCCAAAGAGAGAAAAATGTGAATGACATTTAAGTGTGTTGAAGATTTCACCCCAATATTTTCTTTATATTGTTTTAATTATAGTGTTGCATAAGGCAGTTTTTATAGTGAAATATATTACACTTTGAACATATTCTGCTCTTTGTGTTTTCTAATTCTTTCCTTTAGAGATGTCATTTTTATTGTTTTTGTTTTAAAATATTTTTAAGTCAAAAATGATTTCTGAAATTAACATCCCACCATTCTTTTTTAATGTGGCCATAATTTAGACAGGAAATAGACTATAAGCTAGAAGCATTTTATTTCTGTAAGTTAGAGGTAGATTCAAAGTTTAACAGAAATAGCCTTTTAATTTGAAACCTTGTAAAGCAGACATCTTTGTCCAATGTCCTATGATTCTATGTTATTAAAAAGGGTTTATGAAGACCTACATATGTGATATTTATTGACCTGAGTCATTTTTTTAAAAAAAATTATATACCAGAACTTACATATACACATTTTACCTCAATAATCAATTAAATATGTATTATGCATTATTTCATGGCAGTTTTCATTTATAACAAAGGCACTGTTACATTTTCTTATAAGCATTAGGCTCTTCTATACACTTTATTTCTCTTTTCACTGTAATTTATCTATAAAATATTCATATGAGACTTAAAAGGCATATCCTCACAATAACTTATAGAATCGACCCTTATTGATTGTTTTAAATCTTCCAGCTTTTACTGAAACATTATTGAATGCTGTATATTCACAGAACTCTAATTACTATGTGTTTCAAGACTCTGTTATTACATAGCAAGTTAGGATCTTGAGGTATTTATGGAAATGCATGGCCAAGGTTGGAACATCACGTTCACAAACTATAGACCGTAGTATGGTGACATATGATATGTACAAAAAGAACACAGAAAAGCTAATCACTAGAAAAGGGAGATATAAAGACCTGGTGGAGACAAGAACTCCGCAGCGACCAGCAGCGCCAAAAATCCTGGGCCCAGGGATCCCTGCAGAGACAAATACTCCAACCAAAGACCATGCATGCAGAGGACCCAGACCCTGGTTCAAAGGAAGCTGTTCAGATTCCAAGTATGTTCCTCAGTAAGAAGGCAGGAGCTGTCTCTGACAAGAACTCAGTGACTGCCTCTTTGATCACCCCCCTCTGTTGGGGTAACAGCCTTACCAGGCCTTAGAAGAAGATAATGTAACCAGGCCTTTTGAGACCTCAAAGGCTAAGGTCAGATGGAAGGGGAGGAGGACCTTCCCTATCAGTGGACTGGGGTGAGGGGATGGGAAGAGATGAGGGAGGGTGAGACTAGGAGGAGAAGAGGGAGTGAGCCACAGTCAGGCTACAAAGTGAATAAATTGTAATAAATAAATAAATACATGAATAAATGAATGAATGAATGAATGAATAAATAAAATTTTTAAATGCTAAAAAATAAAAAAAGAACAGCATGGGGTGCTCAAGGATTTGAAAGTGTTTAGGTAGGGGCACATGTTTATCTTTCATCAGAATATGGATGAGTATTGAAAGAAGAGTTAAATGGTGAAGCTGTGGGAAAATGTTTTCAGTGGTAAAGCACATAGAAAGCCATGCATGTCTAACAACATTACTATAGGCAAAATGTGATCTTTTTTTTCCCAAAAATAATTTGAAACCTGAAGTGATATAAATGTTAGTGTCAATCACATGATTTGATTTTATTTCCATATGAGTGAAATCTTGTGTGTGTGTGTGTGTGTGTGTGTGTGTGTGTGTGTGTGTGTTGTGGTACTGGAGTCTGATGCATACAGAGCTTTATAAGCTCCACAGGCAATCCTTACCCAAAAAGTTAGACAGGTTGTTAGCATGTTATTATTAATGTACTAGTCTTAAAACCTGTATTAAGACACTGTCATCAAAACAAAACGACTGCCTACAGATTGGGAAAGAGTCTTCATCAATTCTACATCTGACAGAGGGCTAATATCCAGTATATATAAAGAACTCAAGAAGTTAAAAAGCAACAAATCAAGTAATCCAATTAAAAAATGGGTACAGAGCTAAACAGAGAATTCTCAATAGAGGAAGATCAAATGGCAGAGAAACACTTAAAGAAATATTCAACATCTTTAGTCACCAGGGACATGCAAATTAAAATGACTCTGAGATTTCACCTTACATTCATCAGAATAGCTAAGATGAATAACTCAAGTGATAACACATGCTGGAGAGATTGTGGAGAAAGGGGAACCCTCTTCCATTGCTGTGGGGGGGATTGTAAAATTATGCAACCCGAAATCAATCTGGCACTTTCTCAATTAGGAATAATGCTTCCTCAAGATCCACCTATATCACTGCTAGGCATCTATCCAAAGACACTCAAGTATACAGACAGCAAGGACATCTGCTCTACCATGTTTCTAGCAGCTTTATTTGTAATAACCAGAAGCTGGCCAGATGCCCCTCAGTTGAGGAATGGATGCAGAAATTGTGGTACATCTACACAATGGAATATTACTCAGCAATAAAAAACAAGGAAATCATGACATTTGCATGTAAATGGTGGGAACTTGGAAAGATCTTCCTGAGTGAGGTATCCCAGAAACAGAAAGACACACAGGATGTATACTCACTCATAAGTGGATACTAGACATATAATATAGGATAAACATAATAAAATCTGTACACCTAAAGAAACTAATCAAGAAGGAGGACTCTGGCTAAGATGCTCAATCCCCATTCAGAAAGGCAAAGAGGATGGACACTGGATGTGGGAGAAAACAGGAAACAAGTAAGGAGCCTACCACAGAGGGCCTCTGAAAGGCTCTACCCTGCAAGATATCAAGGCAGATGTTGAGACTCACAGCCAAACTTTGGGCGGGGTACAAAGAATTTTATGAAAGAAGTGGGAGATAGTAAGACCTAGAGAGGACAGTTGCTCCACAAGGAGAGCAACAGATCCAAAAGTTCTGGGCACAAGGAGTCTTTTCTGAAACTGATATTCCAGCCAAGGACCACTCATGGAGATGTCCTGGAACTCCTGCACAGAGGTAGCCTATGGCAGTTCAATGTCCAAGTGGGTTCCATAGTAATGGGGACAGGGACTGTCTCTGACATGAACTGATTGGTCTGTTCTTTGATCACCTCCCCCTGAGAGGGGTCAGACTTACCAGGCCACAGAAGAAGACAATGCAGCCACTCCTGTTGAGACCTGATAGAATAGAGTCAGAGGAAAGGGGAGGAGGACCTCCCTTTTCAGTGGACTGGGAGAGGTACACAGGTGGGAAAGACAGAGGGTGAGATTGGGAGTAGAAGAGGGAGGGAGGCACAGGGGGGATACAAAGTGAATAAACTGTAATTGATAAAAAGAAAATAATTTTAAGGAGAAATAAAGCTGCTATGAACATGAAAAAAATCTGTATTGAATGCATAAATTGATATATGGCATATCTAAAATTATATTCACTCTGATTTTTAATAAACTGTACCTTTAAGGTATTACATAGAAGGTGCTGTGAATGCACCCTCAAGAATAATTACAAGTTTTTCAAAGGCATCAGTTATAAAATGGACATTCCTTAGGAAATATGTGACCTACAAAAATGGCAGTGTTAAGTGTGTGATTTTAAGTGTTAGAGGTCTTAAACACAATTTTGTCAAAGAATGTGTTCCCAGGTTGCTATTTAGCAACTCAATAGTCTGCAGCTTCCTCACCAGATGTCTTTCATTTGGATATCTAAACAAATAACCTATGATGCTAAGTAAACTACTGGAACAGCCTGAATTACTAAATCAGTTTAAATATTATCAAATACAGTGTTTGCATTAGGGCATTGCACCTTCACTTCAAATATCTGTTTATTTAATTCAATGACATTATATTAAACATATAATTACAATCATTTCTCCTGTTGTAAAATGTTTTGATTACAGGGGGAGAATTAATTTTTGTTTACCACTGAATTGTTTTTTTTTTTTTTCTTTAGAGGTGCTTTTGGATTTTAACACCAGTCACTGAACACCTGTGGTGGGTGCAGCCTTGCCAGGCCACAGAGGAAGATGATGCAGCCAGCCTTGATGAGACCTGTTAGGCTAGGGTTAGTTAGAAGGGGAGGGGGACTAGGGAAAAGGGCCTAAGGGGAGAAGAGGGAGGGAGAGTGGGACTGTGAGGAGACTAGGGAGGGGCCCAGAGCCAGGATACAAAGTTAACTAAATCTTTTTTTTTTAAAAATTAAACTTTTGGATATAAAATTGTGAGATCAGCATTTAAAATTTTCAACTTGTGTAGTTATTATTACATATAATATATTATAACACTGTGAATATTTAAATACTACAGAAAGCCCTTACTTTAGAATTTTCTCGTAGTATTATACTAATTTTTCTAAAGTACAGATGTCATTTTAATGTCCAGTTGATGCAAATGCAGTAGGCAGTAAGTGACAAATTGCTAAATATGATTCCTGTAGAAGGGCATCCCCTGACAGGATGAGCTGGCGTTGGATGGAAGGGGAGGAGGTCCTCCCCTGTTGGTGGACTTGGAGGGGGCAGGGAGGAGATGAGGGAGGGTTGGGGAGGGTGGGAGGGAATGAGGGAGGGGGCTACGCTTGGGATGCAAAGTACCTAACCTATGATTGATAACAAAAAATAAATAAATAAATAAAAAGAAAAGGGACAGGGAAGAGATGATGGAAGGAGGGTGGGATTGGGAGGGAATGAGGGAATGGGGTACAGCAGGGATACAAAGTTAATAAACTGAAACTAATAAAAAAGATATTGATATAGCTATAAAAAAAAAAAAGAAGGGCATCCCCTGAGAGAAGTATTTTTCTGTCTTTATGGACAGTGGCATTTTGATTTGGTGGCTTAAGCAATGTCATCTTCTTTAGCAATAGTTTAAATGTCATTCACCTTGCTAGGAGAGTGAATTACATGGCACCTGGAACAGCAGTGTCCCCGTGAACCATCTATTCTCTTGATGTGGAAAGGGCAGTTCCAAAAGACCTTTCAAATTACTCCCTCATTTCAAGCTAGAGGTTCTTTCTATTATGTTGCTTTTTTCTCTATTACCAACACAGTCCACAAAAAAAAAAAAAAAAAAAAAAAAAAAAATCTTTCAGCACTGCCCATGAAACCAAAGGTCAAACACAATGCTGCTAGCATGCACACAGATAGTTTTTTGTTTGTTTGTTTGTTTACATAGAGACAGCCACCTGGAATTGTCCCACAGCGGCAATGTGGCGCTGAATACTGCCAGGCTCTGTCTGAGGTGGAGACTTCCGCGAACTCCATAGCACCAGGACCTTTCAGCACAGGAACAAGATCACAGTCACTAGGCACGACTCTGTTGTGGAGCTTTAAGTCGAAAATTGCATGCAGTTTTCCACTTTCTTTTAGGAATTACAGTTTCATTTATCTTTCTGTCAAGCTATATATTGTGATAATCAACAGGGAGAGTAAAGAAAATAAAAATTAATATCTTTTAAAGTGTGAGTCAGTATTCTGACCAAACCTAAAATTTTCTATTTTGAATGCTATGTTTAAAAACAGATTCAGTTTAAAGGCAGCCTGGGTGCATTGCTCTTCATTTCTCCCACATTTCTTTGGTCATTAAAAACAAACAAACAAACAAGAAACCAAAACAAAACAAAAAAGGAACAAAAACAAACAAACAAACAAAAACAACTAAAAAAAACCCTAAAAAAAACAAACCAAAGAAAACAAAAGAGAGCTGCTGCAAAGGAGATCCTCCTGTAGTTTTGTAATTTGTAGTGTGTGTACCTAGATGTTTCACTCTTTTTTATGTTTCATGTCATTCTTTTGTTCAGTGTTTTTTTTTCTGAAAAATGATGTCAAAGTCAAAATGAGTTAAAAACATGCAACAGAGGTTATCATAGCTTTTTAAAATACCTTTGTGTGTTTTAGCTTTTAAACAGAATTTGTTTCTAAAGACTATAAACTGTACAATGACACTTCAATGCCTGATCATAGAAGAATTCTTATTTTGAAAATGACAGGGTTGGAGCATGTGATTTAAGTATAACAGCAGAGATGTCAGCACTAGTAGTACATCTTCACAAATCCAGAGATGTTTAACTAAACAAAAAGAGAAGTCTTTAAAGAGAGTGGAAGGTACTTGTAAAATCTGTTTTTTAAAAAAGAAGAAAATTTATATAAGCCAGTCAACCTGTTCACTGTAACTATGCTTCTAACCAGTTCAGCTATGGTTTGAACCTGTCTGCACTGGCCACACCATTTGTCCTTTTTTCGCCATGTGCTTTCTGACTCTCGCATATCCTTTCCCTCTCTATACTAGCTATATGGATAGTATATAACTTAGCCTGAAGTTTTGCGTACTAATTCACTTTTACTACCTAGAACACACACACGCACATTGTAAAAAGTGGCTTCGTAATGACATCTCATTTGTGGACATAATGGAGCTAATTTTTGTATAGCTAATAAACAATATTGTATTCTTTTTATTTTTAGGTTTGAGAATTTATGTCGTAATAGTTTAATGCATTTAATATATTTAACTTCAAATTAGATGTGTTTGAATGAATGTTCTTTCCCTTTAAGTGTTCTAAAGTTTATCTTACAGTCTTATTTATCTCGAAGTTGTTTGTAAAACGAATAAATTTTCAGCTTCTTTTAGTTTCTAAGGATGCGATAATTTTCATAAGCATTTGAAGAGATGAGAAAATTTCAAAGTAAAGTGTGCCATACTATATTTAAATTCATGAAAATGCCTCATGCTTAACAAAACAGACAAGCTGAAATGTAAAAGTCAAGGTAGGTTTTAGTCTCCTGACACTGCTAAAAATACATTATTCAAAGGATTTATAGAGAGAGAAACAGAGAGAAGAAGGGTAGTAGAAAATAGAGAAAAGGAAGGAGGAAGAAAGGGGAAGCCTTTCATGTGATTATATAGCACATTTTATTAGATACTTAAAAGTTTGGAGATTTTCATCTGCCGTATGCTTAAAATTGATTACAGTTAAACAATTGGATTGGGAAAATAAGGGATGAAGTTCCCAAGTTCATAGTCAACATACCCATTTCCTATATATATATATATATATATATATATAATCTAGGAATGAACCTAATAGAATAGAATACCAAACATACATTCTAATTAATTGAATAAACATAAAAACACATGGTTTCTAGGCATTATAAAATTTGTTCTCGCTAGTGAATTACAGTATACAAAACAAATAAAAAGTCTAAGATATGTGTTTCTTAATACCAAAAGTATTAGTTTTGGATTTAAAAAAATAAAGGAGTTGGGAATATGAGGTATGGGATGCTAAGGCATGAAAGAGAACTGAGGAATTATTGAAATGGGCTTGTGTTTCTCAAAATACAGACTGACAAACAGACACCTGGAGAAGGTAAGGAGCTATCCTTGTGGATATGCAAAGAAAGAATTGCAGTAGAGAGACAGAAAGTATAAAGCCTGAAGCAAAGACATACCCAGAGTATGAAATAACCACATGTTCAGAGAACACTTGGTCAAGAAAGTTGATTTGGGGATACCCTACATGACTCCATCATGTAAAGTCTTTAAATGGAGGCTTTAGCTTTTACTCTAAGTGAGATTAAAATCCATTCTAGGGTATTGACATATTCTATTCCTCATAGTTTAGAAATGTCTTTTGAGTGCTTAGAGGAATACAACACAGAGGAGACCCAAGCTGAAAGTAGAAAACATTATTGTGAAGGTCATATTATACTGAAAATGAAAGACAAGGGTAGCAGTGTCCATGATGACAGCAACAGAGGATGTAACCCATGGTCGGATAGATCAATATGCAATATGGGAGAAATAAGAGTAATGGATATATGATATTACCCATGGTATTTCAAACCACACAGATTTTCACTATTAACTTGAGACATGTATGGGAAAGGTTGATGACAGATTTTAAAAACAGAATACAACAAATCTATAAATTAGAATATCAAGGTGTTGTCTGAGATCTAGTAGTGTTGTGGATATCTGAATGAATTTCAAACTAGGAGTATTAAATCACAAAGAGTGTGAAGATAATGAAGAGAAAAGAGGGGGAAATCAAGGTGGCAAATAAGAGAAGAAAGTGAAGAAAGAGAGAAGGGGAGGAGAAGGAATAGGACAGGGGAGGAGGATGAGAGAGGAGAGGGGAGGCAAGGGAAGGAACAAAGACTTCTCTGTTATTTCTCCCTAACATTAGGGAAGGTGGGATTGGGAAGGGAGGAATGAGGGGTATTTGGGGGGATACAAAGTGAATAACATGTAATTAATTAAAAAATACTAATTAAAAAAAAGAATTTAAGGAGCAAGGGTATTTGCTCATATGTTAAGAGCCCTAGCTGGTCCTGCAGAGAATTTAGGTTCCATTCTCATCACCCATATCAAGAGGTTCACAACCATCTGTAACTCTAGGTCCTGAGAACCCAAAGTCCTCTCTGTTGTCTGTGGAAACTTGTGCATTCATGACAAACATACACATAAAATTGTGAAATTATACAAATATTAAAAGGAACTAAAATATGGCTCAGTAGTTATCCACACATATTGTTTGTGCAAGGGACACATGTTTGATTTCCAGCATGTGTCTGTTGGCTCAAGAACTTCCTACAACTTCATCTGTGGGTAAATTTGCAGTCTTTGCTATCCATGGACACCTGCACTCATGATCATGTACCCACAGACACATATTCAAAATATTAAAAATAAACACAAATATTTAAAAAGTCATTGAACGCTAGTTTGGGTACTAAGTCTAAAAGAGGTTGATAAGTGACTACTGAAATCTGAGGAAATCTCAATTTATTCTCAGGACAATAATGAAAGATTTAGAGTCAGATCTTCACGTCATCAATAACAGTTTTATTCACGTTGATGAAGGCAGGTGTAATAATGTTATGAATAGTATTATTGGATGTCCTTTTGGTTTTATATTATGTATGGTTATATTTCAGTATTTTGGTTGATTGTCCCATATGATCAATTTTGTATAACTATAACTTTTACTTTTAAATAAATTTTAATTAAAATAGAATTATAACACTTTTCTACCTTCAGTCCTTTCCAGTCTATGTCCCCCTCAAAATTATTACCCTTCTTTCTTTGATGATTATTGCTACATACATGTCTGTATGTGCATGTAGGTACAAATTTATAAATACAACATGGTGTGCTGGTTTTTCTTTTTGGGTGTGTGTATTTGATAACCAAAAAAGAGGACTCATCCCTCAAACAGGTTGCCTATAGTTCCTTTGCTCGCGTTCCAAAGGTAGAAAAATCACCCCTTCCTTGTAATCATGTCTATTCAAATTGCCTCCTTCCAGTTTTTGTTTTATGTAATCATTTCTAGAATAGATTGTTTCATAGCAGAATTCCTGATATTCTGTATCTTACAGCCTTTCTGCCACCTGTGTGCCCCTCTGAGGCACAGATGCGGGAGCTATGATGTATATGTATTCACTGTGGCTAGCCTGTACGCAACCTATTCATCTCTGCATTGTGTCCAGTTGTGGTTTTCTATTTTGATCTAAAAGATAAATGTGCTTGATAAAGTGTAGCTACTACTTTTACCTTTGGGTATAAGAATAAGATTTAGAATATATTAAGGAACTATACTTATCTAGCCAAGTGGTAATAGTAGATTCTTTTCAAAGGTCTGTGATCCCACTAGACCCAGAAAGTTTGCAAGATTTCAAGTACCAGGCATGTTTTTCTTTTTGGTTCATGGGCCTTAATTCCAATTAGACAGCAGTTGGTTACCACCAACATATGTCACTTATTGCACCTTTATAGATATTATGCCATGTCATTGTCTCTTGTAGGTCTTGCAACTGAGTAGGACTGTTTATTTAATATTATTTTCTGGTTGCATGAGCGGTAGACAACAGAAATAAGGGTTTCAGATCTAGCTCAAATCATCTGAGTTCTTTGTCCTAAGTGTATGGTGTCATCAATAGATACCAACCCTCTACCCCAAAGGCAATCAAAGGCTACATCAAAGTTCTATATTGTTTTGGGAATCACTTGTACTACTCCAATCAATCATTCAAAAAAAAAAAAAAAAGATTTCTCGTGCATGGAACTGAGTTTTGTTATTCTACAGTTCTTGTGGGAAAGCATTGTCAACCCAAGTGGCATAACTTCTTTAAGAAACAATTTTAGTGTACAAATTTAGGGAAATAGAAAATATTATGGTTTGTGAGGCATCATCAAACCATTGTCTTATTTGGCATTTGCCTCTTCCTCTCCTGTTTAGTGCAGTTGGCAAAGATCCTCTACCATTTTGTAAATTTTGACTCAATGAATTGTGCAGAAGACCAATAGTTTAATTAAGTCTCAGTTGTCAACTATTGGTCTTAATTCTTGGGTCAATGGAATTCAGTTTAGAAAGTTTTTCTTGTACCTATGTCTTGTGGAGTACCACTTAAGTGTTCTCCTAGCAGTTTCAGTGTTTTACCTTTCAAATTGAGGTCTTTGAGCCACTTGGATCTAATTTTTTGCAAGATGATAGATTATTTCATATATTTTATTCATTTAAATTTCATTCTTCTACATGTGGACATTAAATTTTCTCAGCACAATTTTTGAAGACTGTCTTTTCTCCAGTATATGTTTTGTGTCTCTTTGCCAAATATCAGAGGGCACAATCTTTTTTTCACATTTATAATTTTTACTTTTTAACTATGTAGGTAGGCTTGGTAAAATATAATGTGGGAGATAACCAAAAGTCTCACAAGGGCTCATTTAGTTTAGAAATTCCAGTAGTATTCCCTCTGTAAGCCACAGCAAGCTGTCAATCATCAGTGATTATACAGACACTGCTTACCATGGAGAAATCAGGCCCAATTTAAGAGTCTGGTGCAGAAACCAAGCTTAATATGTAGAATATTTAGATTTGCTAACATCGTCCGTAGTTCAAATATTATTTTGGTATTTATATTTTTGTTATTTACTGAGTTTTACTTCATCCTCTTCCTTTTCAAGTTAAAATTTCTTGACTTGGGAAAGTTGCACAGTTTTATACTAGCATTTGACTTGTTTTATTTCAATGTTTTGTTATTGCCCTTATGTTTTGTACATAAATACAGTGAAAATATATTACATCTATTCAGTTTTTAATGACCTTATGTTTTTTTAATTTTTATTAATTGCACTTTATTCACTTTGTATCTCCCCATAAACCCCTCCCTCCTTCCCTCCCAATCCCACCTTCCCTCACCCTTCTCCACATATGCCCCTCCACAAGTCCACTGATAGGGGAGGCCTTCCTTTCCTTCCTTTTGCTCCTAGTCTATCAGCTCTCATCAGGAGTGGTTGCATTGTCTTCCTCTGTGGCCTGGTAAGGCCGCTCCCCAATCAGGGTGAGGTGATCAAAGAGCAGGCCAACCAGTTCATGTCAGAGGCAGTCCCTATTCCCATTATTATGGAACCCACTTGGATACTGAACTGCCATGGGCTACATTTGTGCAGGGGTTCTAGGTTTTCTCCATGCATGGTACTTGGTTGAAGTATCAGTCTCAGGAAAGACCCCTGTGCTCTTATTTTTTGGTTCTGTTGCTCTCTTTGTGGAGCTCCTGTCCTCTCCCTATCTTACTAATCCCCACATCTTTCCTAAGATTCCATGCACTCTGCCCAAAGGTTGTCCATAAGTCTCAGCATCTGCTTTGATATTCTGCAGGGCAGAGCCTTTCAGGGGCCTCCTGTGCAACCAGAAAGGCAAAGCAGATTGACATCAGAAGAAGAAAACAGGAAACAAGATAGGACCTTATGTTTTAAATGACCTTCATGACTGCTAAATGTAGCCAGAATTGGGACACAGTGTTCTTGAGGGCAAAACCTATCTTTCTGTCATGTGGTGCATTTGTAACATTTTCATAAGACTTGTCCTAGTTTGATATGTTACCACTGTCTTGTCACAAAAAAGAGGTTTTTTTGTTGTGGTGTTTTTTTTTTCACTTTGGTACCTAGTTTTCATGGTAGTTACCATTTGAAATAAACTAGGGTGGATGTAGAATGGCTATAAAGAGAAATTATTTCATTATTGGGTGACAATAAAGACTGGGAGGGGAAGAAGAAGAGGGCTCATGGGGGATTACAAAGTGAATAAAGTGCAATTAATAAAATACAGGAAGGAGGACCCAGGTTGGTATGATCAATGCTTATTTGGATGAACAAATGGGATGGACATTGAGTGGAGGAGAAAACAAGCAACAGGACAGGAGCATGCCAAGGAGGACCTCTGCGGGGGTCAATGTAGCGATCTATCAGAGCAGATATTAAGACTTTAAGCAATCAAGCCTTTGGCAGGGGGTGAGAAGTGATGATAGAAATGGGGGAGGTTGGTGAGACTTGGGGAGAACAAGAGCTCCACAAAGACCAAACTGAGCAGGGCACAGGGGTCTTGTATGAGACGGTTTCTACAACCAAGGACCATATGTGGATGTGGCCTGGAACCCCCACTCAGATGGGGCCCATGATAGCTTGGTGTAGGACTGAAGACCCTAGTGAGGGAAACAGGGACTGTTTCAGTCATGAACTTGATGGCTGACTCTTTGACCCTCCCCCATACAAGCCAGGGAGTGACAGACTGGCTAGATCCCAGGGGAGGACATTGCAGCCAGCCCTGAGGAGATAGGATGAGCTGGGGTTGGATGGAAGGGGAGGAGGTCCTCCCCCATTGGTGGACTTGGAGGGGGCGGGGAGGAGATGAGGGAGGGAGAAGGTGGGAGGGAATGAGGGAGGGGACTAAGCCTGGGATGCAAAGTACCTAACCTGTGATTGATATGAAAATAAATAAATTTTAAAAAATTAAAAGAAAAAAAAGTAAAAAAAATCTACATTGAAATCTGCCAGTTTCATGGAAGGAACTAATTCATTTTACAGTTATTTACTTCACGGCATGGGATAAATGAATGAAAAGGTACCTATTTGGTAAATAAGTTATGGTCACAGATATAAATGGAATAAGGTACATTCTTAAGATTTCTGTTCTGCAAATGGAGTGTTAGAACTATAATATCGAATAAAATTTTCAGAATTGTTCCAAGCCTTATTTCTCCTATATATCTCTAACTGTTTAAGAGCATCTAATTGTGCTGGCGCAGTTAAATCTTTCAATACCCCATAGTTGCAATGTGATAACTGTCACCTTTTCTAAATCAGCGCTGTTTCCTGTAGTGTCCTTTTCATGTGGCTCACACCTAACACCACTTTTATCTTAACAGCTAATTTTAATTGTTCTAATTCAGTTTATTTACCTAAAATTTACAGAAATTAGAAACAGCTTCTTTGTGGGGCTGTTATAATAAGTTAAGAAGATAATGTTGTAAACAGATGTGTGAAACATTAGTACGCAGGATCATAAAGTTAATTATCGGGTTAAAGTTTCTCACTAGCAAAACCAGCTAAATTTCATGTTTAAAAATGATTCTGTTCATGAAGTGAACATTTACATCACTTCACCTCTAGAAGCACCTACCTAAGCTATCGACAAATACATAATCTGATTCAAAGGACTGAGACAATATATTCACAAAATTCAATGGTGCAGTTAATTAATACTGAAGGAACAGACTATGGTCTGTTATTTTGTAACCATAATGTAAGCAGTAAATCATCGCTGAAGTGAGAAAAGTATGCGAGGGGTTTCTAGGTATTGATAGGTTCTACAGTGAGCCAGAAATCACTCTTGATCAGGCAGAACACTGTATTCAGCTCCCTCGGCTTGCAGCATTAAACAACACTTCCTGACTCAAACCGGTAGTCAACTCTGTAAATTTTTCCCCTGAGCTAACTAATGTGCCTGAAGAGTTTTCTCACTGTAGGACTTGATGCATCCTTTGTTGAGAAAAATGCTGTATCAAGAAATACGTACCTTCAAAGATACTTCAAACAAATTCCGTGCTGTTCTGTTTCTGTGATGTTGGTATTTATCTGTCACAGCTATGACTGTGACATGGAGTCTGTCCAAGACGCTTAGTGACCAGAATATTTTTTTGTCAGAGTTGGAGCTAAAAATATATCATAGCATTAAGCTTTTTCCCTGAATGCATTGTTGTTTGATTACCTGCTGTTCTATATTATCTCACACCACTTACATAAAGACTCCTGTGGACCCCAAACCTGCCATTAGCATCACTGTGAGGTTATGAGGAGTTCACAGCTGTTGAGGAAAGATGCTGCCTCTAAACTTGCCTCTTCCCATCATTGTCACTAACATCTGGTGTGAGCCCCTGCTCTCCTGGTGTCACTCACTCCTCAGTCCTTTGAAGCCTGGAACTAATTCCATAACCAGGAAACAGAGGGGTAGAGCTCTTACACTTTGTTCCATATGCACAGTGACATAGTTTTAGGATTAGACCTGCAGACTCATATGTTTTATGCATGTGTGCTCTGAAAATGTAACATGAGTATAAGTGACTGTTCTTTTACACAGTGAAAGAATTACAGAGCAGAAATGAGCCCAGTACTTCATACATGAAAACGGAAATAATAGCTTCAAATAAGCATTTGAAGATAACGAGAGCTTGTGCACCTTATAACTCAAAGAGTAAGAAAATTTAAGTCTCTTACTGTACAAATTCTTAAGGAGACATTTTCGTTTGGTGAATTATGGATGGGCAATAGGGACAGCAAGACTTGTTGGGCCATTTAATGACCATTATTGTAATGGTGTGCAATGTGGAGAGATGTTGTGAGAATAATGGAGGAAACGTCTCTGCCAAAGTCTCAGTTGAAAGCTTTCATTGCCGATGAAACATAATCAAGAGGTAATGGGCACAGGCTGCTCTCCTCTGGCATCAAACTCACAACCCATCACACTTAAAGGCTGAATATACAATATGGAAGCTTTACTTAATATATGGAAAGGAATCAGAATTTGTACAATTACACACCAAAATGACTGCCTTCCCTGGGAGAGTAAATTAAATACTGCTGAATGTATCATGACATCTCACTTATTACATTAGTGTTTATGGATAGAACAAACGGTATGCAAACATCACACAAGCAGAGTGCATCACCCTGATGTTTTAATTAAAGCAATTATTTTGATGGCGCAGACAACCCAATAATTTGTATTTAGGCATCCGAAGTCCTAAAAAAACTGAAAGATATTAAAATTACAGAATTTAAAGAATTTTTAAGAGTATATGTATGTGTGACTTTTTTGTTACATGGTTTTATGACTAGAAATGTAACATTACTCATATTTTAAGAAACAGGTAGAGGTTGTGATTCCAGAAATATTGCATTTATATGTAAAAATAAGTCATATTTTACAAGATCCTAGTTAATATCTAATTGCTGCATTTCAATTTCATGCAGTATTCAATTACAATTGTGTCTGATGAGCTATTACAAGTATATAAATCAAATAAGCTTTATATCAAGTAGTGCTGAGGAAGTGGTAGTACAGTCACATCAGCAGCGCTAAATGTGGCTCCTGGATCTAAAGCTGATGGCAGGGGAGGCAGTCAGGGTCCCCTGTGCTGTCTCTCCAACATTAGCAATAAAAGCATCAACAAATGACAGAGAACACTGCCAACAGTGTTAAGCCGCTGAGACAGTTGTCAGGAAAAGTACAATGTTGCTGTGGTGGGCTCTTCACTCCTCAGTCCTTTTCTAATCTGTATTCATCAGAAGGAGCTCTTCCTGGAGACTGTTTCTTAATAAAGCTGGATCCATCAACTGCTGTGGATGCTCGGAGCACACACTGTTGATTTGTTAATGAGTATTTGCAATCACTGATGCCTGCACTGCTTCTGTATTGATGGATAAACAACTGCCAAGTAGACATTTGCTGCCCAGGTGCTTGGGCAACACTTAGTCACTAAGTGAGGAAGGAACATGTGTTTGCTGTGTCAATCCCACTAGTAAGGTTAATAGTCCACCCTCAACATGGCAGCTACTTTGAGTTTGGGGCCTCTACTTGCTGCACTGTCTTAGTCTTCTGTGTAAGTGCAAGATTTTTTGTTCTCTGAGTACTTCTGCTTCCTTCTAGTAACCCCAGTTACTGTGAATTAGTGATCACCCAAAGGCTAGCATTGTTTATAATTCCTTAAAAACGTTATTCTTTCTTTTAAGGTCTCTGTCTCCAAATGCATCACAGTCCCAGGTGTAGAAAGTTAGGATGTCAGTAGAAAACTTGTAATGTTTGTAGCTCAGACATAATAGTGTGCCCTCATGATAGTCTCAGATAATAAGTTGTGCTAAATAGTAAGTAAATATTGCCCCGTGGCACTTACCAATACTTAGTACAAGAACCATGCTTAAATTTCTAATGCTTAAAGTATCACACCTTCATTCAGTCCTGGTGCCTAGTATGATCTTTGTGGCAAAAGCCAAGTCTGTACGTCCTGGCCAACTCAGTAAATTGTATTGTCTAAAATACCATTTTACTTAAATTGTTTTTACAGTCCTTTTCTCAAGTCTATTTGTTCAAGCAAGACCCTGGCTAGGAAATAACATCACTTGATTTATACACAAATTAAGAAATATAATCACTGATTTTGCCGTTTAATTCACCAAATATAGTTTTTAAAATGATTAAAATTTTAAATTGTGCCAACAAAAGAAATTGCATGAGGAATAACAGTAGCAATAATCAACAAAACCAAACCTAAACAAACTAGTAAAATATGAAGGAGAGCCCAGCTGGTAAAGTAACTTCAGGAGGTAGTTATGGATGAATGATACTTGATACCAGCATGTCATAGAAGGAAAAGACCTCATCAATACAGGGCAGAAAAGCCAAGTGAAGAGGGACATGGTGCCCTCTGGCTTTGACAAGCTTCGTTCACTCTTAGGTAGATTTAACCTAAAACCTTTTCATGTAGTGGTATGAGCATTACATTACTAGGTTATAACTGGAGATCTTACACATGATTAAGATCTGAAGACCAGACCACACTTTGTATTAGCTGTACATTGTCTAATTAATCAAACTCTTTGCTTTAGTTTTTGCTGTTGTTTATTTGTTTTAATATGGCATTCTTTTTTATTTATATGAAAGAAATCTTTTAATTGGAGACTCCCTTATAGTTTCAGAAGCTTGCTACATTATAATCATGCAGGGAGCTTAGGGCACACAGACATAGTTCTGAAGAAGTAGGTGACAGCTATCTACATCCTGATCATCAAGCAGAGTGTGAAGAGAATGGAAAGGGGTGAGGGAGTCTGAGGGACAGGGAGAGAGAAAGAGTGTTTGAGCCTGGCATGGGCTTTTGATATCTCAAAGCCCATCCCCATTGACACACTTCTTCCAAAAAGGCCTCTCCTAATATTTCTCACATATATATGAGCCTCTGGGGGCCATTCTTATTCAACCTACCACACAACTTCTGGGCATATTCTCAAAGGACACTATGTTCTACCACAGAGATACTTCTCTTCTGCATACATTGCCGATCCACTCACAATAGACTGGAGATGTCAACGTTTAGATTGATATGAACTGTTAAATACATAATGAAAATGTGGTACATAGCTACAACGGCATTCTATTGAGCTGTAAAAGAAAATGAAATTATGAAATGTATAGGTAAATGGTTAGAGTTGGAAATATATATTCAGAGTGAGGTGAAATAACCTGAACCCAGAAAGAGCATGTCATATGTTTTTTTTTCATATGTGTATGCTATCTTTGAAACATTAGTTATGTGTGTTTACATTGGAGTATTCATACAGTCAGGAAACTAGTGAGTGGCCATGGAAGGCTGATTCAAGGGACATTTTGGCTTACAATTCTAAATTACAGTATTTCATTTTGAGAAAGTCAAGGCAGGAACTCAGAGAGCTAGTCACATCACACTAGTCAAGAGAAAAGAAAACATAAACACATGTTTTTCAATGTAATTTATTTATTTTTATATTAATCACAGGTTAGTTACTTTGTATCCCAGTCATAGCCCCCTCCCTCATTCCCTCCCACTCTCCCCATTCCTCCCTCATCTCCTCCCTGCCCCCCTTCTAGTCCACTGATGGGGGAGGACTTCCTCCCCTTTCATTCAACCCTAGCTTATCTTGTCTCTTCAGGGCTGGCTGCAATGTCCTCTTCTGGGATCTAGCTAGGCTGTTCCTCCCCGGTGTGTGTGTGTGGGAAGCTTGATCTATGTTTGATTGTTTGATTACTCTAAGTTTGCTTGCTTCTCTCGTATACTGATCAGGATGCTCTGCCAATTGACTGGGGCTTCCCACAATGTGCTATCTTGTCATCCAATAATAAACAAGACAATTTCTCAAAGATGTGTCTACAGGAAAGCCTGATTCTGTAGACTATCTCCCCAAGTGATTCTGGGTTGTGTCAAAATGACAGTTAAAATTAACCAACACACACACATAGTGTCCTGCTTAAAAATGTTAAATTTATTATTATACACACTGCATACAAAAACCTGTCTTATTGCCTGGTTATAATGATTGTTAAAAGGAATTAAGTATTAATGTTAATCACTATGTGCTTTTCTCCCAATGTATTGATTACTTGCAGGTAGTAGTTATGTTCAATTGTTGTACAGAAATGCTATAATAGTTTTTTTTTTTTACACATGAGAAGCACAAAACACACAGTCTCATTGGGATGTTGAAAGTATTTCCCAAAGAATCATCACTTTGTTAATCATTTATCTTGTGAATAGCTTCTGTTTGTTAATACAACTTGTCAAAAATATGGAGCATATGTTCATAATATTATGCTAAGATTATTGCATATTAACCATATGGATGATATTGTTGTTTCTTTAAGCAAGTAGCTGATTGTGAAGCAATTTCTAAGTGGTCCTTGTTCTTTTCAGTGCCTAAATCTTTCTCTTACACCTCCTCCCATCACTGTGAAGTATTTATACTCTACCTTTCCCTGTTTTAAATTAGTATACCAATTTAAAACCTATATTTTAGAATTTATTTTTCAGGATTTTCTTTCTTTCTATTTATGTATTTATTTCCCTATGTTTTGAAAATTAATTAATTACTTAATCAGCAGATTAATTACAATTTATTCACTTTCTATCCCAGCTGTAGCCCCCTGGTCTCCTACCAGTTTCAGCCACCCTCCCTCTTCTTGCCTGTGTCCATTCTCCCCTAGTCCACTGATAGGGGAAGTCCTCCTCCCCTTGTATCTGACCCTAGCCTATCAGGTCTCATCAGGGCTGGCTGCATCATAATTTTCTGTGGCCTGGCAAGGCTGCACTTCTCAGGGAGAGGTGATCAAAGAGCCAGCCACTGAGTTCATGTCAGAGACAGCCCCTGATCCCCTTACTAGGGAACCCACTTGGAAACTGAGCAGCCTATGGGCTTCCTCTGAGCAGGGATCTTGGCCCTCTCCATGCATGGTCCTTGGTAGGAGTATAGGTCTCAGCAGAACCCCTGAGCCTATGTGTTTTTGGCTCTGTCCATTTCCTTGTGGAGCTCCTGTCCTCTCCTGGTCTTTCTAACTCCCTCGTTTTCCATAAGGTTTCCTAAACTCTGCTCAAACTTTGGCTATGAGTCTCAGCATCTCCTTCAATACCCTGACCGTAGAATCTTTCAAAGGTCCCCTGTGGAAGACTCCTGTCCTGATCCTGTCTTCTTCTACTTCTGATATCTATCCTGTTTGTCCTTCTGAAAGTCTTAGGACTTTCCTTATTGTTTAGCTTCTTTAGGACTATAGATTTTAGTACGTTTTTCCTATATTATATGGCTAATAACCACTTATAAGTGAGTATAAACCATATGTGTCCTTCTGCTTCTGGGTTACCTCACTCAGGATGATGTTTTCTAGTTCCCACCATTTGCCTGCAAATTTCATGATTTCCTTGTTTTTAATTGCCAAGTACTGTTCCATTGTATAAGTGTATCACAACTTCTGTATCTATTCTTCAGTTGAGGGACATCTAGATTGTTTCCAGGTTCTGTTTTTTATGACTAAAGATACTATGAACATATTTGAACAAATGTCCTTGTTGTATGGTAGAACATCTTTTAGATATAGGCTCAGGAGTGGTATCCTTTTTTAACATTTTTATTTTATATTAATCACAGGTTACGCACCCTGCATCCCAGCTGTAGCCCCCTTCCGCACTCCCTCCCCATCCCTTCCATCCCTCCCTTATCTCCTCCCTGCCCCTCTCCAAGTCTGCCAATAGGGGAGGACCTCCTTCCCCTCCCTCTAACTCCAGCCCATCAGGTCTCCTCAGGACTGGCTGCAATGTCCTCCCCCATGGCCCAGCAAGGCTGCCAGTCCCTCATAGGCAAGGGGGTTGAAAAGCCAGCCATTGTGTCCATGTCTGAAATAGTCCCTGTTCCCCCTAGCAGGGCACACTGAGCTACCATTTGCCACGTATAGCTGCATCTTGAGGTAACACTATTATTAATTTTCAGAGAAAGCGTCAGATTGATTTGCAAAGCAGTTATACAAGGTTACATTCCCACTATCAATGGAAGAGGGTTTCCCTTTCTCTACATCCTCTCTAGTATTTGTCATCCCTTGAGATTTTGATGTTAGCCATTTGATGGGTGTGGGGTGGAATCTCAGAGTCATTTTGATTTGTATTTCCTGAATGACTAAGGAAACAGCATTTCTTGAAGTGTTTCTCTGCCAATCAATATTCCTTTGTTGAGAATCTTCTTCTTCTTTTTTTTTTGCCCTGTACCTCATTTTTTAATTTGATTACTTGTTCATTTGTTTGTTTGTTTGTTTGTTTGTTATGGTTTTCTTTTTTGGTATTTAACTTCTTTAGTTGTTTATATATTCTGGATATTAGGCATCTGTCAGATTTAGGGTTGGTGAAGTTTTTTTTTTTTTGCAGTCTTTAGGCTGCCATTTTGTTCTGTTAAAAGTGTCTTTTACTTACTGAAGCTTTTCAGGTTGATGAGGTCTCATTTATTAATTGTTGATCATCTCCAAATACCTTCCAGGATTTTCTTTCATAGCATTTATGCTTTCTTCAGATAGATCTTTTCACTGCAATTTTTGCTTTGACCAATTCTAAGAGGAGTACTTATTTACCTGTCATTTTCACTGAACAAAGTAATTTAAACACATGGTACATTAAATGTAGCAATTATATATAATATCATATAGTGTTTTGCCTTACAAATATGATTTAATATATAATACTTAATGTACCTTCTGAGCAATTTTTTTAAATAAACCTCATTCTTTAGATTGGTAAACTAAATACTAAGAAAAATAAGCAGCCAGTCACAAAGATGCCAAGATTGAACCTGAGCTGTTTGTCTGCATTGCCCCCCCAAAAAACATGGCCAGTGTCATTCTACCGTTCCACACTTAATACTAGATGATATTATGCAGCATCATATCCATTTTATTCTTCTGGTACTATCAAATATTACAAAAAATTCATTACAGTACCTGCTGCATTTTAAAATGTAGGCTTTAATTTTTTTAATTTTAATTTTTATTAATTACAGTTTATTCACTTTGTATCCCCCTGTAGCTCCCTCCTTCCTCCACTTCCAATCCCATCCTCCCTCTCCCTTCTCCACCCATGATTCTCCCCAAGTCCACTGATAGGGGAGGTCTTCCTCTCCTTCCTTCTGATCCTAGTCTATCAGGCCTCATAAGTAGTGGCTGCATTGTCTTCCTCTGTGGCCTTGTGATCAAAGAGCACGCCAATCAGTTTCTGTCAGAGACAGTCCCTGTTCCCATTACTATGGATCTTGGACACTGAACTGTCTTAGGCTACATTTGTGCAGAGGTTCTAGGTTATCTCCATGAATGGTCCTTGGTTAGAGTATCAGTCTCAGAAAAGACCCCTGTGCCCAGATTTTGGGGTTCTGTTGCTCTCCTTGTGGAGCTCCTGTCCTCTCCAGGTCTTACTATCTCCCCCTTCTTTCATAAGATTCCCTACACTCTGCCCAAAGTTTCAGCCTTGATACCCTGCAGGGTAGAGCCTTTCAGAGGCCCTCTGTGGTAGGCTCCTGTCCTGTTCCCTGTCTTCTCCCTCTTCCGATGTCCATCCTCTTTGCCTTTCTGAATAGGAATTGAGCATCTCAGGCAGAGTCCTCCTTCCTGATTAGTTTCTTTAGGTGTGCAGATTTTAGTATGTATATCCTATATTGTGTATCTAATATTCAGTTATGAGTGAGTATATACCCCTTGTGTCTTTCTGCTTGTGGAACATCTCACTCAGGATGATCTTTTCCAGTTCCCACCATTTATTTACCAATTTCATGATTTCCTTGTTTTTTTATTTCTGAATAATATTCCATTGTGTAGATGTACCACACTTTCTGTAGCTATTCCTCAACTGAGTGGCATCTGGGTTGTTAGGAGAAAAAGTGGGGAAAAGCCTTGAACTCATTGGCAAGGAGACAACTTCCTGAACAGAACACCAACAGCAACAATCAAATACTAAGAACAATAATCAATAAATAGGACCTCATGAAACTGAAAAACTTCTGTAAAGCAAAGGACACTGTCATCAGAACAAAATGACTGCCTACAGATTGGGAAAGGCTTTATTTTTTTACTCTTATTTTATTTGTTTTACAATTTATTCATATTGATCCTGATTGACACCCCCTTCCTCAAATCCTCCCAGTCCCACCTTCCCTTCCTTTTCCCTCCTATCCTATTCCCCTACTCCACTGAAAGGGGTTGTTCTCTTCCTCTGCAATCTGCCCATAGCTTATCAAGTCTCCTCAGGACTGCCTTGATCTTCCTCTGTGGCCTGGCAAGGCTGCATCAACAGGGCCAGTGATCAAAGAGCAGGCAACTGAGTTCATGACAGAGGCAGTCCCTGCTCCCTTTACTCAGGGACCAACTTGAAGACTGAGCTCCCAATTAGCTACATTTGAGCCAGGGGTCTAGGTCCTCTCCATGCATGGTCCTTGGTCAGTGCATCAGTCTTTGAAAGACCACCTGGGCTCAGATTTTTTACCTTTGTTCTCCTTGTGGGACTTCTGTCTCCTCTGTGTCCTTCTATCCTCACCTTCTTCCCTGCACTCTGCCCATAGCTTGGTTGTGAGTCTCAGCATCTGCTTTCATCCCTTGTTGGGTGGTACATTTTAGAGGGCCTTATAGAGTAGGCTCCCTTCCTGTTTTCTCTCTTCTACAGCTTCTGGTATCTATCCTGTTTGCCATTCTGAATGAGATTCATTCATCCTCCCTACTTTCCTCCTTAGTAGGTAGCTTCTTTAGGTATGTAGATGGTATCCTATATTATAGAGCTACCTGCTTATAAGTTAGTGTGTGCCATGCCTGTCTTTTTGTTTCTGGATTACCTCACTCAAGATGATCCATTTAGTTCCATCCATTTTCTTGAAAATCTCATGGTTTCCTTGTTTATAATAGCTGGGTAGTATTACATTGTGTAAATGTACCACAATGTCTGTATCAATTCCTCCATTGAGAGACATCTAGGTTGTTTCCAGATTCTGGCTATTATGAGTAAAGCTGCTTAACATAGTTGTTGAATGGTAGGGCATCTTTCAGGTTTATGCCCAGGAGTGATATCACTGGATCCTGAGGTACCACTCTTCCCAACTTTTTGAGGAAGCACCAAGTTGATTTCTGAAGTGGTTTTACACAAGTATATGCTCCCATTGGAAACAAAAACCCAGAGTAATGGCCTCAAACAACAAAAGCATTTCCTATTTCTCTTGGATCGTAACAAATTCATCTTTCATCTAAGCTTATTATTACAGTGAATATTACAGTGAAAACAACAAAATAAGTTAACTGAGACTTGGAAGGAAAATATTTGCAGTTCTTACTTCCTAATAGACTAAATTCTTCCAGATATTTATACGGTGATTGATCGTCACCAACCCTACATCAAATAGAGGGCTAATATCCAAAATATTTATAAAGAACTCAAGAAATTAGAAACTAACAAACAAAATAATCCAATTAAAAATGGGGTGCAGAGCTAACCAAAGATTTCTCAACAGAGGAATATTGGATGATAGAGAAACACTTAAAGAAATGCTCAACATCCTTAGTCATGAGGGAAATGCAAATCAAAATTACTTTAAGATGCCGTCTTACACTTATCAGAATGGTGGCTAAGATAAAAATTCAAGTGACTACCCATGCTGGAGAGGATGTGGAAAAAGGGGAACCCTCTTTCATTGTTGGTGTTGGCTTTATTTTTGAAGCATCTTCAGGTTTATAGAAAAATTGAATACTAAGTCAGAATCCCTACTTATTCCTTCCAATATACACTCAATAGCTACATCTTGCTGCAGAATGGGACCTTTTCTAAAATAGAGGAGCCTGTATAAACATGCCATCAGCGCCAAAATCATTCCTTTATGTTATGGTTGCATATTAGCATGCAGGATTCTGTATCTGTGGCCATGTGTAGACAGGGCAGAGCCAGATGTTACATGTCTTCCTCTGTCACTGTCTGGTACTGCCCTGAATCAGGCTATCTCCTTGAATGAGAAACTCACTTTTCCACTTGATTGACTGACCGTGAAGTCTCCCAGGAAAGATATGTCTCCTCCACACAAAACTGGAGCTACAGGCATTTGAAGCCATACCTGGTATTTTTTTGTGGGTACTGGTGATTTGAACCCAAACTTTTATGAGTCCTAGAAAATACTTATATATGCAGTGCAACACCCTCCCTCAGTCCTTGTAGTTCATTATTGAGTTAAAGTTCTTAGGCTTTGGACAGCAGTATGTATCAGCCAAATGAAATTGTTTGTTATGCCAGAAAAAAGTCCAATGCACTCTGCCTATTCAAGCTTCTCTCTCCTTTCAAATTTTTGTCTGTTTTGCTTTTTACATTAATTTAATCATTTAGGACAAATCATAGTCATTCTTATTGTAGGACAATCCAGTGTTGTTCTTTTAGATCAGTAGGATGCCAGAGGAAGAAATTTGTGACATCTTTCAGAGAAAGGATGAGGTAGACACCTTGGCAAAGCTAGATTCTCTTTCAGTTTACATCATCTCATGGATACTTCTGTACATTTTCAAATGTGATGACTGTTCTCTCCTTTGGTATACTCATGGCCCTGAAATTTATTCATTGATAGTTGAGAAAATCCTCTGTCTGGACTGTTCTATTTCCCCTGTAACCACCCTCTTTCCCTGCTCTGTTACTACCTAACAGTGTTATATTATTCAATAAAAAGAAAGAGAATTTCTTGATTGTAGCCTCTATTGTTACTTGTCCCATTGGTTCATTTTAAGATACAACTTTAAACAATCAAAGCTTCCTTGAAACCTTAATATTTACAACATTTAATGAATTGTTCCTTAATATCGTGTATGGATATCAAAATATTATAGTTAATTTGAAGTTAACTAAGGTTACATGATTTTTATTGCTCAGTAACTTTTATGTATTCATTTTTTTCTTGTATTTATCTATTTGTTCATGCTAGAAATAGTGTCGGTTTAATCATTTTTGGAAGGGAGCAAATATTGTGTAATCATGTAATCAGTAAATAGAAAAAGTAGTGCATCTTCACTGCAAGTTGAGTGTCTTTTCTACCATTTTATGTTATGAATAATACCTACCACCTGCTGCTGCATTGTTCTGAGTTTTGGAAAGTTATGTTATATGGACTGTTTCAATGGAACTTTGTCCTTTGATTGAGTGAAGGTTCAGGCCAAAGGATAAGCATGAACTAAAGATATTGTATCTTTTAACTCTTTACCTATGGGGTCACCATAGTATGCTAAATCTTTGAAGTGAAGATTATAACACATCAGGCACCAGTGTACATGGCACTCACCTTCTACATTCCAGAAACAACTCTTCTACTCTGTTTTCAAGCCTGAGATACCCATGTCCTGGTTCAGGATCAGTCCTTTGTAGTTTGTTGCAATTCTATCTGCAGTTTTATTCCTGTTTTTCTCATCTAATGTGTTCTTTTGATTCTGGCTTGAACCCTAACTTTAAACAATTATATACAGGAAACTTTTCTGCAGCAGGGATCTCTGTGAGGATGGTCAGCAAAAGGATAATAGAATTAGAATGAGCAGTGCAATTAGGCTCTGGAAGTCAGGAACCTGCTGTGGTTAGGGAGAGAGGAGGGCAAGCACTACTGTTCTTGTTTCTCTAGGTGAGAATGTACAGCTTGCCCTATAGTCCTTATCTACACTTGCTAAAGCTGAGTAGGGAAGCGAAGCATGATCACTAATGTTCTCTTCCTTTGCTTTCACTCTTCTGCATGAGACAGAAAGCTGTTCTAATACTCTATGGAGAGTCATTTTTTTCTGTCTTAAATGGTATTACACCTCTTATTTGTACATTCTCTTCCCAAAACCCTTGTCTCAACTGAATCCAAATCCACATCCAGGATTTAATTATCAGACCCCTTAATGGAGGCAGAATGCCATAATACTGATTTGTAGTAATCCTCTACTAATAATTTCTTTATGAATATTAAATGGAGAAAAATCTCTGATGCTTTCTACAGTCAGACAAAGGACAATGAAGACAGTAGACATCTCTACTTTCTCCTTTGAGTTCTTTCGCTCCCTGATACAAACGCTGTCACCACCAGTCCCCTTCATTATATTCTGAGGACTATAGGAAGAAGGAACCATAGTATGCATGAAAAGGATCTAAAAGCTGTGTGAATCCAAAAGAGACCTTAGTTCAGATAAGAAAACTGAATTATGGAATCTCAGATTTAAGAAATAAAATGAAGAGATTTCTGCTCTGATGGTAGTATTTGTTGTCTGAGAATTAAGAAAGTTAGTTTTAGAAAAACGGGCATTTGCTTATACCTTTCCTGAATGCTGGGCATTACTTTCTGATGCAATGACTATCGCTTTATAAAATTAAAGAAAGAAGGAAGAAAAAATGGCAGTTGTTAACCAAAGCTAGCAACTCACCATCCTTTTATAGTCTGGCAATCTAGCACAATTCTAGAGTCTTCCAGGCATGACAGTCATTCACAGTATACACTTTGTTGTCTCACTGAATTCAGGCACAGGTTTAAATGAATGTCTTACATAGAGATGTAATGGTAAATGTTGGAAAATGCTGAAGGAAATTCACTATTTCCTCTTACCTTTGAATTCCTTAATGGTGATTTTTTTCTAATAGTAAATTATGATATATTATATGTAATATATATATTCTCTAATATATATTAGAGAATTATATATACATATATATATATACACACATATATGTATGAGCTGTACGAGGATGGTGAGATGGCTCAGTGATGAAGAGTACTGGATGCTTTTCCAGAGGATTGTGGCTTAATTCGCGCCATCTTCATGGTAGTTAAAAGCCATCTGTAACTCAAGTTCTAGAATACCTGAAGATGTCTGTCATCTCCACAAGCACCTGGCACACATGTGATGAATGGGAATACATACAAGCAAAACACCCATGTACACATGACAAAAATGATGGTAGGATGATTTAAAACTGTATATCTGGAACTTCAACAGTCTATCTAGCCAGCTATTGGCCATCCTTCAGGATCATCTCTATCAGATCATGTTCTAAGCAGTGAACAGGTCTTAGCACATTTTACCATTCTTATTTATAAGCCAACCATATGTATTTGTTGTATTATTAAAGAAACTCCATGGATGAAAAATAATTTTTGTTTGCTTCTGTTTTTACTTTGGGTGTGAGGTCTTTTTGTTGGTGGTGATGTTTTTAAACAGTTGTAGTAACAAGATATCACCATACCAGGTTACTTCAAACAATAAAGAAGCTTAGTTCTCTCAGTTCTGAAGATTTTGGTAGGGTTGTATTCTTGTTATTTATTACTCCCTCCAGTTCCTATAGCCCAGCTGCTCCTTTTCTTTTGGCATCATAACTGCAACCTCAGTTTTACTCCTGTACTCTACAGGTGGCCACAGTGCTATAGTTGAGTCAATCACCTGTGTGTGATTTCACCTGCTATCCCCTGTGTGTGCTGATGTATACATTTACCCCTTCTTAAGGGCATAACATTGCTTCCTTGTCTAATGATTATTCTCTAATTACCACCCTGGTAACTTAATTTTAACTGGATGAAAATGTCTCTCCTGACTATTTCAAAGTAATGCAACACAGAACATGAGTAAAAATTTTCATGCATGAATTTATGATTACTATTCATCTCCTAACATAAATTCATGCATGGAAACTTCTTTATTAATTTGTCAATGATTTCATCACCCTTTTAAATAATAAACCAATGTATTATTGGTAATCATTGCATTTTTCTATGAGACTTCTCAGAATAAATTTGTCACAAGTTTTTCCTTTTGAACACTTATTAAACCATATATTCTTCTAAGTTGCTGGAATTAGAAAATTTTGCAAATATAAAATTATCATTTCTTAAATTCATGATTTTTACTCATAACTACATTAGTTTTTAATTACTTTTCAAGCACATATGTAAATGCTAAATTTTTACATTTTCATTCATATGTAGCTTTGTGTATTCTTATTTTCTTCTCCCTTTGCTTCATAGCTTCCTCTCATACTTACCTTCTTACTTCTACTGGCCTCTTTTTTTGGTATATATTGTCTTCTTCTACTGTTGTACTCTGTGTGTGTGTTTGTGTTGTGTGTAGGACACTTTACATATAGATACTTAGATACTGTGTATGTTAGAGTAGAAAAATTCTAATATTTGTCTTTAGCAAGCTGATTTGTTGCATTCTGTCAAATTTTCTGTAAGTAATATAATTTCTTTCTTTCTTAAGACTGTCTCACTTCCCTAGTCCACTAATAGGGGAGAAGTATAGTAACAGAAGAGGGAGGGACTGGGAGGAGATGACAGAGATGGATACAGCCAGGATACAAAGTAAATAAATTGTAATAAATAAATAAAACAAAACAAACAACAACAACAGAACCTCTGCATCTCCCTGCCTCTAAAACATGAATATATAACATACATTGCTTTTGACCCCAAAGTACTACTTCTTCATAGATCTTTCCATCTAATGTGGGTTACTTGTATATTAGTAGTAGTTGGAGATTTCTGTCTGCTTGTATCCAAATGTGCAAATACAGTGTTAAATACACACACACACACACACACACACACACACACACACACACATGAGAGAGAGAGAGAGAGAGAGAGAGAGAGAGAGAGAGAGAGAGAGAGAGAAATAAAAAGGAAAAATAAAAAGATTGGAACACTTGTATTATCTTCATCTGACCTTTAATCAGAATCACTTATGTCTGTATCTTCCATGTTGGCACATTTTCAAATGAATGTCTTTAACACAGGTATATCAACCTTTTCCCAAGAAAGAGAAGTGGCCATTTCCTGCCAACTTCCAAACTGCATGTCAACTAGACTAACAAATTAGTCTGTCTGATTGACCAGTGTCATATATATTGTGCACACTTCCTTATGCCATGAAAATTATCTGTTAAATGAGGCAAGTCAAATGCAGTGAAATTAAAGCATTTCTTTCCACAGAGGAGGGTGTTTTTTATGATAAGAATGGTAGTCTTGAGAAAAAAAAGTTATTTGGATTAAATAATTACCATAAAAGAATGAAAAATAAAGAAATACAGTCATTTTAATTGTAGCAGTCTATAATTCTAAATGATATGTTTCAATGCCAATCATTAACTTACTTTAGCATCTTTCTCTTAATGAAGCACTTTATGTGGTGTCTTCTATTTCTATTTTCTTACCCAAGCAGAAATATATATAATGGTAGTAAGAACACTACCATCAGATGAATGAAATCTGCCACCTGATTCAGTAATGTCTATAAATCTGGCATGCTTGATAGCTCCATTCTATTGCCTGAAGTTTCCTTCTATTTGGCTTAGCCTCACGCAGAGCCTAGCAAAATAAGAAAAGGATGCATGATCTAAGGGCTATACGTATCATTCCATTTTATCGTTTAGATGGTGTTCCTCACTACATACTCTTCTTTAATAGATTCTATTGGTGCTTTTTGTTTTGACTTTTGTTGTTTATATCCATCCAGATTCCTATTGACCTTCTTCTTTAAGGATTAAAGTCTTGTACTTTACATTTTAAATTTTAACTAATGATTATTATATGTATTTCAAGGCTGATTACATGAAAAACACACCTGGTCCATCATATACTAGAAATCTCTGGCCACTCTGACAAATTTTTAGATCATTCAAGCTTAAATGTTTCTCATGTTTCTGAATACAGAAAGTCCAGAATCTGGAGGATGGGAAATCATGGCGGGTTAGAAGAAGAGTTCTGACTAGTTATTATGGGCATTGTACTTTTATGTACACAAGGGCACACACACATAGACACACACTCTCTGGAGAAAGAGAGAGAACAATCCCACTACTTACAGATGTTCAATCCTCATTACATAATAACACTCCCCATTTCCAAATGCTTTTACTTTATGGACAAGGAGCTTATTCTTTCAAAATGCTCACTGTTTCTATACTGCAAGACACAAAACATCTATATACATGACTCAAAGTTCTTAGTGTCTAGCATCATTGACAAGGTTTTCTAGGTATTCCTTAACTTGAATATTTATTTATGGTTGTCCATTATAGTGGATATACTCACACAAATTAAAAAATGTAATGATATGATTTATTGATGAAGCAGTCAGGGCATCTTATATATTATGTTTCTAATGAATGTCCACAGGACCTCATCAGGATACCCTCTTTCTCTGATGAAGCACCGATAGTTTTTTTATACCAAGGTGCAGGCACATTTTGCATTAGCATCTGCCATTATCGTATGCATTGTTTATATGAAAGTTTCTGTAATTTGGTGAGCTTGGTCATCAGAAAACTCTTTTTTGTTTGTTTGTTCCCTTTATATCATCCTAAATTCAGTTTATTCAATTTGTATTCAGGTTGTGACCCCCTCCCTCTTCTCCTCCTAATCCCACCCTTCGTCCCTCTTTTTCCCCTATCCTTAGTCCACTGATAAGGGAGGTCCTCCTCCCCTTCAATCTGACCCTAGTCTATCAGGTTTCATCAGGACTGGTTGCATTGTCTTCTTCTGTGGCCTGGTAAGGCTATGCCCCCAGAGGGAGCTGATCAGAGAGCCTGCCATTGAGTTCATGCCAGAGAAAGCCCCTGCTGCCCTTGCTAGGAAAACTCTTAAGAGAAAGAAACTGAACTGAAATATAAACAGGGAAGGTGTAATATGAGTAATCAGTAAATAAGGTGTAGTATTGAAGTAGTGGAGGAAAAGCTGGCGAGGATTTGAAGCCACGTGGGATAGCAAGTAAGAGGTGTTTGCACTGAGGCGCTGTGGAGAGATCTTTATGTGCACTCCCATCTCACCCCCACCCAGGTGGATTTCAAAGGAGTCATCTGCAAGAATGGTCTAAATTAGCACCACTGCTGTGCACAGACACCTGCAGAGACCCTTGTGAACTCTAAGTGGATCTGCCTCACAGGTAGCATTCGAAAAGCCATGTAGGAGCGCAGTGGAAAAGCCACTTTCATGGTGATGCTGGACTTTAGTCCTAGAACAAACTATCCATTCAGAGCACAGTACCTTAGAACCCACAGGAGGACCTCTGTGCCTTCCACAGGTCAGATTCTACAAACCATGGTTTCTGTGTGTCAGGGATGGAGACATTAGGGCCATGCTGTCAGAGCCACACTAGATCTGAAATAAAAGTGTCATCCTTCTACTGTTACTCCAGTGCCTCCTAATAAGAAATGTCAACGAACACATAATTAGAATAAAAGGAAATACTCATAAGACCCATCTCCATGGCTGCAGAACAGATGAAGGGAGAACATGAACTGGCAGTCAGTTTAATACTGTATGGATGTACCTCATGACAGCCCAGTCTCCACGTGGGAACAGAGACTGTCTCTGAGATGAACTCAGTGGCTGGCTCTTTGATCACCTCCCTCTGAGGGGGGAGCAGCTTTACCAGACCACAGAGGAAGACAATGCAGCCAGTCCTGATGCAACCTGATAGGCTAGGGTCAGATGGAAGGGGAAGAGGACCTCCCCTATCAGTGGACTGGGAGAGGGACATAAGAGGAGAAGAGGAGGGAGGGCACGATTGGGAGGGGATGAGGGAGGGTGCTACAGCTGGGATACAAAGTAAATAAATTGTAATAAATAAAAAAGTGAAATAAATAAATAAACAACATACTCTGTATGATATATTTACTGGTTCCTTAAGGGGAGTCTCTTAGAAGAGAGAAAGCATTGTTATCATTTCTTTAATTCTTAAAAAACTGCGTATACTGACATAAAAATGATCAAAATGTTTCAATATGGTCATTCTCTTCATTAAATTCCCATCGAGTTGATTTAAGTTGTCAGGTATCTTCCACAAATAGTGTGTCACTAAAATTAGAACCACTGCCTCATGGGTGGTTGTTCATTTACTACAGGGAGGTATGAGCATCTTGTGCATGTGTGGCTAAAGGTATGTAGCCATATGGAGAGAGCTCCTCTGTGACCAGGGTACCAGAGTACTCCTACTTTAGAAGCTAAACATGATTTAACACGAACACTGCCTTGATAGAAGCCTGAGAGATTTCCAAGTTAATAAAATGTGCTCACCAAAATTGTAATTCACTTTAAAGAGCAGACACAAATGACAAATCTCAGTTGTTAAGTTTTTTCTACCTTTGAAAAGAAAATGCCAAACTTTGAGTTTTGTCTTAATTAAGAAAAAGGTTAAGTATGGAAAGTGTTCTTTAAGCATTTGTGTTTGAATGCTGTAAAATATCGATGACTGAAATATCCTACTCAAAACTAAAAGTAATGTTTTTCTAAAAAGATTCACTCAATAGAATTGTCTTATACTTTAGGCTTATAAAAGCAGACTATTTAGTGAAATTGCAATTTACTTCTTTTTTGAAAAAGTAAATCTTAAGATTCAGGAAGATAAACATCAGGAATCATTTACAACTAGTATAAGCAATGATTGCTTACCTATGAAATTTAGGTGTGCAAAAATTACAAGTGATTTAAATGTGTTTGGTTTTTTTTGAAACATGGTTAAGAAATGGTACACAGGAAATCAAGCAGATGATTCAAGTCTTATAGATTCTAACCTTAAATTTTGACATACTTGGTGGAAAAATAATTTACCTTTAAAAGCTAGATAACTCTCCTGTGAAACTGTAATTTTAATGCTAATTTACTCATGGTGTCTGTAGGTTTGCTGAAACATGTCATATAAGATTACCAATTCAGTAACAGTTTACAAAGCTGAATTTATATTAAAAGTTGAGACCAAATAGGTTTGTAATTATAAAGAAGTATATAAAAAGTGGGGGCAAAGAGTCTCAGTCGAACCAGTTTCTATCCTTCCTCTTAGGTCTGAAAATTTGTATTGCAATCCATGCTTTTTTTTACATCTATGTATAACATTTAAGCATTTATTTATACTTGCCTAGTTATCATACAAAGCCTCAGTTGAGGCATGACGCACGTTTTACTGTAAGCTGATAAAGGGGAAGGAGTAAAGTTATTGTTATCCTAGTTTCTCTTCCTGGATAGAGTTGGCATTCAATAAATTACTCCTCAAGTCATAAGTGATGAGGTTATAGTGTTACAGATTCCACCTTCTATTTTGCATTCTGGTTGGCTGATGAATTCCAAAGGTTCAAATATGAATCCCATATTCAATTTCAGGATGAAAGTATTATTAGCTTTCAAATTACCTTTACATTCAGACAGCATTTCAAAAGTAAAATGGCATTGGAAATGGTGTTAGGAGGTTACGATGGGATTTTGGCATCTGGAGGTAAAATGAGAAAAGGCAGCAGGCTCATTTTCATAAGGGATATTTTGCTTATTCTAAACGGATAATTAATGGCCTGACTTGATAAATCACTTGCAAATTATATTGCTCACAAAGTTATTAGCTATTTAATTAGCATTAAGCTTTATTTAGTTTTAAGTATGTGGATGAGTGGAAATATATATGCAGAAATCAGAAGAACCTTCTTCACATTAATCTGATGTCATTCTATCTGGCTGGTGCTGCTTACCTCAACAGAACAAAACAGTTCCCTGGAAGGGTTCCTTCATCTCCTATGTCCTTTCTGATTGTGTGAAGCAAACAAGAAGTTTATATAAAACATTTCACATCTGGCTTTAAATATGTACCTCTAATATGCACTTGAGTCATATATCCTCATAAATGTTTGTAATCTCAATCATACAATTGTATCTGTACTTTTCTACTCACAATAATTTTCTACTTATAATAATTCTTAAATGTACATTGTTTTTCTCATTTTTATGAATAAACATTAATTACAGTGGTCTTCTCACCTTTTATAGGCAATTCTCTCTCCCAATTGTATTGGCAGCTCTTTTCATATAAATCAGGAATGTGTGAAATCTTAAAACAGCACAGTGTTGCTTAGAGAATTAACAGATATGCGCCAGTGTTTGCCAACATAGATTTGTAGTGCTCTTTCTATTATGGAATCAGCCAAGGCAGATTTAAAAAGTATTTGTTCATATTCAAGGTCAGGAGCCTTATCCATGTGGGTTCCCTAGTAAGGGAAGCAGAGACAGTCTCTAACATGCACTCTGCTGCCTGCTCTTTGATCACTTCCACCTGGTGGAGCGCCCTTGCCAGCCAACATGGGAAGAGGATTCAGAGAGTCCTCATGAGACTTGATAGGCTGGGATCAGATGGTAGAGGAGTAGGGCTCCCCTTTTCTGATTACTAGGGAGGGGAAGAAGGAGGAAGAAGGAGTGAGGGTAGGACTCGGAGGAGGTGAGGGAGGGGGCTACAATTGGGATATAAATTGAATAAATTAAAAAATAAATTTATGTTAAAAAATAAATAACTACACTGGCTCAGATATCTCTACCAAGTTCCAGCACAGACCAACTATATATTGATCACGAGAAGAGATCCCTAGCATATAAAATGTCTCATTAGCTTTTGTGTTAACTCATATGAAGCCAACATTAGGAATGGCTGAATTGGAGTAAGGGACACATGAATCTGGATGTCTCAAACAATAAATAGTTTTAGAAAAGGGACTTTAGGTAGAAATATAAAGTATGTGGAATTGTGTGAGTATGGAGGTTGGGGATAGATCTGGGAAGAATTAGGGGAGGAGGAAAATATGATAAAATACATTGTATGAAATTCCCAAAGAATTACTAAAATAATTTCTTTTAAATTGCATGAGAATGTGAGGATAAAATCCCAGGTGTCTCATTCAGGGTTCTGTGATGTTGGGTAGTGACCAAATTTTAAGCCTTGACTTTGTTTTTTGTCATCTAACGTAGGAATAATAAAAAAATACATGAATATACAAAATGCTTTATGTTTAGAATAGGTATAAATTAATGGTAATTCTACAGGAATAAACAAATAGGAAAATGTACATAACAAATTTATGTTGTTGAAATGTATAATACTAAAAACATAAACTATATTATTATAATGGTGTAAGTTACAAAAGCAAATAACTGTGGAGATCTATCTTATATCAAGGTGCTTATAAACTGTTAAAATATTTCTGCTCACATCATCTCTGCAATAAGTAATTTTTGATACTAATTAAATAATGTACTTAATTGTACAAGCTTATAAATTCTCACTATCACATAATAAATAGAAGGGAAAGGACTGATTACTTTTCATAACATGAATAATTATAAGAAGTACACTATGCCTTGTTTTATTAAGGATAACAAAATTTTCAGATACAGGTAATTGTAGTTGTGTTATCTATCAGTGTTATGGGACCATTTACACTATCAAATGTTCATGATCTTGATATAATGTAAAAGTGAGAAAGAATGAGGGATGATGTATTCTTACCAATTTATAGTCTATCTCAAGTAATATTTTGATTGTTACCATTCACTGAGACATGAGAATTAATGAAATCTGTATGGTGTCATGATCTGTAGGGTGAGAGTTATGACAAGAATGCATTCTGTCAACCTGCAATGTAATGCTTCTTTAATGTCACATGGTATTGGAGTACATGGAAATTCTAGAAACAAAGGATTAATTTTTATACAAAATGATGAGACTATCATGTGAATTACAAGTGGCCATGACTGAGGAATTTGATGGACATTCTAATACCTTGTACTATTAAAAAAAAAAAAAAGACAGAAGAGGTTTAGGGAGCAAAACACCACACACTCAAGCAAGTACTTTATCATGGTTTGTTGTCTTAGGCAGTATCCTATTTCTGTGATAAGCCACCATGACCAAAGTAAATTATAAATGAAGTAATTAATTGTGGACTTGATTACAGTTTGAGAGGCTGAGTGTGTAGGCACCCTGATGAGGAGCAGCAGGCAAGCTTGGATGGCGCTAGATCAGTAGCTGAGAGCTCAGATCTGATCCACAGGCCTGCAGCAGAGAGAGAAGGGGAAAGTTATAAAAGTTTTAAATATTGTGTGTGAATTAACATGTTTAACATTGAATTGTGCTGTTTTACCCATTACTACTTAAACCAGAACCTACATAAAAGAATTTCATACCTTCTGAACTAATAAGTGCTTTCTAGAAATAACTTCAGTATTGTTATAATAGAAAAAGTTATGGTTTTTGCAGTTTCGAAAATTTTCTTATTTTGTTGTTTCACAGAAGTGCTGAAAGAATTAAATTACAGTTTATTACTAAGTACTTGAGTTTGACTTGAGATCATTAGAACCTTGGAGGCATCTGAACTGAACTTTAAAAAATGATTTTCATTCAAGAAGCCTTCACTTGTATTCATCATCTTAGTATAAGAAAGCTAGTTATTATTGTAGGTTGGTGGAATTCCAAACTGAGTTGTGTTTCCTCCTTGTAGCCAAACCCTAAGCTATCTAGAGTCTTCCTTATAACCCCAGAAGCATCATAATCAGAGGCAAGTGATCTTTCTGATTTTCATTTTCATGTTACTGACCTCAACCTTAGCAATTCTTATAAAACAGAATTGAACGTTATAAATATTAACAGCCACTTAAGGGCTGTATTTTGTGTTTTACTGCATGGAATTTTAATGATGTAAAATAGAAAGATATAAATGCATTAAAAGGGCAATGTCAACACATGGAAAAACAGTTTTATTAAGGCATAGCCTATGCAAAAAAATAGTGTGGAAAGAAAGAATTACTTAAAACTTTTTCTAGAGTAAGATGAATCAGTTCATTTCATCATTTATAATTTATGTAAATTTGAACTCTAATTTAGTCCTTGCACAAAAATGATAATTAAGAGAACAAAAGAATTTTCTATAGCCAACCACTATGACGATTAGTTACCCTAAATTTTTCATAGACAGTTTGGAAATCATGAGGAATGAGAAAAGAACAGTTTTGGAGAAAGAAAAGCTTGAGGACAAGGAGATATCTTGGTGGATAAAGTACCTATTGTACGAACATGAGAACCCAAGTTCAGATCTTAACAGCCTTTTAAAAACTGGGCTTGTAGGCACACGCTTCATACCTCCACACCATGTGGAGGAAAACATACACATCCTCAGGGCTCACTGGCCGTTTAGTCCAGCTAAGATGTCAAGGTGTAGTTTTAGAAAGAGATGCTATCCTGTTTTTTTACCTGTCACTTTCCCCATTTATTACTTTGTTACTCCCACCTCCTAAGCAGGTGTAAATGTATCTTCTATGCTGTAGGGCATAAATTCCACACTTGAACTTTGTTGAAGTGGCTAGAATACTTCTTCATCATATTTTCTTATATATATGTTTATCATAATCTATGAGAAAGTATATTTCTTAAAAGTTTAGAGTGTCAGTGATCCGCACTTATGTTGCATATGATATCTATGGAACCTTGCAAGAGTGAAAAACTGCACAAACTGACATACAATTAGGTATAAGAATCTCAAATCATTTAAAATTTTGTTCTTTCATTCATAGTTCAAATTATTTGTCATAGAGCTGTCTGTGCTGTGGACAGTGCCTCCTTCTAAATCCAGCAAAATATTTCATCGAGTTATTTATTCAGAATGGATTTCTAAGTACCAATTTCTGTCTGTAAATGGTGAAGGTGTTTTCCTATGTTGCAATCATCACATTGACAGATATCTAGAAATCTCAGTTAGGTATCTGAATCACTAAATCAAGGCCAGATTTGAACCTGCGATTGTGGAGCCGAGAGGCTGAATGCCTTTCCCACACTCAATGTGATGCTAGTAATATCTCAGTGCAGTGCTATCTCCCTGCTTGTTTTCTTTGAGCTACTAAAATGATTTTGTTATAATTTATTTATTTTTATATTAATCACAGGTTATATACTTTGTATCCCAGCCATGGCCCCCTCCCTCATTCCCTCCTACTCTCCCCATCCCTCCCTCATCTCCTCCCTGCCCCTTTCCAAGTCCACTGATGGGGGAGGACCTCCTTCCCTTCCATCTGACCCTAGTTTATCAGGTCTCTTCAGGGCTGCCTACAATGTCGTCTTTTGGGGTCTAGCAAGGCTGCTCCTCCTTCGGGGGGAAGGGGAGGAGGAAGGTCAGTCAAGGAGCCATCCATTGAGTTCATGACAGAAACAGTCCCTGTTCCCCTTCCTAAGGTACCCATTTGGATAATGAGCTACTATGGGCTATATCCGAGCAGGGGTTCTAGGTTATATCCATACATGGTCCTTGGTTGGAGAAACAGTCTCAGAAAAGACCCCTGTGCCCTGATCTATTTGGTCTTTGTGGAGCTCTTGTCCTTGCCAAGTCTTACTAACTCCCCCTTATTTCATATGATTCCCTGAACTCTGGGGAAGGTTTGGTTGTGAGTCTTATTATCTGCTTTGATACATTGCTAGTTAGAGTCTTTCAGAGGCCCTCTGTGGTAGGCTCCTGTCCTGTTGCTTGTTTTCTGCTACATTCATTGTCCATCCCATTTGTCTATCTAAGTGAGGATTGATCATCTTACCCAGGTCCTCTTTCTTGCTTATCTTCTTTAGGTGTATAAATTTCAGTATGTTTATCCTATCTTATAGGTCTATATAAGTGAGTATATATGTTGTGTTTCTTTCTGCTTCTGGGATACCTCACTCAGGATGATTGTTTCCAGGTCCCACCATTTGCTTGCAAATTTCATGATTTCCTCTTTTTTAATTGCTGAGTAGTATTCCATTGTGTAAAAGTACCATAATTTTTGTATCCATTCCTCGACTGAGAGACATCTGGGTTGTTTCCAGGTTCTGGCTATTACAAATAAAGCTGCCACAAACATGGTTAAAATAATGTTAATCTGTAACTTTGGTCTACTTATCTACCTTAACTCCACAGCCAAAAGTTGTTCATATCAAATTTTTATTAATTCTCATTTTAAATTCAGAGTGTTTTAACTGTAGAAATTTATGTGCCATATATTTGCTCAGTGAATCAGCTGATGGCTCATGTGTTGCCTTCTCTCTTCTGGCTTTCTTATAAAACCTGAACCCCGCTGCTTAGGGATGCTGCCACTCAGAGTGCTCTGGACCTGTGGTGTCAATCATTAATGAACATAGGTCCCCATTGACATGCCCATAGGCCAAGCTGATGAAAGCTTCTTCAACAGAAGTTTGTTCCTTCCCAGATGACTCCAGGTTGTTTCAAATTGACAATAAAAACTAAGAAGTGTAAATGATAGCACTTTTATACAATTAAGTTTAATTAATGAAAATTGGACTCATTTTCTTTTTCTTCCTCTTGAATATATTTGTCTTCTAGGCTTAAAGACATTACATCACATTTCCAAATTTTTCTGACCTGTTTTGTTATATTGTAATTGGGTACATGTGGAGATAAATGAGAGTATAAAAAAGAGAAACAATTGTCCCTCTAAGCACCCACAGCAAGACATGCTGTGCAAACAGTTCTGTTCTTTCCTTAAAATGTATGTATGTATGCATGCACATGTGTAGGTATGTATTTTAGTTATTTTAATGTTTAATTGAAAGAAAATTACATCATTTGCCCTCCTCCCATTCTTCCCCTTGCCCTTTCCAACCACACTCCCTCAAACCTTTCCATATTCTCATTCTCAAGCATATAGTTTCTTTCTCTTTGTTGTTGTGATATGTATGTCTGTATGCATGCACACACCCATGCATAAATATTTATTAATCAACTTTCTAAGACATTTTTTGTTGTTTGTGTAACTAGACTTAAGACTAACCAATCTGCATTAGAAAACCAATAAAGGATATCCCATGAAGAGGCTAATTGTTCTTTTGCCAATAGTCATCAACTGCCTATAGTTCTTTGCTTAGAGGTGGGACTCCAGGAGATACTCTTTTTCTTTGTAAACATGCTAATTGTTATTGCCATTGCTCAGGGTCTTTTTTAGGTAGTCATTTCTAGCACAATTTTCATAGTAGAATTCATTTCATTCTAAGCACAGAAACCAAGTCAGAAGATCAAAGATTACAGAGAAAACAACATGACATGGTGATCTAGTTTTAAAATGTAACTGCATGAGCCAGTAGCAGGGGTACATACTGCATAGCTGAGGCAGGAAGATTACCTAGCCTTTAAAGGACTGTCCAGTTAGTCTGGACTACAAAGAGGGTCCTTGCCTCAAAACATACAATAATATGAACAGAAAAAATACATTAATAATATAATGAAAAATAAATCGTGTATGCCCAAATCATTTTGTGTTTTCAATAAATTGCGAAGTGCCAATTCTACTTCTTTTGATGTGCATCCTGCACCAGTGCAGTCATCACTGCTCAGCATGTGTATGCACGGCTGCCCTGTTTTATATGGTAGTATACTAAGTGTCCTGTGCATGTCAATAAGGAAGACATCGAAAAGTGTGGTCACTACAGACAGCAATGACCAACTGATGAAAATAATTTATATATTTGTTTTGTTGCTAGTGATTTGATTCAGTGCTTTGCATAGTCACCTTAAGAACCATAGCACTAAGCTACAGCCCAAGAAGTGGTATCTTGATTATTTTTGTTTTGTTTGTTTTATTGAAACAGAGCTCAGCCTATGCCTGAACTCATAACTGCCCTTCCTCCACCTGTCATGAACTTTCATGTTTATGAAATTGCCCTTTTAGACATACTGTTTGGAATGGCTTAGTGTTAATAACCAAATATTATTTATTCAAATTTGGTTTTCTCTCACTAAAAAAATATGTAGCAACAGCTAGGATACAAAGTGAATAAATTGTAATAAATTTGGCCAAAAAATATTTTAGTCAAAGGTGTTCTCTACATAGATTTGCTGCAGATATACTGGAAATAATGTTCAGGAATGTTATATGAGATTCCTTACATAATTTTATGGTTGTTTAAAGGGGTAAAAATCTTGATTCTGCCTTATGTTATTATCTTTATAACTTCAAAAACCTAACAGAGCTAGTTAAAGTAGTTATGGAGTGCGTCAATTGACTGAGTAGTTTGGGGTCATATTACTCGCTGTGGTGGAGACATGCATGCCTGACTCAATCTCCCTCAGGAAGGAGAGAGAATAAGCTACATTTGTCCCCTAGCACTACCAAAACGGTATTATTCTACCATGTTAATTGTGTGAGGTAGGAAAAGAGAGTTAGTTTTCAAATTATTACTGAACAAGAATATTTTAAGAGTTTTGCAATATTCAGTCAATTGACGCACTGTACTCCTTTGGAGAGTACACACACATACGCATGCATGGACTTTATGGTTTTTTTAGATGTCGATGTAGCAAGTTAATTAGATTCACCTTATTAAACTGTGGTGATCATCATCCATGCCATTGCAAACATGGATAAAATTGATCCCTTGCATAAACATCTGTACATATAGAACAGAATGGAATTTGTTCTGAAGCTCTGTCACTGCCTGGTGTATTCCATAATATTAAATAAATTGCCATAAGAATTTCAATGTAGAGGTTTTTTTGGACAGTATGGAACCCATTTAAAATTCAGTGTGTTAAAAAGAAATAGTTGTAGGTTGCAGTGACTTCTCTAGGGTGCTTGGCTTACCAGAAACCTTCTTTGGAAGTGTCCATATGCTAATGGCATCCATTGAGCAAAGGCAGGCACATTTTACCTTCTTCAGGACGTCATATAGGGTGGAAAATAAATGCCCTAAAAGATGTTTTCACAGATAGTTGCTGAAACATTTTGATTTATGTGAAATGAACCTGGGTCAAATGTCCATGACTCTACATGACTGACTTGAAAAGTGTCAGTGTGGTAGAATAATAGTTAGGTAACTTTGTTAAAAAAATATTTTCCCCTCATCTTGTACACCTGTAGAATTTCCCACAAGTCTTCATATTTATATTATTATACAAGAAGCAGTGTTAAGTAGGTGAAAAGCCATCGCCAGAACTTACCTCAGAAATACGAGTGAGTATATGAAGTGCTTTAGTGTTACTTCTACTTGTACTTTCCATATTTTATTTTACCTTGTCTCATGAAAGAGTGGATTAATGTCACACGCAAAAATAATAATGCCATTTTATTTTACAGTATATACTAGACGAACAACCAATCTTAAGATAAAACAATTCTAAAGATTAAAACAAATAAATTTCAGAGATGCCATTTGAGTTCATTCTCAGTTGGCCACCTACCTTTGTGCATGCAGTGTACTCTTAACAGCAGTTTCTTTTCCCAGCAACACTCCTTTGAAGAAAACTAATTTTTCAATTATAAGTGGTTATAAATTAAAAATAGTTTATTTACTAGGCATGCGACCATGGGCCCACTTCTCCCCTTAGCTCTAGATTCCCATCTGGTGCAGACCTATGCAGGCTCTATGTGTGGTGCTCAGTCTCAGTGGGTTCATATGTGCATTGGTCCTTTTGTGTTTAGAAGGCCTGTTTCTCTCTCGCCTTTGACTCTTGCATTCCTTCCACTTCCTTTTCTGTGGGCTTCCCTGAGTCCTGAGCAGAGGGATTGGATGGAGGCATCTTGTTTAGGATTGAATGTTCCAAGGTCTCTCACCATCTGCATAATATATGGCTGTGGGTTTCTGTATTTGTTCCCATCTGCTGCAGGAGGAAGTTGCTTTGATGATGGCTGAGCAAATGAATATAGAAGATTGTCATTAGGAGTCATTATTGCTATATTCCTTCAGTAGAAGAGTTCGTTGTTTTTTTTTAATTGTTTGTTTGCTTGCTTGCTTGCTTATTTTTACTCCAAGACCCTGGACTATATAGTCTCGGTCACCCTAAGAATATCAGATATAGGTTCTATCTCCTGGAATGGGCCTTAAATCAGATATTGACTAGTTACTACTATAAGCTTTGTTCCAACATTGCTCTAGCATATCTTTCTCATAGAATACCATTGTAGATTGAAGGGTTTGTAGCTGGCCTTAGTGTTCATGTTTCTCCTTCAGTTCTGTGCAGAATGCCTTCTGGCACCAAGTAAGAACCAGTTCTATTTTTCCATTTTCACTGATTTGTAGTAGGTGTTTTTTAAAGCAATGGGGCCTTGTTGTAAGTTTGATAAGATGTGACCAATTCCCAGGACTTAAAGCTTCATTTGGTGAAAGCAGATGGCCAGATGGGACTAACTCTCTCCTGTTATCTTGAACTTTTATTTAGATCACCTTAATAAAGTATACTTTTAGGAAGCTTCAACTATATTAAATATTCATATGACTCACACATACATATGCATATATATTATTTTTTAAAATGTATTCATTTTTTATCACAGTTGTAGCTTCCTCCTTCATCTATTCCCAGTCCCACCCTCCCTCCATCTTCCTCTTATATCCCTCTCCCCTAGTCCACTGATAGGGGAAGTCCTCCTCCTCTGCTGTCTGACCCTAGCCTAGTAGGTCCCATAAGGACTGCCTGGATCCTCTTCCTATGTGGGCTGGCTAGGTTGCCCCACCAGGGAGAAGTGATCAAGGAGCAGGCAACCGAGTTAATGTCTGAGACTGTGTCTTCTTCCCTTACTAGGGGACCCACATGGAGACTAAGATGTCTATGGGCTACTTCGAGTAGGGGATCTATGTCCTCTCTATGCATGGTCGTTAGTTGATGCATCAGTTTCTGCAGTCCCCCGCCCTGGGCCTAGCTTGTTTGTCTTTGTTAGTCTCCTTGTGGGGCTTCTGTCCCCTCTGGAATCTCCTCCCTTCCCCTTTCTTCGATTAGACTCCCTGTGCTCTCTTCAAGCTTTGAGTGTGAGTCTCTGCATCTGCTTCAGTCCCCTGCTGGGTAGAGTCCTTTAGATAACATCTGTGGTAGACTCCCATCCTGCCCCTCTCTTTGACTACTTCCTGTGTCTATGCATTTGCCATTCTGAATGAGAACTAAGGATCTTCTGTAGGATCTTTCTTGTTGTTTAGCTTCTTTAGGTCTATAGATTTTAGTATGATTATCAATAATATAGCAATCCTATATTATATTGCTAATATTCACTTATAAGTGAGTACATACCATGCTTGTTTTTCTGCTTCTGGGTTACCTCACTCAGGATGATCTTTTCTAGTTCCATCTATTTGCCTGCCACTTTCTTGCTTTTCTTGTTTTTAATAGCTAAGTAGTATTCCTTTGTGGAAATGTACCATGATTTTTGTAAACTCTAATGTCTACAATCAATAAATGGGACCTCATGAAACTGAAACTCTTCTGTGAAATAAAGACATGGTCAACATAACAAAACAGCCTGCAGACTGAGAAAAGATATTCAACAACCTTATATCTGACACAGGGCTAATATCCAGGACATATAAAAATTCAAGAAGTTAAACACCAACAAACCAATAAGCCAATTTAAAAAAATGAGGTACAGAGCAAACAGAATTCTCAACAGAAGAATATTGAATGTTGGAGAAACACTTAAAGATTTGCTCAGTGTCCTTAGTCATCAGGGAAATGCAAATCAAAATGAATCAGATTCCATCAAAACATGCATCAAAACAGCTAAGATGAAAAATTCAAGTGACAACACATGATGGAGAAGATATGGGAAAAGGGGAATCCTCCTCCATTGCTGGTGGGAATGTAAACTTGTACAACCACTTTGGAAATCAATCTGGCGCTTTCTCAGAAAACTGGGAATAGGGATACCTCAAGACCCAGCTATAGCACTCCTGGACATATATGTGAAAGATGCTCAACCAGACAACTGGGACATTTGCTCAACTATGTTCAAAGCAGCTTTATTCGTAATTGCCAGAATCTGAAAACACCATAGATGTCCCTCAACCAAAAATTGGATACACAATTTGTGGTCCATATGACTCTTTAAATGGCCATTAATTTTAGATGTCTCTCCCCATATTTCCTCACTCCTCCACCTCCTTGTTTTATTCTTCCATTCCACACTCATTTCATCCATAACTATCTGTTCTATTTCCTTTCCTAGGGAAATCTATTCCTCCTAGACTCTTACTCTATACCTAACCTCTGTGGGTTTTTTTTTAGACAGATCAGCAGCTCACAAAAATAGGAAAAGATTTTTATCAACCATACAGGCAGAAGAGTCGATGGAGAGGATCTTTGTAGAGAGAAAATTGAGAACATTTGGAGTCCTGGAGCAAAGTTAGACCTCATCTAATTAATATGATTATGAAAGTGTGTACCAGAGTATTATGGAATTTCAATTATTTAGTGGCCTATCTAAATAATTTTGGTTTATTCATCCAAATCTGACATAATACAGAGTATGCTGTATTGTTCCTGTATAGTAAGGGAAGTGAAACATGATAATGTGGAATTAAGAAGAGGAACATCTCCTTTGCGTGTGGTCAAATTTCTGTTGAGATGCCATGCCAACAGAACCGGATGCAGAATGAGCCTCCTCCCAAGTACACCTGCCCCAAGTGCCTGCTGCAGCACAGTGTCTGCCTTCAGCCTCCTCCTTCTGTGATACAAGCTCTGGGGCTTCCACATCTCGGGGAGGCTCCTGCCTGAGCCAACACAGTCTCAGGTCCCACAGACACAGGCGCAGGAACTCCAGTTCCTGTGACTGTGGCAATGGTCAGCAGTCTGGGAGTTCAGGCTGTGGTAACAGCTCTGAGTACTGCTGCTGACCTGGATCCTAAGGCTGAGACAAGAGAGTCCAGAGGAAATGAAGAGTACTGAACAATAGCCCTGTATTGGGTCGTTCTTTCTCAGATAGTCTAATCTCTCTTGGGCTAAGTGTTTCCTGGACTCTTTTCATGGATTTTCCAAAAACATGTTTGCCTTTTCATTCTGATGATTACATCACCTTGTCTGGCCATGTAGGCAAATAAAACTCTTTCTCAACATCAAAAAACAAACAAAAAATGAATAATGAAGCATACATCATCTTGAAAAGGCAATCGTCAAAGCTGGGTGATTATGGAAATTCAACAATGGAAGACCCACTGCAGAGGAAGTGCTATAGAAAAATCTTTCTTGGTGCTTGAGGTTTTGTTTTGTTTTTCGGTTCACTCTGCCCTTTGCACCGAGGTAAAATATTTTAAGCATTTCACTTTTGTTAGCTAGCTTTATGCATAAGAACAACTGTAAAGACAAAAAAAAAATCAAAGCAGCCATGGCATGCTAACTCTACAACCATGCCTTTTTAGAGTCACTGTGGGAAATGGGCCAAGTGCATTTAGAAGCCACTCATCATTTATTTTAACCTATGTAAAAGTGTATTCTATACTGTGAATTAATGGAAACAATGATGATGTGTTCAAACAATATGTGATTTATGTGAGAGCCACATAAATGCAATACTACTTTTTATGGCATTTGTGTAAAATTACATTTTAAGCATTTTTAAAAGTAAACATTATTCCTAAGATAGATAATCAAATGCTGCAAAGAAAGTCTTAAACTTTTGAATCAAAGAATACTTTGAAAAGTCAAGATCAGCAACTGTGACATGCTTTTTTAGAAATTGTTTTGTGTTACTGAAAGTAAACATAAAGTAACTTCCATATGCTAAAGCATTTGACCTCCTTTGATATCATATTTACATTATTTTCTGAGTGGATGAGGATATAATCCCCATGGAGATATTAGGGAAATCATTACTTTTCTGCTAGTTACAGAAATGTTTAGCTGTATATTATTCAGCACAGAGGGATCTTAATTGAGAGGCATGTTATCTGAAAATGACAACTGTGTATGGCGTATGAATTCTAATAGGATATTTATAAATATTTTAGCAGTGACCATTGAACAGATGAAAGCGATATGTGTTTTTGTGAGTCTACAACATCTTCCTTATGCTAGTTGTCTATACTTGAGGTAATTCATTCTGACATTGCAGTAGGGATCCTGGTTTGCTGTACTGTACAGTTTTCCCAGATTCCAGGAAATCTAACAATACCAAACATCAAGATTACACTGAGAATCCATTTGACTAATGAATATATTAAATTAAGGTGTTTTATTACTGTTCATCTAATTTCAAGCAAAACTTCTGGACAAACTTTAATATAAATGTTCACTCATGAACTGCAACATTGAAAATAGTGTTGTGATGCTCATTTTTTAAAGATTATTTCTTTTATTTATTAATTTTATTAATTACAATTTATTCACTTTGTATCCCCTCATAAACCCCTCCCTCCTCCCCTCCCAATCCCACCCTACTTCCCCTTCTCCACACATGTTCCTCCCCAAGTCCACTGACAGGGGAGGTCTTCTTTTCCTTCCTTCTGATCCTAGTCTATCAGTGATGCTCATTTCTAACATGGCTGAAATCACATGCTAGCTCTTGTTTCATCAGCCACACAGCAGTGAAGACTGCTGCCTATTCCATGTGGTTAGTTATTACCATTTCCCTATCTCTAATGTGAAGGACCTCTACATTTGGTGAGAAAGAACAGATATTTCTCTCTTAGCCTCATTCCTCTGCTCACAAATATATATTATCTCCATTGCCTGCTTTTTGAAATACTACGTGTTTCTTTTCCAAAACCAGACATCCTTTAATTTTCACTATAAAAATTACAAATTTAAGAAACTTGAAAACAGTATTTCACATGAATATAGATTTTCTTTAGTTAAAACACAACACCAAAGAGAAATCATGAGGAATGCACCTTTAAATTTGAATACAATTTCAGAACTGCATCTACCAAGAACAAAATGCCAATAAGGAGTATATTCTGAAAATACAGTTAAGTTATTGAAATAGGTAAAAATGATGACATGTAAACAATACAGCATCCAGTTTCCTTTAGATTCTATAGAGAGCAAAGACAGAGTCAAAGAATTGCATGTGTACCTGATATGAGATGATTCCAGCAAAGAACATTTTCTTTACTGATCCACTAGAAGTGTATGACCATTAGCATATAGCTTCACATTCTGCTCTTTGGTAAAGCATCAGAATGCACTTGATCCAGAAAAGGAGGTGCTGAGAAAGGAAGATATTCAAGTCAGAAATGAGAAAATATGTCAAAGATTAAAGTACAAGCCATAAAAGAATGAGTATAGAGCAGGAGGTATGTGAACCATCCCACATATTTTCTTAATTAACTCCAACTGTTTCTAAGAATGTGAAATATTTTACACATGCTCTCAGACTGAGTGAGTATCACATAGTATTGAAAATAGACCCTGATTATCATAGTCCTTTCCTTGTTTTATAAATGAATACAACAGGGATGCCTAATTACAAATAAGAGCTTATTAAGGCCACGGTCTGAAAACTGAGAGGTTGAAGGTTGGGTAGCTACATCTGATGAGATCCTTCTTAATCTTGGATTGAAAAGAACATCACCAATCAGGTGAATTAACCATCCAGTAGCTTCTGTTCCTTCTCCTACACATTCCATTCCAATGTTTAGGCTACCAGTTCAAACAATGAAAGAAAACTACTCTATTTTCATACTTTCCATCTCTGCTGATTGATATGATGGCCTGGCTTTTCCCTTGAACAAGAGTTTTGGTCTTTAGTGGATGCTGTGTCAGGAAAATCCTGTCTCAGCCATAAGCAGGAATAATGTTAGCATTTCATGACAAATCCTGAAGGACTTCTCTTTAGTAATTTTAGTCATTTTAATAAGGTACCCATGTGGGTTTTTTTGTTTTGTTTTGTTTCTATGAATTTGCTAAGAACAATTTGGTGTTATGTTAGCACTCTGTGTGTGTGTGTGTTTGTGTATATATGTGTGTCTGTCTATCTGTGTCGGTTAGTGTGCTTTTACTTTGCTATGGCCATACTTTATTCTAAGAGACTTTAAATGAGACTTTAAATTGTATTTGATATTGATAAATGTTGTAATAGTCGATTAATATTTACTATGGATCTATCTTTTAGTAACGCTGTTATTAATCCTAAACTCACAGACAAAGAGAAATAGAAGAAAGAGAAGTAGAGAAAGAGAAATAAAAGAAAGGCAGACACAGAGACAGACAGACAGAAAGAGACAGAGAGACAGAGGCAGAGAGAAAGAGAGAGAGGAGTGGGAGAAAGACAGACAGACAGACAGAGAAAGACTACTATAATACACATACCCTGTAAGCACACATGCTTCAAAAAACACACTACACACAGAAAAACAACTATAATACTATTTCCACCCAATATTAACAAGAATCCAGATAAATCTAAGTCAAATAAATTCTCACTTTAATCTACCATCCGAAGAGCAGACATGAACCTTACCAGTTTTAAAATAATCCAGGCAAATGTGCATCTTTGATCAATATGATAGAAATAAAGTTCTGTGAACATTAGCTAGGGACGCTAACGGAAAAGCACAAAATTTAAAAGGGTACATAAACTGCTGGCATCCACTTTATTAATGCGAATTAAATTTGAAGCCCGTACAAAACCCTTAGATAACAGTGGTTTACATTTTTCTATTAGTTGTTACTGGTTAGTATTTTCTTAACACACTGAAACTTGCTTTTGCCACCTTTAAGAGAGCAAAATGAGAATGATACAAGTAGGTCTACATTAAGGAAAACACTATAATAGGAATCAGCAGTGAGATGCTGGAAGCTCAGCCTCTTTTCCACTCTGCAGAAAGGGGACCTGGGTACCCTCTGAAGTGATAACCTACCTTCTCCTATGAAGAGGTTACATGCCTACAAGAGAAGAACCATAGAAGGTGGTTATAGAGTTCCGAGGTTGTCAGCTCTCTTGGCCTAACAGAGCGGCCACCATTGCTGGAACACTGGGAAAAAGTGCGCAGGGACAGTAGGGCATAAGGAAATCATGGTTGCTTCAAAGTCCAAGGGCTCACTTTTTGATTCACTTCATTTTTTAAATAAATATAGTGGTTTTTCACAAATTTATTTTTTTCTTGTATCAATCTATTCTATGTGCTAATAATTTATTCTGATACTCTACTTAAATACAGAATATCATCTAGTAAAAATATAAAGCATTCAAACTTTACTGTGTAGAAGATAATCAAGGTACCTCTCAAGACATGTATTTTGATCATCTAGACAAGTACAGGAATTTTCATTTCTTTTTGGGTGTCCATGGAGTCATGACACATACATGGGAATACATGGGAATAGTTATCAGCATGATGAGACAAGCCATCAGCTACACTCAACTTACCAAGGTAATTTTATGACAGTTACACAAGGGACTTACATTAATTCTTTACAAAAAGCTTAAGAAGCTTTGGCAATTACTGTTCATAAATAGGATTTCATTTTGCTTAGAGAGTCATATATGCTGATCACCATCATTGAGCAGCCCCTTCAATGAATACATGTGACCTTCTATTCTCTAGTCTAAGAACAAATACTGCTTCCAGCAAATACTCCATTTCTGGATCTTTCCAAGTACGAATTTAAGTGTTGCTTCAAAGTAATGCTTAAAACTTTCTTACATCATATTCCCATATTTGAGAAATATTTCATTAATATTAGCATGCATTTTCCCTGTATGCCTAATGTGAGTGAGTTACTTCCATTTGCTATGATACCCAGTTTCTTTTTGTGCCACCTAATCAACCACCCATATGTAAAGTGGACACCATTCACTGCGTTTTTATCTAACTAAGCTGATTCTACTTGGACTCATATTGAACCAGTTAGAAGTATGTATTGTTGAAACATGAAAGTCTTATAACCCTCACGCTAACTTCTTCCCTCATTTATCTAGGCTGTGTTTAATTATTGCTTTCTCACATAATAGAATGAATGAATTGCAAAGATTTTCTTCCACTGATCTGTCAGGAAGGTTTGCTGACTTAAGACCAACTGAAACTTTCTTTTCAGAACTGTACTGGCCTATTTCTCAAAATATGTAAGCTTTCATATTCTTAAAATGATTCTAAATAAATGTGTGTTTAGCCCAAAAGTTCACTGTGTTTTACAAAAGTTATGGACAACTGATGTTGTATGCCACATTATTTGCAGAGCAGTGATGTTGTGCATGTAGAATCAAGGTGCATACTTATTTTGAAAAACAATTTTTACCTTTTATGAACATCTGATATCATTGTTTTTTCTTCCCAGACCAGAGAACACTCTTACTAATTTTTACAATAATATGAGATTTTTTCTAATAATTTACATATCATTTAGTATCAGTCATGTGACAAAACATGCAGCACTTTTTTCCAGATGCACTGTATTTCAAAATAAAGAGGTGTAACAGTTCAGATGACTTTTTTCTCACAGATAATCTTCACACAGTGTAAATAAAATAGATCAGGAAAGTAGAAACAGGAAATGTCCTCCTCATTTCACTTGTCTACCTGCAAATCCATATATCAAATTGCCAGGAATATATAGAAAAAAATGGCTACCTTACAATTAATAACATGAACTGAGTGGACATAAGATTCTTAATCATATTTGGGAAAATTCCTTGTCAAAGTGAAATTTATATGCTTATTTTAAAATAAATCATAGCGATGCAGCTAAAATTTCCCAAAACAAATTAGTAAGATATAATTAGTTTTTAGCCACCACCTCATGGTTCTGCCCAGTAGTACACTTGTAGAAGCAGCATTGAGCATTACTTATAAAAGGTAATGGTATCTTATCAAAGGTAGAATGATCAGAAACTGTTACCATCTTCATGCAAAGGGCAAAAAAGCCAGGACCTCCAATCAACAACTACATTGCCCTTAAACAAGACAGACTACCAGAAGGGGAGTGATAGACATGGACACTTCATGAAGGTATTCTATGAAAGGAGAGCTATAGGATAAGGAACAAACCCCTGGAGGGATAAAGACAAGCCAGGAATGTATATTTTAAATGAGGTAACACAGAAGTTCATCAAGTTTCATAAAAGAATGAGGTATCATGACTGATTCTTCAGCAGCAGTTATTTGTTGTTAGAAAAGAGACTCATCTGAATCCAAGCCATTCTGATTCTTTTGTGTATCTGACTACCTTTTTGATATTTGCTGCATTAGGAATTCAAAGTGAGGCTATGTTTGAATGTTTATTGATAAACTCTAATACTAAATAATTAATCTGTTATGTTAATATTTTAAGTTTAAAGTTTTATGAATTATGACTATATTTTTCAAATAAAAATTATTTCTAGGTAAGATGCAGAATCACACTTGTGTTTCTACTTGTGAACATGTATCCTGCTTCAGCAAATTGGTATAAATATTAACAGGGAAAAAATAGAAACACCATCTTAGATAACACTGTGAAAGTTATTTTTACTTTTATATGTACCTCCTAAGAGGCCAAAAAGGGCCTCATTCCTTATGTTGAAAACAACTATTGTAAAAGCCCTGGATAGCTTCTTAAAATAGGCCATGCCTATTTTTTTTTTTAAGTTCTTGAACCTTTTCTCTTCCTTTTGACATTCACTCTGTTTTTCAGGGAGAACATAAACTGTAGTGCTACATAGTTAACTGCCATGAGTTTTCTACTTTTATAAGATTTAGCATTGAAACGAATTTTAAATTTTTCTTGCATTCAAAAGCCTTTATTGAAGGCAGACTATGAACTAAACTTTGTTTTAGAAACTAGACCACTTCTTTCTGTGTGACTGTTGACAAAGGGCTGGACTTCATCGTTTTGTTTTCTCACACTTGTGACAGCTGATACTGTGACTGACACAACCCTACTGCCTACTCACCACCATCCTCAACCTTCCCGCTCTTTGTAGTCCTAGTGTCTGTGAGTATGTTCCACAGGAGTTATTACTAAAATAAGTAAAGATTATGCCAATCTGTAGCATGGGTGTTTATTTAAAATTTACAGGCTTGAGTAAAGCTTGTGTATGTAACTGGAATTTGTGTTTGGAGAAAACCTAAAGATAATGTAAATTTTATAAGAGAATTACATAAGTTACAGGAATTATATTTCTGAGAAATCCATTACCTTTCAAACTTTGCTCTTTTAGCATGTGGTTGCTACTTTCAGCATTCTGTTTTGTTTTTTTTAAACTTCATGTTCTGCAACTCAATCCTCTCTCTACCTCATACATGCTTTTTTATCCCAAATCCCAGACACTTATGTTCTTTGTTCTTGCTTTAATAATATTGCTAATTTTAAAAAATATTTATATATTTTATTTTTGAAATTATAGTTGAATTGTTGATTTTATGTTTTCTCCCTTTTACCAACTAAAAACTCAGTTCTACTTACACATACACATGCATGCACAGACATGTATACAAACTCATACACATAAACACACATGCATACACACATATGCACATGTATACATGGACAAATACATACCTTTTTGAAATAAATAAAACTTACAATTTTATGTGCATTGCATGGGTTAAATCAAAACAACAACCCAAGTTATAGATACTATTGCCCATCCAATTTAGAAATGAGGAGATTGTTACCACAAAGGCATTCTTTATCACACTGATGATAAAGAATCCTATGTGAAAAATAGGGGTTCAAACTCAGGACTCTCCATTCTATAATACTGTCTGCTTCCAGAACTCAAAGACTTTCCATGTTTAAAAAAAATCAGAAATATAAAACTTCGTAGTTTCCACTTTGTTTCATTGTTCCCCTCCATTTTTCAGTCACCTGTCCATATAGGGTCATTTTGATAATAAAATACTTGATGACATTAAGTAAGCTTTGATTCTTTATCACAGAGCTGAGATGTCAAGTCTATAAAGGCCTCAAAAGGATAACCTTTGTCTAAACTGTCACTGCTGTCACTTTCCTGAGAGGCTTGTACAGAGTCTGTTGAAACATCAGGTAATCACAACCAGGCAAAGCTCTGTGGAAGCTCAGTGTCCAACACTACTGATCCCAGCCTTTGCTCATCACATATGCTCACAGAAAGACATGTCACTTTCACAGGTTTGTCCAGAGCCAGCGTTCCATGCAGCTGCTGTGTGATTTAAGTCACAAGTTCTTAATGCTCTTTGCTCTTCTTTACTTATTTTTTTCTTTTCTATTATACATGTAGGCTATGTTTTATATCTTAATAACAAAACTGGATTTCTAATGATGTATTTATTATCAGTTAATCACACACATATTTATAAATATATATCATTGTATATAATTATAGATAATTTATATCTTGTACTTTAATCAAAACCACACCTATTACCCCCTGCATGTCCCTCTTTTTTTCATGGACTCCATTTTACTTCCCAAGTCTCCACCAACTTCTCTGTCCTTTGGGTTTTGATGGTACCACAAATGCCATCTACACCAGTATTCATTTGAAATAGGTTAACATTAGTTGATAGAGCCAAGAAACTAAGTGTTTCAAAAGTATTGTTAGGATATATGTTTCACAGTTATCACATTTAATATATCAGGCAGGGAGCATCAGCCCATGGTAAATAGTGAACCCAACTCCTTCATAGGTTTTGTAGCACAATGCTATGCCTAAGCTATAATTTTTTTTTTCCCCAAGGAAGTATGTTTCTGAAAGTGTGATAGGGGAGATCACTGATGAGAAACAAAAATCATAACCTAGAAAAAGTATTTCAATAATTTAATAACAGTGTCTTTGCTAATTCTGGTATTTTTCTTTTTTGTTGTTTTAAATTACATTTTTATTATCTCGCCTTTCTCTTCCAAATTCTCTTTTATTTTAATTTTTATTAATTACACTTTATTCACTTTGTATCTCCCTGTAGCTCCTTCCCTCTTCCCCTCCTAAACTCACCCTCCCTCCTCCTTCTCCATGTATGCCCCTCCCCAAGTTCTCTGATAGGGGAGGACTCTGGATAAAATGCTCAATCCCCATTCTGAAAGGCAAGGAGGATGAACATGGGAAGGAGAAAACAGGGAACAGGACAGGAGCCTGCCACAGAGGGCTCTGAAAGGCTCTACCCTGCAGGGTACCAAAGCAGATGCTGAGACTTATGGCCAACCTTTGGGCAGAGTGCAGGGAATCTTATGAACAATGTGGGAAATAGTAAGATCTGGAGAGGACAGAAACTCCACAAGGAGAACAACAGGACCAATAATCTGGGCACAGGGGTCTTTCCTGAGGCTGATACTCCAACCAAGAACCATTTATGGAAATAACCAAGAACCCCTGCCCAGATATAGCCCATGGCAGTTCAGTGTCCAAGTGAGTTCCATAGTAAAGGGACTGTCTCTGACATGAACTCAGGGGCTGGCTCTTTGATCACCTCCCCCTGATGGGGGAGCAGCCGTACCAGGCCACAGAGGAATACAATGCAGCCACTCCTGATGAGACCTAATAGACTAGGGTCAGAAGGAAGGAGAGGTATTTTTCTTTTTATATCTTGCATCTTAGCATCTAGGAATTTCCAGTATTCCTATATGTTTACCTTCTCAACTATATCCTCCATCTTAAACTTCACTTTAATTCCAATAGTTTAATATGCAATCATAATTTCAATCCAATAACAAATTTTAATTCTTATGTTACTATCAGGCCAACACCTTATTCTGACACTTCTAAGGTGAGCCAGATTGATCACAGTAGAAGAAAAAATAATCAAGAATTGTTTTTTTTTATACTACTATTTTAGGGGTTATGCCTTGAATTTTAAATATTTGAAATTTCCAGAAATCCACTTTACAATTGGCTATTACAGTAAATTTAATTGCAGAAAAAATAATAAACAAAATGACTAAAACAAATACTGTATTCTTTATAAATAGACTGCTGTTTAGAAACATAATTGCATGATTACATAAAATCTTAAATCTTATAAAAATAATCATATTTATGATTCTCGGAATGATGTGTACTTTTAAAATGCATTGCTTATACTTGGAAGACATGTCCAAATTACAAACTCACTATAGACTATTTAACTATTAAGAATTTTATAAATGTTTGTGTTCTAGGCTGTTATTCATTTTTCTAGTCATTGGGATTCGTTTGACATGTTTTTGGTATGTACAGTGTGTAATTACCCATAAATCTGTAGAATATACCCTGAGCTTCTTTACTCATCCACTGAAGTAAAAGCCTTCTAATAGCCAAGGTTACTTTAAGATCAGTATCCATTATGCATATAACAAATATTCTAATGTAAATATTCTTTATTTTGGGTTTTATTAAATTATATATATTTATGGTAGACAATTTTTACATAAGTATCTCTTGGCCAATGTTGAGCATTTCCTGCAAAGACTAATATATTACTATATTGATCAGGGATTCTTTATACAAATATTGTCTTATTGGGAGTTTTTAAACATGAACTTGTTAGATAAGATGTATATGTTTACAGTCTGCATCTTGTTTATCTCTTGCATATGTATTTCAGTGTTTTGCTTCTGAAAAACTAGCCACTTAGAAAAAATATGAAGTGAATTTAAATTCCCAACAGATACAAATAGGTTGGCCATTTTATTGCAGTGTAACACATGATGACAGGTATCAGAGGCTAATTTTAAGAGGCTGGAATGTGAATACTTTGACCTACAAGAACTCAAGTGTGAATGGCTCCCTTGAGATGATTCGGATATGCACAAACTCTCTTGTGTGCTGTTGGTTCTGTAGTTGTGAGATTTAAGGGAGTTGTCCCTTGAAATTTTCTTTTCATTTTAAAATCATTTTATGAACCTATAAGACATCATAGCTGTTTTATTTAGTAACCAAGCATTTACTTACTAGAGGCATTGGAACATGCATATGGAAGTCAGAACATGAGAGAGGAAGACATGATAAAATGTATATCTTTTAGATAATTTGGCTTTAAATTAATATTTTAGAGATACTTTAAATTTGTACATTTTACATGCTATATTATTCTTAGTGACACCTGGACAGATTGTGTGTTTTATTTTAAATACATTTTTAATTTGTATATTCACTTTACATCCTGATTGTAGCCCCCTCCCTCCTTTCCCCTGGTCCCAATATCCTACCCCTTCCCCTGTCCTCCTTCCCCTTCTCCTCAGAAAAGGGGAGCTGACTCCACCAGACCACCTCAGCACATAATGTTGCATAAGGACAGAGCTCATCTTCATTCACTGATGCCAGGCAAGGTGGCTCAGTTAAGGGGAAGCAATCGAAGAGCAGGAAACAGAGTCCATGCCATAGACAGTACCAACTCAACTTATGAGGCAACACACATGAAGATCAAACTGCCCATTGGTTACATATGTGCAGGGGGCCTAGGTCCAGTCCACGAATGCTCTTTGGATTGTGCTTTCATCTCCAAAAGCCCCCGTAGGCCTTGAGTCTGTTGCTCTTCTTGTTGTGTTCTTGCCCCCTCTGAGTCCTTCTAGCCTTCTCCTCCTGCTCTTCCACAGGCATTAAAACATGCATATGGAAGTCAGAACATGAGAAGAACACTAGATAAAATGTACATTTAGGAGACAATTTGGGTTTAAATTAATGTTACAGAAATGCTTCAAAGTTTTACATTTCATATGTTGTCTTATTCTTAGTGATACCCAGACAGATTGTGTGGCTTTTTTTTTTAAAGCTTTGGTATAATAGACTCAGTATAAACTTATGTGTGCTGAAAGAACTACCTCATTATCAAAGACAGACAAAACAATCAAGTATTCAAAAGCATATTGCAGGAGTATGTAATTATCTCTTTAAAATGAAAATAAATAAATATATTAAGAAAGCTAAAAGTATAAATTAAGTATAAAATATTTTTTTAGGAGTGACATAGATAAACTTAATTTCTGGTAGATCAGAAGTCATGGAAAGCAGTGGATTTTCTTTTTACTGTGACAAATATGAAGAAGGTGTAACTTGTACAAGCCTACATATTTCACTCAATGCATTTGTGTATATATATATATATATATATTCTCCTTTGATCATGCAAAACTCTTAATTCCTCTTTATTTTTTCTTTATATCTTTCTTTGTTTCTTAATTTCTTTCTTTGTTTCTTTCTTATCTTTCTTTTTCTTATTCTTTTTTTTTTCTTTTTTGAGATAGGGTTTCTTTGTGTAGCCTTAACTGCCTTAGACTCACTTTGTATCCCAAGCTGGCCTTGAACACAGAGAGATCCACTAGACTCTGCCTCACAGAGTACTGGGATTACAGGTATGTGCAACCATGCTCAGGTCAAATCTTTTTTTTTTTTTTACCTGTTTACATTTTTCTTTAGATATTTTTTATCTAGTGGTATGTGATTTCTAAAGATATACTTGATGTAAAATTTCATAATATCTACTATAATTTCAGGTAATATTATTACCAGATATTAGATACAACATGATTAAGGCATAGTCACTAGGCAATATTTTATGTGAAAAAGGAGAATACTCAAATATACCAGAAATTCACTTGGGTAAGCAATTATTGTACAGCATTTAAGACAGATGATCATCCAAGTCTTATGTATCTCAATGAATTTATACAAACAAAAATAGTGTTAGGTGTTTATCTTTATACCTTTGCCTTATGTTATAGGAGTACATGTTACCAAGTGAGCGGCTAAGAATTTCTTATACAAAATAAGAAACAAGGCCATAAGACACCTGATATACTTTGCAGTCAATCGGTTTCTATAGATTAGAAGATATTGTAGAAGAAATTATTTTAAAAATAGTTGTTATTTGTAGTAATTCACTCTGTGGGCAAAGAGAAGAATAAAGCTATTTGTTACTTTTTTAAGTTGTATGAAATAGATTACTATGACATGAAGAAAAGCTACAGTGATCAATAACAGAGAAATCCTTAGATAAGCAAATAGCTGTGAGTATACCTGCAGTATCTAAGGAAGCATGGAGATGTATAAAATAGAGATTTGTTTTTAAACAAGTCATCACAGGATGCATTTGTCTCAAAACCTTAGGGAATACTAAATATCCTATGCTATTTTTTTATATGCAGATATTTCTGCTTGTGCAGTCCTAGCCCAGGGTTCCCAGAAATTCCATCTGATTGTATTTGTGAGATCTTTTCTCCTGTTCAGATATCCAAGACTCTGGAGAGAGGTTTTGTGTGGTGTTTGGATCATGGAGGATGTGTATTTCTCTGCCACAGCCATGGATTAGAGGTCTGTCCATTCAGGATGCACTGTTTCTACCAGATGTTTCTACCAGATGTTGACGTGGATTCTTGTGTCCCCTGTGACCCTCTTAGTCTTTACTCTCCCTCTACCAGATAAAATGTTTTCTCTATTGAATCCATCTTTCCCTACCAAAAAGAGGAAACTTTGATAATCACATTTTAATTCTCTTAAGATATCCACATGTATTGTCACATGAGTTTTTTGATCTTGGCCATTCTGATGGGTGTAAGGCTAAATATCAGGGTTCTTTTGATTTGCATTTACCTGATGACAAAGGATGTTGAAAATTTCTTTAAGTGTTTCTCTGCCTTTCGATATTCCTCTGTCGAGAATTCTCTGTTTAGCTCTGTACTCCATTTTATAAAAATTGAATTACTTGGTTTGTTGGTGTTTAACTTCTTGAGTTATTTATGTACTCTGGATATTAGTCCTCTGTCAGATATAGGGTTGGTGAAGATCCTTTCCCAGTCTGTGGGCTGTCATTTTGTTCTGTTTACAGTGTCATTTGCATGGAGAGGACCTAGACCCTCTGCTCAGATGTAGACCATAGGCAGCTCAGTCTCCATGTGGGTTTCCTAATAAGGGGATCAGGGTTTGTTTCTGACATGGACTGAGTGGCCACCTCTTTGATCACATCCCTCAGGAAGAAGGGGCATCCTTGCCAGACCACAGAGGAAGAAGATGCAGCCAGCTTTGATGAGACCCAATAGGCTAGGGTCCGATAATAGGGGAGGAGGACCTCCCATACCATTGGACTAGGGCAGGGGCATAGGGGGCAAAGAAGGAGGGAGGGTTGGACTGGAAGGAGAGAGGAGAGGGGCTACGGCTGAGATACAAGTGAATAAATTGTAATAAAAAGAAATTAATTAAAAATAAATTTTAAAAAAGATACCCACAGATGGTGTGCGTGGGCAGATGGCCTAAGGTTGTGGTGGTGGAACTTCACCTATTCCTATGGATTCTCCTCTCACCTCAGAAACACAGATGTCGGGGTTAGGAATCCACAGTATGGCCTACTGGTCACCCTGCTCTCACTGCTGAGCTACTGTTCAGATACCCTGCATGTTGGACCATTTTTCAGGGTTGCACTTATAATATTTTCCCACATCACAGGTCACATTAGAAATGCTCTCTTCTACCTTCTCACCCACCTTTAGACTAAAAGAATCCCTGTCTTTTTTTCTTTATACCTCTCAAGGTACAAGTTTAACGTCATGGCCTATGGGAAGACATTTACTGACTTAGACATTATAATGTGGAAACTAAGATGAGGAAGGCCCGAATTCTGAGCACAAATCTTGCAGATAAGATTAGGGAGAAGAACATTCTTTTCTAATTGTCTTACCAGTTAAAATGAAGCAATCCTTTCTAATTCAGCCAACTAAAATTCCACCTTAGTGACAGTGTCTAACACTGTTGATATGGGACATGGTTGCTCTACATCATTAGTTTAAAACTCAATTCTGTTTTGTAATTCTGTATCTCTTAAAATTGTTTTAAATACCCTGCAGCAATTACTCTTCTGCTCACCCTCCTGAACTTCCGCAAATCCCAGGAACTCTCTATCCTTGAAATTTCCCTTTTGACAAGGTAGTCCCTACATTTTCCTCCTTTGCAGCTCTGCTCTTATTTCTTTATCTTTCCTCTCCATCTTCATTGTCTATCCAATTCCCTTTCTTTCATCTTCTACACCAGAAACCAGTAGCTATCCTTCTGCTTTCCCTTGGCTAATAGTTCCTTTTCTGTAGATATGCTAAAAATTTCCATCCTAAAAATAAAACAAATATTCCCTAGTAGGAAGAAGCAACTCCTTTAATGTGTAAATCGTATCACCTGATTTGAGACAGTAGTGACTCCATATGCACTCATTTCCATTTCAGCTACTCAGAAGCTCCTGACGGATACCCTTATGCACAGCCAACTTCTTGCATCAACTTAATATGCTGACATATCCTTCCTCACACATCCTTTTGCCATGTCACATGTTCCTCTATTGATTGAAGCTTTCTATCTTTGTATTTTATGCCTAGTAGAACCTTTTGAAGTTGTAGACTTTCAGGTTTTTAGCCAGTTATTTGATGAGTCTCCTTTATGACTTTGCACATGAACCTATCAACAGGAATCCATCATTGTCTGCTCTGTAATTAAGATGCTTATCATACCATCCCAGTGTTTGTATACCATTGTGTTTGTATGCGTTGGCATACTGTTTCATAGGATTCCCTCCTCTCATTAGCCTCTGGCACAGACCTTAGAAGCAATTAGGCAGGCACCAGGCTTGTTTCCTACCTATAAAGTAAGCTCAATACTTTATTCTCCTTATCTGTAAAATGGCTTTCACTAAAAATTGTAAGAATCATGGGTCTAATGTATGGTAGAGGAATTGGCATAGTGAATTATCGTAGGGATGTCAAGTAAATAAATGATTCAGACAAGAAATCTATAACTGCACTAATTACAGGACAAGAAAGGCTTTATACATTTTTCTTGAGTAGAAAGATGTAAGAACAATAGCTATTTTGGGTTTGAAGTTTATATATTTTATCTTGTAAACTTTTCCATTATAATAATTTAAAACTCTTTACTCACTACATTGTATTTTAAGTATTGACTAATAATTATTACTTTCCTGCCTCTTCTACGCTTACTTGATATATTTTAATTTCTTTTTTAATTTAAATTCTTTATTAATTACACTTTATTCACTTTGTATTCCCCCTGTAGTTTCCTTCCTCCTCCCATTTCAATGCCTCTCTTCCTCCCCCTTCTCAACGCATGTCCCTCCCCAAGTCCACTGATAGGGAAGGTCTTCTGTTCTTTCCTTCTGATCCTAGTCTATTAGGATTCATCAGGAGTGGCTGCATTTTCTTCCTCTGTGGCCTGGTGAGGCTGCTCCCCCCTCAGGGGGAGGTGATTAAAGAGCAGGCCAATCCACAGGAGATGACTTCCTGAATAGAACACCAACAGCACAGGCTCTAAGATCAACAATCAATCAGTGAGACCTCATGAAGCTGAAAAGCTTCTGTAAAGCAAAGGACACTGTCATCCGAACGAAACGATCCTTTCCTTGGGAAAGGATCATTACCAATCCTACTTCTGACAGAGGGCTAATATCCAGTATATATAAAGAACTCAAGAAGTTAAAAAGCAAGAAACCAAATAATCCAATTAAAAAATGGGGTATGGAGCTAAAAAGAGAACTGACTGTAGAGGATTATAGAATGGCAGAAAAACACTTAAAGAAATGCTCAACGTCCTTAGCCATC